>JACEGR010000032.1:0-599615 GCA_014170235.1 Listronotus bonariensis
TGTATAAATATTTGCTTCTGTTTATTTATATGGCCCAATATATAAATATAAAAGTTTTAAACGATTAAAGAACGTGCAAAATGATAAGTAATTTATTTACACCCTGTATATAAAAAAGTTTATATATAACCAATTAATCGTTAAATCATAAATAGAAAACTTAAATACTAAACTTTATGTCTGAGTCTTGTTAAATTAAATTATGATCTTCAATTAAAGATAAAGTCTTATCCTGACATTTTTCATTATAGCAGTAAGAATCAAGTCGGAACATAAATTATCTACCAGGACAGCCTTACACCAACTAGAAAGGGTTACATTATCACTATAAAATATCTTGAGAGTTGTCTTAAATTAGACTTTTGAAAGTTGTTTCTTCGCGCTGGACGACGCAATTTATAATATTCTAATAATCACAAAATCTCTTAGAATCCATAGAAAATAAAACTAAGTATTTGCATGTTTCTTTTTTTATATATAATGTTGGTTATCCTTTTACATTTACTAATTTATTTTTATTATTTTTTTTTCTTATTATTTTTACTATTCTCTATCTTACAATTTTTGCTTTTGTAAATTTCCTAAATTATTCAGATATTAACTTGTTACTTATTATCTTTTAAGATACTCTTGGGTATTATTAGTATATAACATTGTTTTATTTGTTTTCTGTATTTATTTTGATCATGGTGGTTAGGTAGAATAGCATTTCTAAACTTTGGCTCCGTTTTGCATATTGTTTTTTTTGTATTATACAATTTATAGATATGCTCTAGGTTTGGCGGTTTCATTCTATTGATAGTATTTATTGGCGTAAATGCTTTTTGGAATGATATTATTATCCCTACATTTGTTTAGCACTTAAAGCACCATACACTTATCAAAGAGTTAAACACGGGACTTAAATACTTGAAGATTTGGGGGAAGGAAAGACCTCCGCGGGCAGCAGGTTCCACAATCTAGTAACTCTAGGGATAAAAAACGAACACAGTGGGAAGTTCGGGGCCTGTCCAATTAAACCGTATAGGGATGCATACGCGCGGAACCACGAGTTTCTCTGTTGGGAACCGTGAGTGGAGGAACTATACTGGACAATTCTTCAGAGCAGAAGCCATAGAAGTACCTATAAAAAGCGATAAGTCCCCCACAGCTCGACGATAGGCAAAAGAGGGAAGCCTTTCTGCAAGTGAAGGATCATTAATGAGACGAATAGCTCTTCTTTGGATAGAATCAAGAATGCTTAGGGTTGTAGGGGACGCCATGCCCCAGATATGAGAACAATATTTCAAGGGAGGTCGGATTTGGGACACATATAAAGTGTATAAATTAGAAGGGAGAAGTACTTTTTGGCTCGAAAGAGAAATCCAAGCTTTTTGAAGCTGCCGTGGTTATAGATACAATGTGTTTATTCCAGTTAAGGTTACTTTCAAATAAGACGCCCACAAGATTGAAGGTGTCTGCTCTGTAAAACTTGACCGCTCATAAGTAGAGGATAAGTATTTGATGACTCTTTTCGCGACAAGGAACATGATTGTGTTTTGGATACATTAAAATGGACGAGATTTTTGGCGCCCCAATCCAATATTATTTAGTAATGGGCTTAGGAACCTGAAAGCTGGAGTAAAGGGTACTATCGTCGGCAAAACTATGAATGGAATTAGTTGTGGACGAGAGAAGGTCATTAATGTGAAAAAGAAACAATGTTGGTGCCAGAGCTGAGCCCTGAGGGACTCCAGCATTTACTTGGTGAAAGCTTGAAGAATGGCCGTCCACAATAACTGATATACGACGATCAGATAGATAACTAGAGAGGCAAGTACAGAGTTTAGTTGAAAGACCATAGGAAGGAAGTTTATTAAGAAGTGCGGCATGCCAGACCTGGTCAAAAGCTTAGGATATATCAAGAGCAACGATCTGGGACTCACCTAGAAACTTAGGAGACTTATTCCAGCAGTGTGATACGAAGGAAAGAAGCTCTGCTGTAGATCTTTTGTGCCGAAATCCATACTGCCTGTCATGCAAAATTTTGTGTTTTTCTAAGTACTTAAGAATTTGTGAATTAATTAATTTTTCCATTACTTTACAAAAAACTGAGAGAATTGAAGTGGGTCTATAATTAGAGATTTAGATCCTTTCTTGGGAATAGGTTGAACACGTGCAGCTTTCCAGTTCTCCGGAAAGATACATGTGTCGTAAGATATTTGAAAAAGCAGAGTTAAGATTGCTGCAAGTTCTGAAGCACCTTTTTTAGAACGATTGCTGGTATGCCATCCAGCCCAGACGATTTCTTGGTGTTAAGGGAAGAAAGGATATGCTTAATGTGTTTTACCTTAAAAATAATATCGGACATTTTATGAGGAACTGGGGTAACCGCTGAAATTGGATGATTAACGGGAGGGTCAAGGGTTGAATTGGTAGCAAATTGTTTAGCAAATAGTTCTGCCTGTCCTTTAGCGGTAGAAATAATTTCATCTTCCAAAGTTAGTCCTGGAAAAAGTTAGAAAATTTTTATTATTCTTATTTTATGAAAAATATTCAAATAATGTTTTCCACTGTAAACAACGCGTTAAAAATGCTTTAGTTTATTACCTAGTAACTGTTCTGTCTAAATATGAGGCACGGGTAAAGTACCAAAAAAGGTGAGTTTAAATTCTGTATATTTATGTTCTGTTTTTCCTCTAACTCCTTGCTATTTTAAGCCTCTAACAGAGATTACTAGAAATATCAAATCTAGTCATTTAATGACACGGCAAGTAACCCAGGAAACCTATGAAATGTATCAAAACTCAAGACCATGTTTAGATAACAGACAAAGTAAGTCCTACAAAAATACCCCATAAAATTTCACCTAAACAATGTGTTGCTACACTGAATAATAACTTGCCTATTTAGTTTATTTTAAAATATGTGCACTTGAATGTGGAAAGATATATTATATCATTGCTGTTTTAAATGGAAGAACAAAAGCAACTGTGAGTAAAATTTCTATTAAAGGTATACTAATATTTTTATAAAATTATTACAATTATCCGTGAGATACTGTCCAAGTTTCTTTAAAAAAACAATTACCTAACTTTGTGTATTCGTCTCTCCTCTTGCTCTTACTGGGTAAATGCTTAAAAACCCTTACGTAACTAATCCTAACCTAAACCAATGATCTTTTCACAGGAACAATATTCTCTTTTTCTTAATGGCTTTCAATCTTTCTTTTATAATTTATATACTCTACAATGTTCTAAGTTAACCCTGCTAATGCTAACAAGTTAGAATAATATAAATATTTAAGTACTACCTACCTATATTAAACTTATTGCTAAAAATTCGACTAAAGTACTTGTAGTTTACTTGGAGTGAATCATCTTGAACCTGATCATTATACATCTTCCAAAGCTTTTTTATGTTTAACTCAGATGACAAATAGATTCTTCTAGACTTGCCTCTGCCGTAGTGACTTTCATGGCCTCTTAAAGACGAAATAAATTTCTTAACACTTTCAAATTTAAGAGCATTTTTCTTGGACTTTCTGTCTCCACCACGATTATCTTTTATACCAGTGCCCTGCATCTTTTTTCACTATCGTATGGATTCTTCTTGGACCGCAATTAAAAATGGACGAAAATAATTTTTGGCAAACAGAGACTTTCTTGTTATTATGCCAAACCTAAAAATGTTATTAAAAAAAATTACTATACATAAATAGGTACTGAAGACCGGGTTATTTAAATAAGAACCTACATAAAATTCCGTGTGAAAATCATGTGATTTTCCATTTTTTCTTTTTCTTTGCCTTTTTATTTCTTTTACATTCATCATCTGCGCTAATTTATTATCCTGCGCATTTTTGTTCCTTTGTTCATCATTGTAGAAATTCTGTCTAATAATTTTTATGTCGGATAACAAAAGTTCCATACATTTAAATTTTTTTGACTTATGAACACAGTTGTTTTCAAAATTTAGTAAATTTGGATCCAAATCTGAATACCTAAAACAAAAACAATTAAGCAATAAAAATACAATCTAACCTGCAATACCTTTATTTTTACCTTATTGCCCTCTTACGTTCTTTTGCGGTAATATTTATGTTTCTTTTCCTTGTCCCTCTATTTGTATCACCCACTATATGTTCACCTTCAATCATTTTTGATTTACTTGTTAAATTTCTTTTAAAAAACGACTTATTAGGCACTACTTATATCACACTGTTAACTGCTACACTTCCAGGAAGTAAATATAGTCGTTACATGGTAAACAAGCATTATAAGACGAACAAATCGCATATTGTCCATAATAACGCTATTTGATTGTCTCTCGCCTATGGACAAAATGCGTTTTGTTTGTCTAGGTTGTTTTTGAAGCTAAATATTTACGTGAAATATTGCGCTTAGAATGTCTAGGTGTACGTAAATTATTAAAGAATGTTTTAAAGAATTCAACGCCACCTAGAAGTCAAAATATGAAAATATGGACAAAGTGCGTTTTGAAAGTCTGCTCCTCAAATGAGATCATCTTGTTTATTACGAAAATTATCAGTTTTGTTTAAGTAAGTAAGAATTGTCGATGCTACACATAACTCCGTTTTATTTCGATAATAGGGAAAGATCAATATAGGCTGTGGCTTATTTGCAGCTGATGTTTTAATTTTTTCTGAAATTCGAATTTCAATTTTTTCGTTTGAATGTAACATATCTTTAATTTTAATTTTTGACAGAGTTTGTATTCGACTAGCCGACGTGAGTGCATTCAAAACTACCATTTTATATGATAATATTTCCAAGGTTAAATCCTCCCAAGGGTGCCACTCCTGGAGCAGTTTAAGTACAGGGTCTGGATTCCATGTTACTGAATATTTTGGTTTTGGTGGTCTTAAATTTGAAACCCCTTTTATAAACCTGTTAACAATATTGTTGTCTTGTGTATTTGGTGCAAACAGAAAATTCAATGCCGATCTATATGAATTAAATACAGAGTAAGAGACCCCACTGTCAAAGATATTTTTAAGAAATTGTAAATATGTATCTAATTTATATACGAAAAAATCCAAATTGTTTGTTTTACAAAAATTCTAATATTTTTCAAAACATGAAGAATATTGCTTAAGGGTACCTTCTGTGATGGAAGCAATCATACTTGAAATTGCTTCTGGTGGTACCCCTCTCTTTAGAAAAGCTTTCCGTATAATTTCCCGGCTACCAGGGAAAGAGTTTTGTGTAACGGATGACGTTTCCTAAATTAGTAGGGATATTAGTAATTTATTACTTGTTAAAAAACAAGTGGTTCTTGTAATAACAGTTTTTTAAAAAGGGGGTACCACGGCTGCGAGGGCCAGTTTGGGACAACCACTATTCCTATAGCTTGTTCTTGTACAATTTTTTCTAGTACTCGTGTAATACACGAAAAAGGGAGAAAAGCGTAAAAATAGTAGTTACCCCAATGCACTGTAAACGCATCAATTGCGTACAAATATGGGTCGGGATACCAGGAAATAAATTTTTGCATTTGGTATTAATACGTGTTGCAAATAAGTCTATTTGATGTTTCCCAAATGTTGTTATTATTTCTTTAAAAGCCCGATTATTTAATTGATACTCAGTGTCAATCGATACCGAACGAGATGCCCCATAAGCGTTAATGTTTCTTGATGACGCAATATAACTGGCATAAATCGTGATGTTTTTATTTTCACACCAGCTCCAAAGTAAACGTGCGGCTTCGATTAAGTTTGGATATTTGATACTTCCCGTTCGGTTTATACAAGATATGGCAGTTTGGTTATCAATTCTTAATAATATATTAATATTGCCTTTGTTTTTTGTGAGCGATTTTAGTCCATAATATGCGGCTTTTATTTCCAAATAATTTATGTGCATATTTTTTCCTGGTCATCCCAAAACCCATGAAAACTTTTTGCTTTACAAAAAACACCCCAACCGGTTTTAGGGGCGTCTGAAAAAATCTCCATAGCAAAGGGTTGGGTTTTTATACTTTGACCTTTTTCGATATTTTGTCGCCACCATGAAAATTCACTATTTAGTGACTTGGGAATATTCATTTTTTTAATGTAGTTTTTATTGCCGTTTTTAAGAGCCAAAAATTAAATTTTTTCAAGCGGTTTAATATGAAAAACCCATATTTAGTGATTGGACAGGCAGCTACCAACTTACCTATTAGTTGGGCAAATTCTCGAATAGAACAAGTATTTTTCTTTTGAAAAAAAACAATTTTGTTTTTAATCTCATTAATTTTTTCGTTAGGTAGTGACACTATCATGTCTGGGGTGTTATATAAAAAACCCAAAAAAGTTAAGTTTTGTTGAGGTTCTAAAATACTTTTTTCGAAGTTAATGATAAAACCCAAATTTTGCAATAGGGTCATTGTAATGTTTGTTTGTTTTTCACACTCCTGTTTTGTTTTTGATATCAACAAAATATCGTCAAGGTAAAAAACAAAAATAATATTCATTTTTCTTAAGCTAACAACAACTTCTTTCATTATTTTCGTAAATATAAATGGGGCTAAATTTAACCCAAAAGGTAATGCGTTAAATTGATACAAAGAACCTTTAAATTTAAATCTTAAATACTTTCTGAAATTTTTTTAATTGGCACTAGAAGATATTCATCTTTTAAATCAATTTTTGTTAAATATTAGTTCTGGGATAAAAGTTTCAATACTGTTCTGTGGTCCTCTAACTTAAAATGGGGAACAGTTATAAAATTATTAAGGTTTTTTAGATTTAAAATAAATCTGTGTTCACCGTTAGATTTTTTTCTCAAGAAGTATGAAGAGATAAACTGATTTTTAAGTGCTTTACATTTTGAAACTGCACCTATATTTAATAGTTTTGTTATTGCTTTAGTGTAATTGAATAATTGAGCATTTGAAATTTTTGGTTGTGGTGCAAATTTCTGTTTTGGTTTTCTAAGAAAGGGCAGTTTTAATCCTTTTATCCAACTCAAAACTCTTTTATTTTTACTTATTATTTTCCACGCATGTAAAAATTGTCTTAAACGTCCCGCATATTTCTTGGTGATGGCTCTACACTTTGTGATAGAAATTCGAAGTTTCGGCTCTTTTCATTGTTTTGGTTTTCCCTTTCCACTTGTTCCCTTCTGCTTGCCATCTTTCCCCCTTCCTCTGATTCTTGAATTTCCCCTTGTACTGTGGGTAACGGTACTTTAAAAAAGGACTTGTTTGCAAATTGAAGGGCCCAGCGATCGGCACAAAAGTCTTCTTTCTGATGGCTGTACTTTCTTTTTAAGTGTTTGATCTTTTTTAAATACCTTTGAGAAGTCTGTTCCAAAAAGCCATTCGTCCATTTTAACTGTTCTAGCAATTTCTGCGCAGTCTGGATGTAAAAAGGGAATAATCTTATGGCGCCTATGAGCCGACATCGCTATATGGACGTTAGAGATAATCTGGCAAGCTGTGCTTAGTGTCTTAACATTATCTGATTGGTCTGGTTTTGAAAGAGTTTGATTGATTACTATTGCTATACCGCCCAAACTATGCGCTAACTATTGTTGTAATAATATGATGAAATTATCGTGTTTTGAAACTGTATCCGGTAAACAAGGTTTTATTTCCATATTTACTTTGGGAGGAATTAATGCTTGACAATTTTTGGAATTTTTAACTTTTCTAATAATTCATTACGTTGGCCAGCTTTAAGACCATTTTGTAAAATCGTAGTCTAACGTGTTGCAATTTCCTCGTGAATAGGTGTACCTAATTGGGCACTATCGTCAGATTTAGTGCCAAAAAAGTCAAAATTTTGCTCTAGCTGTTCATTTGTAGCAGCATTTTGGCTATTTTCTAAGTTTTGAGGAGCATCCTCAGTCTGACGTTGGTTTATGTTCTGGCTTATCTCAGTGTCGGTAATATTTTCCTCAGAAGAAGGCACTGAAAATAAATTTATATTTACGTATTGATGATTAACAAGTATTCTTGAATCAACGCTATTTAGACCATACGTTGGAAATCGCATCATGATTTCTCTGAAGTATAGACGCTTGTCTTTTATATATATATATATATATATATATATATATATATATATATATATATATATATATATATATATATATATATATATATATATATAGTTTATATTGTTTATATTATACAGGAAAGGTAACCAAAACCCAACAGCTTAACACGACATGTTCTTAAAACAACGCTTGTTGTAACATATCTGAACAGTTTTGAAATCGCTTGATTTCCCTGTAATAAACGTCGCGTGTCGTTTACTTCTTAAATGGGTCATTTTGGTCTCTATATATGAGCCCATTGAATGCAAAACTCTGTATTTGCAAAAAATCGAAAAATGAGATTTTTTATTGGTCAGGCAGATATAGTAATATGCAAAAGAACTGTGAAGTGAATTAGGTGCAAAACTCATCATTTCGTGAGATATTAAGCCTGTAAATATTCGGTTAGATGCAAAACTCTGTAAAAATATATACATGTCAAATGCAAAACCGCGTAATTAGGGTCAACCAATCCCATTGGAGTATTTTAATCACGTGATCAATCCTGGAACACCGGCACGTGTCTATGTCGTATTATGTTTGTTTATTTTCAGATTGAAGTTTGAATTTGTTAGTCGTGTGTGTTATTAACAATGGATGATAATTCTCTGATTCTACCTTGTGAAGCAGGAAAAAGCCGAAAACGACCAGTAAGAAAAGAAAACTGGAAAAGGTCCAAATTAAAAGCGCAAAGGTACGTTTGACTAACTTGGTTCTTGGTTCTTAGAAAAATAATAATTACCAAACTAATATTGTTTGCAGGCTTAGGCCAAAAAGTTTACCTGAATATCCCACATACCGCCATGACAAGAAATCTACTTTTTCATGTAAGAAGCTATCAATGAGTGATATCCATCGATTCCATAAGCTAATTTATTCATGCAGCAGTAAAATTGAACAAGACATCCTTATATTAAAATTTTGTGAAGGGGTACACCCTAAAAGAAGTTTTGGAAAGAAAAATCAATTTCTATCCAGTACTATATTTCAAAAATGATGGGACTAGAGTCAGAGTTTGTAAAGCCGCATTTAAAGGGATTACTTTGCTGAGCCCATTCAGAATCGAGAGACTAGCACGAAGTCATCTTTTGAAAGGAGAAGCGCCAACAGTGAAGAGAGGAGGAGACCGAATTAAAGGCAAAAATGATGACGTTAAACAGTCAATAAATTTTTTTATCAAAAGTCTGACATGTACAGAGTCCCATTATAGACGTGGTCATACAAGTAGATTGTACTTTCCATGTGATCCTAATTTCAAAAACTCTATGACATTTATTGCGGCCGAAATAAAGACCAAACCGTTAGATTATGCTATTTTAGAAATTACGTCAACCGCAACTACAACTTAGCTTTTGGTACTCCATTAACAGATGCGTGCTCAACTTGTCTTCGTGCAAAAGATTCTATAGCAAAAGCAACTTCCCCGAAGAAAAACAAAACTAATAATTGAACACAGGGTCCATGTCTTAAAAGCTAAAGCTTTTTACGGTATGCTCAAAAATGGTGAAGAAGATGTGGAAATTATCACGTTTGACTGCCAGAAAAATTTGGTCTTACCCAAACTTCCCGACCAATCGGCATATTTTTGTCAGCAAATAAACCTTTATAACTTTACGGTTGTTTGCGGTAATTCAAAATGCAAGTTATCGCTAGAGAATGTAAAATCTTTCGTGTGGTTAGAAACGGAATTTGCAAAGAACTCAAATGCTATTGCGTCAGCTGTGCATAATGTTTTGACGACACATCATTTCGAAGAAAAAATAAACAAAGTTCAGCTTTTTGCAGATGGTTGTGGGCGGCAAAATAAAAACACCGCCCTAATGTCCATGTTAGCATATTGGCTTGTAATGGAAGCACCTGCTCACATCAAGAATTTGGAAATTATATTTCCTATGATAGGACACTCTGTTTTGCCCCCGACCGAGTTTTCGGTTTAGTAGAGAAACAAATAAAAAAACAAAATGTTATCGTTGGTCGACGAGAATATGAAGATATTATAGCAACACACTCTACAGTTCTGAGATTAATAATAATAATAATATTGCTTTATTGTCCAAGAATAATCTTTTGACAAAGCAGAATAAAATTAAAATATTAACAATAATAATAATATTAATAATAATAAGATACATGCTTTATGTAATGGTACGACTAATTAAAATTATCATCAAAGTACTCTCTTAATACATGGTGGTACGATGATCTTTATAAAAATGATTTTGCAAAACAATCCGATTTTATTAATTTTACCAAATTTGATCATTTATTAGTTGAAAAAGAATTTGAATTTTCAATAATATTTTCTCAAAAAATAACTTATTTATTATCTGTTTATATCGACCTCCTTTAGCTAATATTAAAAGTTTTTCATTAATCTTGAGAAATTCTATTATCAGGACTTCCTAAATTATCTTCTGTATTTATAGCTGTGATTTTAATTCGGGAACTTAGCTAATAATAGACCAACATTCTTTTAGGATTAGATGACATAGATATTTGATTTTCATAGTACTTTTTTGGCTAGTTTTATTATTTTTCGATAGATGCTACGGTATTTATTAAAATAAGTAATAAAAAGAACTATTTATAGCAGTAAACTTCCTTATGTAATGTAAAGACCGCATATTTTTAGAACTTACTTTAATACCTTTCGTAATCCAATTATTTTTGACATTTTTTTAATAATTTTTATAGGAAATGCTTCTTCAAATAATTTTAGAACGCAATATCACCGTAAAACCGTTTACTAGCTCTGAGGCGTGACGTCTGCCCGATTTTGTTTATGGGTTTTTCACGGGTTTTCTTGTATAATGCTCACCGCCGAGAGCGACTAGGTTTGGATTATTTATCAAAATTCGTCGAAAACATTAATGCAAACTAATAAACTGTT
This sequence comes from Listronotus bonariensis, assembly GCA_014170235.1. Taxonomy (NCBI): domain Eukaryota; kingdom Metazoa; phylum Arthropoda; class Insecta; order Coleoptera; family Curculionidae; genus Listronotus; species Listronotus bonariensis. The sequence continues at coordinate 10,918 of JACEGR010000032.1, forward strand.
TTTTTGTTTAATATTCTTTTATTAAATTTAAGAACATTATCTTGTAAATACGTGTCGATACCGGGAGACTCGGTCTTGTAACGCTCATTGATTTGTAGATTAACATGCAGGTTTGGGTCGTAATCGAATACTCAGTATTATGAATAGTATTCAGAATACATTTTGCCGGTATTCGAATAGTATTCGAATACATTTGTGTGTTTGGTATTCGGTATTCGGCAGAATACTTTTTGGTTAGTATTCGGGATTCTGTATTCGAATACTTCAGAAGTATTCGACGAATATTTGTATACCGAGCGTTCCCAGTATTCGAATACTGAAAAGTGTAAGCAGTATCCAAATACCAAAAATGTCATGATTAGAATAACAAAAGGAAAGCAAAATATGAAAAAAATGAGCAAAGGACTTTTTTTCAAACGTTTAATCATGGGTTTCTTTTTTGTTTAGAGATATTCGAATCTTTTTGTTTCCAGTATTCGAATACCGATTCCGGGTATTTATGAATACCGAGTATTCGAATAGTTTTTTCTTCCATGTATTCAAATATTCTGTATTCTAATACTTTTTTCCGGTATTCGTATTCGTATTCGAATACAGATTTTTAGTATTCGGCCCAACTCTGTTAAGACGCCAAGTTAAAAGTTACACATCCGTGTTTAAATCCATACACTTCTTACTTCCTTCCGCACACTCATGTTTTACCAGTTTTTGTCTTTTAACGCTAAGGCACACATACTTCCCTTGAATTGGACGATCGGACAGGATTCTCGGATACGATTATTTGAAGGTCAACTGATCATGGGATTTTATGACCGCAACGCATACATTCTCTCCAATTTTGGATCGGACGTCACGTCAAACATATCAAAAATCAGGCAACCTGCAGATAATCTGTCAGATTAGCCGATTAAAAGTAGGATTTGTGCGGCCGGCCTAAAGAGTTAATAAAAAAATTATTATTCTGTATTCTATTTAATTTTCGTATTTGTAAACACCGAACACAAATACGAAAGATACCGAATGAATGATATTTTTATCTAGGCGTTTAATATAGACAACCCGTAATATATGCCGCAAACCATTAGTAATCAAACGAACAAAGAATATCAGTTGTAATATTTATGGTTAAATAGCACCACAACTCGAAAACACTCGGGATAGGACGTGAAATAATTCATTGCCGCAAATAGCAACAATCTTTCAATCGGTATTTCGACAGAATAAGAGCTTATCGGCAATGAAATATAAATTGTTTCGAAAGATCTTTTGCAATGAAATATGAAATGTTTTGAAAGATGTTTCGAAAGATCTTTCCCAATAAAATATAAAATTTTTCGAAAGATCTTTCGGATATTAACATCTTCCGAATACGAATATTCGAATATCGAAATCTTTCGAATATGCACACCACTACTTGTAAATAAAAAGTTTTTCTTTTAAAAGATCGGTTTTATAATTTTTATTAGCAATTATGTAACAGCAACAGTGAATACTTGTTTTAATAAGGTTTATATCCAGTCTAACAATTTTTAATAAAATAAGTGTGTTCAAAATTTTTCAGTTTTTTTGAATATTTTAACACCCTGTATCTTAAGAACGAAAAATTTGCAGACACATTTTAATAAAAAAATTATTATACTTTCTGATGTAGAATTTGCCCTTAAATTTTTTCAACAACATTCTACACCACCCTGTATAATTCCGCACATTTTATTTTTACAAATGGAAAGAAAACCTAGTAAAAAAATCTTCTTTAATTACACCTCCTACGAAAAAAAGTTATTCCTAATAAAAGTTGTGCATAGTCCAAAACATAAAATACAATCATCAGATTTCAAATTGTGTCAGTTATCTACGAGGTTTTGCCAAAAATGTATTTTTTTCTTAAGAGTAAAGTACCTGTATTTTTGCTAATTTCGCAACTTGTTGTAAAGAAAAGAAAAAAATTCGTAATGAACGAAATTGCATATTTAAAAGTAATTTTTAATTCTAAACATCTTTTCTTTATAACAATTTGCGATATTAGCAAAAAACATGTACTTTACTCTTGAGAAAAAATTACATTTTTGGCCAAACCTCGTAGATCACTGACAAAATTTGAAATCTGATGATTGTATTTTATGTTTTGGACTATGCACAACTTTTTATAAAGAATAACTTTCTTTCGTAAAACGTTAAATCGAAAAGTTACTATTACTGTTACTGCTTTGTTTATGGCGTTGCTGCAAGGCAATTGCCAGCTCTATGTGGTGGGAAAATCTGGATTGTCGAGCTTTCCGCTCCCAGAAATTCCAGTTTAAAATATTAAAATATTTAAATCAACAACAGCGATAAACTTCTGAACATGCATAAATTGTGACTGTCAAGCCAGCGGCTGCTACTGGTATCGCGCATAACCGTCACTTTCACTACTGACGTTTTTCCGCAAGGCATGCGGTGCGGTCGAGGAGGTGCTCCTCGACCATACGAAGACACCATGTGTTCAACACCAAAACGTAAAAACTTCAGGCTTTAGGAATCTTCACTCACAGCGCTTAGCCCCAGAAGAAAGAAGCTCCAATTTAGCGTGAATCTTTTCTCGATCCCCAAGGGTACAGCTGCGCTCGTACGACGCCTTCAATCGCCTACCCGGGAAGTCTATGTAGACTTCTACGTAAACGTGAACCGCACTACTCGAAGACCTCGGAAAGAGTGAAATAGAAAAGTTATTTAAAATTAAAAGTTATGCCCAGATACCAAGTCATATCCTCCTATTCTAGTTTTTATTTATTATAATTTTAAAATTTTAAGTAATCTGTTTCACACTTTCGTAAAAGTTTAAAACAAAAACTTTACGAGGCAACTAAGGACTTTTATACGCATTTTATTTTTTAAAGTATATCTGCCGTAATAAAAAGCATATTATATATAATTTTAGGGCCCTATTAAATATCCTTGTAACTTGTAATCGGCCGATACCGATATAAATATCGGTGTATCGGTGTTTATTTAAGGACGGCCGGGTCTTGAAATGAGCACGAAAAGGGATAGAGGAACATTTTAATTAGTTTTTTTCGTATTTTTAGGTTAAGCCTATAAAACCTCAAGTTACAATAATCCCTCGAAATCAGTTCACAAAGGTTGCACCTGGCTCAGTAGCTGGAATTCAAGTAAACGAATTAAATGACAGTGATGATGAAGATGGCCGCAACGTAAGTGCACAGGCATACCCAAAACAAAGGGTTAAAAAATTTGTTCTTTAAAGTGGACACTATTTGAAATTATACAGTAAGCGGTTTTCATTGGTAAGTTTATTAATACTTAAAATACTAAATAGTTACTAGTATATTTAGTCTGTTAACTAGTATATGTATCATGTACATATGTATCTTATCACCGTTCAGAAGATCTTTTAATAAGCTTTAAAAAAATGTTTATGTGACATATCCTTTTATAGTTTCGGAAATATGGCCATCCTCGGAAATTTGATAGAAAACTAGATGTTATTAAATGAAACACCCTGTGTATTGAATCATAATTAAACATGTTTTATAAAGAGTTTTAACAAAATACCAAATTTGATATGTTTATCTCTTATAGTTTTGGAAATATTCAAATCTAAAAATTGTTAAATTTTCATTATACCACAGCTCTGGGTCATGAGGAATTAAAATGTTAAGTGCCGTAGATATTCTAGATCTCTGGCTCAATTTTCTTAAAGCTCTTTAAAATATCTTTTAAATGACGATGCATTATACAGGGTGTATAATTAAAAAAATACTATCAAAGCCTGACGATGGCCATTTTTCTAAAACAATAAAAATGTTGATATAATATCATATGTGATATTTTCTTAAAGGATTTTCAAAGATCTTTTTAATGTTAATAAAAACATACAGGGTGTTCCATTTAAATCAAGGTTATTTTTCTGTATAACTCAAAAACCCGTTTGTCATTTTTTTATGTTTAATCTTAAAAAGTGTTAAAAATGCTACTCTTTTGCTAATTTAAACTGTTTGGTATTTTGGGTAATAACAAAGATACCAATGGCAAACACGTAATTTGGATGACTCTGTATAAAGAGGCTTGTTCTTTTTTTATTATTTCGATTTATTTTACATATTCTCAATACGAAATATTTTGTATACAATGGTTTGTAAGATATATTTTTGAGCCTTAGAAAAAAATGTATATTGAATATTATGACATCTTTTAGTTCAGCGCTGCTACATTCCTAATAAAGTGGAACAAATACTTTTGTACCACCCTTTCTTATTGTTGGGTTTACTATTTAGAGCTGTATTTTATATTAAAATTTATTGAAGTTTTTGTAGTATGTTGTATGATATTAATAAAATTGTTATTCTGAAAAAAGCACAAAATATGACTTCTTTTATTTGTACGGCACTTAACGGTCAGTATTCACCAAGCTCTCACTAACCTTATCAGACTGGTAGCAGCTAATGCCAATGCCAAAAAGAATTGGCATTAGCTGTTATCAGTCTGATAACGTTAGTGGGAGCTTGGTGAATACGACCGTTAACATACCACTCGAAAAAACTGTTACAAAAATAATATCGGTAGATGAAATATTTTTTTCGATTTTTGACGGCCTTATCCTAAAAGACTACAACTTTATTTTTAATAAACTAACGGTCGTATTCACCAGGCTTTGACTAACTTTATCAGACTGATAACCTGCTAATGCCAAGGCCAAAAAGCATTGGCATTAGCTGCTATCAGTCTGATAAAGTTAGTGAGAGCTTGGTAAATACGACCGTTAACTATTAAACATACTTTTCGGGAAATGTTTGGTATGTCTGTAAGTACGCTACTCTTACCTAGTTTAAGACGTTTGGGAGTTTAGTTTTACGTTATTAGGGTAGGAATCCACGATGAAATTATGAATTTTGTGTCAATTTTCCTTTTAAAATACTCTTAATATTCGAGAAATATTGTAAAAATGCCATGACAAGATATTGTTTGATCGATGAAAGTTTTTCATGAAATTTTGGTGTCGTGAGTTAAAAAATTTAAGTTTCCCTAGGGAAACTTAAAAGTTTTAGCTCGTGACACAGAAATTGTATGAAAAACTTTTATCGTGAATTTCCACCTTAAAACTTATGAAACTTTATGTCCCATAAAGTAAAATTTTATTTTAATTTCATCGTGGATTTCTACATTTAAGGTATGAATCTTGTATGCAATTTTTGTGTCATGAGTCAAAAATTTCAAATTTCCCTGTTAAAACAGTCCTAAGGTTGGGATCCACGATGAAAGTTTTTCATGAAATTTTTGTGTCGTGAGTAAAAATTTCAAGTTTCCCTGTAAAAACAAGTAGTTTTGAAATTTTTGACCCACGACACAAGAATTTTATGAAAAACTTTAATCGTGAAATAAAAAAGTGTTATGACTAAATATTGCAATAACCCATCATGAAACAAATGTCTCTTTCATCGTAGATTCTTACCTTTTGAATTGAAATTATGGTTTAAACTGATTAAACCAAATTAGTTTTTGAAGCAAAAAATAGTTTACTACCTTGTTTTTTAATATTTGTTAATGTTAGACCTTAGATTTCATGTTCTTTTATTTATTAGAGATAATGGATTATCTTCGCAACTAAAAATATTTTACCAATTTTTTTCTTAATAATATTGGCTGTGGTGCCCATTGAGACGCCACTAGACCCAATAATCCAAATCTAGGTAAAGCTTTACAAGCGCCTTATTACATGAAAAGATTTACCAAATTTCATCCAATTTGGTTGAAGGGTTTTTAAGATATTTAAACATCGACTTTTTAAAAACTCTAACGCCCTGTATCTTGAAAACAGACATACATATGTTCATAGGAACTTTTTTCCATAAAAATACGTAAGAAATCACCCTCTTAAGTTTTGTACCGTAGTTAGGAAACACCCTATATAAATTTACATATAATACCAAAATACTACTAGAAACGTACCTGACTTTTATTGCAATTTTGAAAATATGACAACCGATATAAATAAACATAAAATTGTTTAAGATCATGTTCTCAAGTTAATCTTTTTTTGTTGTATAATTTTTCTTTTGTTAAATTACAGGTATTATTTAAGAAGTTCTATAGTGACCAAATAATAAACTTAAAGTTTTATATCTTTAGTACACTTATTTTACATATCACCGATATTGTCATGTATTTGAACAAATACAAGTTTTTGATTTTGATAGCCCACTTTAAGTTTGTTTAGCTGGTTACACAGTTTCGCCTTGTGTGCCATAGTCGTAATTATTTTATTGGTATCTATAATTACTTGAAATATTTGTTTTTCTTGTTCTTTATCAAACCTAAATTCCAATGGGTTTTTATGGTAACCGCATGCTTCTAAAAATGTATTAATTAATTAATGTGTATTGGTACTACCTTTGGGCTAGTTTTATATTTCGGAAAACAATTGCCAAAAGTGAAAGTGCCACTTTTCTGAACACGACTGCAGTGGACAGAACGATACGTAGCGGTTAAGCAGTCAAGTGCGGAAAGGGCACTGTCGATGTCGGCACGTGTTAGGAACGCTATTTTTTCTACGATCGTAAGGAAAAGATAAAAACAAAATGTTATTATTATTTTTTTATTTCAACACAATGCTACCTAATACCCTATTTGTACTTATTAAATATGCCATCGCTTAAGAGATACCTTGGCCAAAAATAAGACAAAAATGTCATATAAACATGGGTCCGCAAATGCTTTGTTTCCAAGATACAGAGCGTTTAATTTTTTATAATTTTTCTTTTTTTTGAATATTTTTAAAACTACGCCAGCGATTTGGCTAAAGTTTGGGACATAAGGTACATTTATTAGTAGGCATATTTTGACTATAAGGAATTTGCTAGATTTTTACCAGAGGCGTACTTGTGGGGTAGACACAAAATATTTTTCTAATTAAAACATGTACGCCACTGATTTTAATAAATTTTGATAGCGCAATTAAATACTTTACTAAATGCTTAACAAAACTTGTCTCTTAGCGTTTTTCGAATTTCGTTTGGTTTTCGGGTTATTTGCGATTTTAATACGGGCTGCAGCTACTGACCTCCACCTACGACATCAAAGAAGGCTTTGAAATTAAAAAAAAAATAATAAAAAACAATTGCTTTGAATATGACAAATTGGCTATTGTATTAACACTATTGTTTTTATCATAAATTTTTGTTCTAACTTATTAAAAATGCCTTTTATTAATTATAGTTCGTCAGAGTTAACAGATATGTTGTTAATTTATGGTGAAACCAGACAAAATTCAAGAGAAGCCGTCAGATTTTATGCTGAGCGATACCCGCTACGAAGAGCCCCTAGTAAAATCATTTTTGAGTACATCGTAAGGCGTTTAAGAGAACCTGGCTCTCTCAAACTTGTAAAATCAAATTTCGGGCGTTCAAGATTTCGTCGTACAGTTCAAGCTGAAGAAGTAGTAACTAACCAGAACGTGATCCTAACAGCAGTACCCGAATAATTTCCAATGAACTAGGAAACATTTCTCAAGCTTCGGTAGTGCGAGTTTTGCAAGAACAACAACTAAAACCATATCATTTTACAAGGGTACAAGAACTTTTACCCAGGGATTATGGCTCTAGACAAGTATTTTGCCAATGGTTTCTCAATCAGTTGCAAAATGACCGGCGTTTTTCTAAATATGTACTTTTTACTGACGAGGCATCTTTCACACGAAGAGGCATTATATACTTTCATAATAATCATACACGGGCGGAAGAAAACCCTCACGCTTTGCAGACAACAAATTTTCAACATCAATTTTCTTTTAATATTTGGGCTGGAATTGTTGGAAATGAAATTATCGGACCTGTAGTTCTACCAAATAAATTAAATGGAGCGTCTTACCTCAATTTCTTAATAAACGAATTGCCCGATATTTTTCAATTTTATCTAAGAAACAATAACAGATTATGGTTCTAACATGACGGAGCACCACCACATTTTTCGGCTGAAGTAAGAAGACTTTTAAATGAAGCGTATGGTCCTCGCTGGATTGGTCGTGGAGTACCAGTCGCATGGCCACCGAGGGCACTTAAAGAAATTGTTTACAAAAGAGTCGTGAATTCGAGGCAGGAATTGTTACAAAGAATAGAGGGGGCATTTGAAACAATTAGACAAAATCGTACTATTTGCGCAAAAGTACGCAAATCTTTAGGACGAAGACTAAGAGCATGCAACGAAGCTGAAGGAGGACATTTTCAGCATCTCATTTAGCCACTTTTTAAGTTAAATTGCAGGTTAGTTTTTTCTTTTTTAAATTAATGCACCCTTTGATGATTTTTATAACTTAACGTACATAGATGGAGGTCAGTAGCTGCAGCCCGTATTAAAATCGTAAATATCCCGAAAACCAAACGAAATTCGAAAAAATGCTAAGAGACAAGTTTTGTTAAGCATTTAGTAAAGTATTTAATTGCGCTATCAAAATTTATTAAAATCAGTGGCGTACATGTTTTAATTAGAAAAATATTTTGTGTCTACCCCACAAGTACGCCTCTGGTAAAAATAGAGCAAATTCCTTATAGTCAAAATATGCCCAATTTTTAACCAAATCGTTGGCGTAGTTTTAAAAATATTCAAAAAAAAGAAAAAATTATAAAAAATTAAGCGCCCTGTATCTTGGAAACAAAGCATTTGCGGACCCATGTTCATATGACATTTTTGTTTGTTTTTGAATCACCCTGTATATAGGAAATATTAGTTAATTTATCTAACCAAAACTGTAAGTTCAATTACGGAATTAAAAATTATAATATTAATAAAAATTAAAGTAAAATCATTCTAATTGGTAACTAAAAAACTAAAAAAATAGCTTAACCTACGATGAAATTAATTTGCAATAATAATGGAACAAACATCTTTTGCTAAGAACAAACAATGACTAATAATAATATATATATATATATATATATATATATATATATATATATATATATATATTCTAACCAGAACAACGGTTATTTGGGTCTCATATAAACTCCCGAGCGAAGCCGGGAATCATAACTAGTATATATATATATATATATATATATATATATATATATATATATATATATATATATATATATATATATATATATATATATATATATATATATATATATATATATATATATATATATATATATACACTGTGTGCAAAAAGTCCCGGAACCCCTTAATAATTCGCAAATGCGCTCATTTATCGAAAAGTCTCCCAAATAAAGTTTATAGATATATTTTAGATCTATTTTATAAAAATATGTTTACATGTACAGGGGGCATCACAACGAAGATATAGACACAAGTTACCTTTTTTTAAATGGAATGATGTATATTTTATTGGATTTTTGAATTCTCCACAAAATTCTAACATGACTTTGTGTAACATATGCTATACCTAAACTCAGTAGTTTAAAAGATACAAGGGTTTAAAAAATATAATGTAAATATTTATTAACTTTTAAAATATGAAAACACTTATTAATAAAAACAGAATTGACACAAAAATAACTTGTAAACACTTAACCTATTTAATTAAATGTTGGAAGTGACCTCCTTGAACGGCTTGACAATGTGCTACTTTGTAATAAAAGCATTTGTAACATTTTGTAGCATATTCGGAGTAATATTTTCACATTCTCTTCTTATTCTTCCTTTTAGTTCATCGATATTTTCTGGTCTTGTCAAATAAACCCTATTTTTTAAATGTCCCCAAAGAAAGTAATCTAGAGGCGTAAGGTCGGGGCTTCTTGCTGGCCACTCAATTTCGCCCCTTCTGCCGATCCATCGGCTGGGAAAAGTTGTATCTAAAAATCGTCTAACATTTAATCTAAAATGAGGGGGGCGCCGTCCTGTTGAAACCACATGATTTCAAAGTTATGAAGTGTCCTTATTTCTGGTAATATTTGATTTTGTAGAAGTTCAAGATATAGTGCTGCATTTAAATTTTCCTCAATAAAAAATGGCCCTATTATTTTATTATTAATTATACCGGCCCAAACATTAACTTTTTTCGGATATTGGGTATGTGCTTCACGCATCCAGTGAGGATTTTCATCAGCCCAATATCTGCAGTTATGCCGGTTTACTGTGCCGTTTAGCATAAATGTTGATTCATCAAAAAATAAGATATTTTGAAAGAAAAATCTATTGTCATCATATTTTTGCATCAAAATTTCACAAAATTCTATTCGGCGATCAAAATCGTCTTCAAATAGTTCCTGTACCAGCGTAATTTTATAGGGATGAAACTTATTACCTTTAAGAACATTTTTGACTGATGAAGAACAAACATCTGATTCGTTGGCAACTTTATGCAATGACAAATTTGGATCTTCTATGAAATGTTGTAATATTTCTAAACTCTTTTGTTCGTTGCAAACTGTCTTTGGCCTCCCCGTGCGTTGAAGATCTTTGCAATTTCCTGTTTGTTGGAATCTTCTAATTGTTCTGCTTACTGTAGACTTTGAGATTGGCGTACGCTCTGGAAAGGTTGTATTAAAAAGATCTCGGGTTTCTTGGTAAGACCGCTCGCGATCCCCAAACCCTCGAAAAATAAGAAGCGTTATTCTCTCTTTTTCAGAAAGTGTCATGACTAGTTATTTTAAATAGTTTAACTAACAACTGCTCAATAATTACCAAACGTCACTTATACATGTCATACATACCCAAAAATGTTACTATGTAAATGTAACTAGGTAAATATTGTAACAGGTGAAAATAAAAATATCGATAAAATACTTTTTTAAACCCTTGTATCTTTTAAACTAGTGAGTTTAGGTAGAGCATATGTTACACAAAGTCATGTTAAAATTTTGTGGAGAATTCAAAAATTCAATAAAATATACACCATTCCTTTTAAAAAAGGTAACTTGTGTCTATATCTTCGTTGTGATGCCCCCTGTACATGTAAACATATTTTTATAAAATAGATCCAAAATATATCTATAAACTTTATTTGAAAGACTTTTCGATAAATGAGCGCATTTGCGAATTATTAAGGGGTTCCAGGACTTTTTGCACACAGTGTATATATATATATATATATATATATATATATATATATATATATATATATATATATATATATATATATATATATATATATATATATATATATACTAGCTATGATTCCCGGCTTCGCTCGGGAGTTTATATGAGACCCAAATAACCGTTGTTCTGGTTAGAATTCTGAATGAAGTTCAAATACTCGACAACAGATGGCGCCACTACACTTACTTTCTAGATGATTCCAAAAATTTTCAGAACTTTGTGTCTCCGCCAATTTGTCAAGAATGAGTGATAATATTTTACATTTTTGCCACCCACAACCACCCACTTCCACCCACCCCGACCAAACTCCCTTACTCACAATGGGAGACCAAGGGGTATTTGTAACCCCGACGGGAAGTCAATCGGAGTTGCGGATGATAGCGAAAATCGTGGACACACGAACGTACATTAGCATTTTATATAATATATTAGATATATATATATATATATAAATAATAATATATATATAATATATGTATATATTATATATATTAATATATAACTACTTTGTTTTCCATTATTAGTGATTATTTGTCCTTAAAATTCACGTTTTGTTAAAATTATTTGAAGTAATTGATTATCTCCCTAACCAAAACTAATTTACTGACTTTTTTGTTGTTAGCTATTATTTCCCAAGTTTAGGCATATAGGCAGTGGCGTAGCTACTATAGGGCTAGCGGGACCGTGCCCCAAGGCCCCCAAGCACGAGGGCACCCTGAACTCTGACTTAAAAAGTATAAATTGGAGTAGTAAAAATTTCTCCCACAAGTCGAATATAAGTAACTCGGAATTTTAAGGAGTACGTCAAATTGGGTACACATGAATTAAAATAGCTAGAGCCCTCCTTTATGCTTTGCCCCAGGGCCTTTGCTTACCTATCTTATTAATGTGTTTAACTTTAAAGAGGTAAAGACCTTTTTTTGTATTTCTTGGAGTACGTCAGTTGGGTACAAACGATTTGAAAGAGTGTAGTTGGGTCCTCCTTATTTTTTTGCCCCTTCGCCCCTGTATTTGCTTACCTATCTTGATGATGTGTTTTATTCTGAAGGTGAAGACTTTTTTTTGTAATTTTAAATACTTTTGTTTGGGCCCTACTATATTTTTTGCCCCAGGGTCTTTGCTTACCCATCTACGCCACTGCGTATTGGTTAAGAATCACCTTGTATTGTATTGAATAATATAGTAAATGCTTTACTTTAAATGAGATACTAGCGCTATAGTTTTCCAAATTTCAGAAAATAATACTTACGTTTTTACGAACTCTTGGTTCAAAGTACCGTAAAGGCTACGTTTTTATCATTTACCACATTTTATCCATAGTGTTTTTAATATTATATTTAAATCTTAAAAGAAACGGTCTTTCTTGTAAAAGTCTCAAGAAATTTGCAAATAAAGTTTATAAAAAAAATAAGTTAAAATCAATTAAAAAAAAGTTTATTTTTAATAGGTTTATAAAATATTATGTGGCGATTTAGGTTCAAATCAGCAGGGGGACACCACACTCGATTTGATTAAATCGAGCAAGCCAATGTACATCGCCATAAATTCAGCCATAACATTAAATCTAGTTTATCTTCGGCAACAGACAGAAAAACGAAATTTTCTAAAGGTAAACTCGATCAAAAGTCGTGGCTGAATTTATGCACACGGATGCACATCGACTTGCTCAATTTAATCGAATCAAGTGTCGTGACCCTCCTGCTGGAATTGTGTGCATGAACGGGGAATTAAAGAAAATAAGGTAAATTTGCTTTTATATTTTGATTATGGATATTTTAAGAATGAAACTTTGCCGACAAATTCTTTAGATTTGTTATCACAGCCCCGAAAAACTCCAGTATACAAAAAATTGGCGTGGTGTCCGATAAATAAACGATTATCAAAGTTACCGAGCACCTACCTTCAGTGTCTTGTACTATATTCCAGAAGTTCAATCCTTTAATGATTGCCGAAAATATAATAATTTCATCTTTGTCAAAAATAAAAAGGAAACATAATTTAATAAAGCTTGTTCTCGTTCATTTAGCGAAGTCCAATATGAAAATATATCTTGCAGTAAAGGACCTGTAATTTTATTTTTAGGTTAGTACATCTTATTTTATTGTTAAACTAAACATCTTTTTACATTTGTGGGTAATATATGTTATACAATAATAAACATCTTGCTTAAAGGTTTCATCGTAATCAAAATTATGTTGAACCTGTTTATCCTCATGACCCATTTTTTATTTATATTTTTACATCATTTTTTAAGATATTTGACGTAGTTTGTCAAAATGTAAGGTAATAATCAACTAATTCAGGTATTATTATACACGACCAGTAACTGTTATAAATTTGATAAACGTTTCGGAATTTAAAACAAACAGGGTGTTTCAATATTCAGTAAAAATATTTTAAAAGAGTATTTTTAAGGTTAAAGTATTTTTTTATACAGGGTGTCCCAACTCTATTTATACAGCAAATTACTTTGCCTCTGTACAAGATAAAAAAATAAACTTAATATAAAAAATGTTTATTTAAATACACTTTTTTCCTGACAGTACTAGTTAATATACAAGGTGTCTCAAAACATAATTTTCATTGTCCAGTTGGCTTTTTTAAATGGAACACCCTATATATTTTAACAAATTTTGACTTTATCATAAGTTTTGCATCAAAATATATAACACACTATACGTCAATTATTGCTGGTTTTTGAGATATTAGTAGTATGTTAATATACTTATTAACGACTAAAAGTGAAGAAAGAAAATAGTATCTTGGTTCTAGTTATTTTTAAATAACTCTGTCACTGTCAAAGTGACAAAACATAAAATAACATGCAATTAATTACCTTACATTTTAAGAATTACTAATAAGTAAGTCAGCTATTTGGTTTATTTTAGATACATACTTACTCACCTAACCTAAAAACCCGCCATAATTTACGTAATGTTGTTTTTTAATGCAATTCGGTAAACAGGTGTCCAAAATAAACTAAATTGTTGGTATATGTACCTATTAGTAATTTTTACAATGGAAGGTAATTTATTACTTGTTATTATATTATTTGTTACTCTGACAGTGACAGAATTATTTAAAAATTATTAAAACCAAAACATTACTATATTTCTTCACTTTTAATTGTTAAGGAGTATATTAACATACTGCTGGTATCTCAACAACCAGCACTAATTCACGTATAGTGTGTTATATATTTTTGATGTAGAATTTCATACAGAGTCAAAATTTGTAAAAATAAATAGCGTGTTCTATTTAAAAAATCTACTTGCCAATAAAAATCATGGTTTTGAGTTTTGAGACACCTTGTATAATAACTAGAACTATTACTTAAAAGAGTGTATCCAAATAAACATTTTCTAATTCAAGTTTATTTTTGTATCTTGTACAGAGGCGAAGTTATTTGGTGTATAGAGTTGGGACACCCTGTATACATGTTGTTTCCTAACTACGGTACCAAACTTATGGGGGTGATTTCTTATGTCTTTGTATAAAAAAGTGCCTATAAATATGCGGACTTGCTTCATTTCTGAGATACAGGGCGTAAAAGTTTTTGAAAAATGTCGATATTTTTTAAATATCCTAAAACCCTTTAACAGATTTAGATGAAATTTATTACCTTATTTAATGTATTAAGGTGCTTGTAAAGCTTTGCCCAGATTAAGATTATTGGGTCCATTGGCGGCTCAGTGGGCACCACAGCCAATATTATTGAGAAAAAAATACGCCACTCACTTTTTACAAAATTATTATATTTTTTCCGATTAAGCAATTAAAAATAAAACTTTTTAGTTTTTTAAATTTTCTTCGTATTTAGGTTCGTTTTTGATTAAAAAAATAAAGCCACTTTATAATATCTTCTAAAAAGTACCCATAGACAGCAATAAAGTGAATAAGCAGGCGTGTATTTTATCGGAAATTGTTATTTTCCTTATTTACTAAAGTCAAATTTGTAGTATAACTTAAGTGGCTTCAATTTTTTTCTCGAAACAGAGCGAGATACAAAGAAAATGCAAAAGACTAGAAAGTTGCATTTTCAATTGGTTAATCTTTCTTTGGTTAAACAAAAGAAAATATATAAAAACTTTATAAAAAGTCAGCGGCGTACTTTTTTTTCAATAATATTGCCTGTGGTGCCCACTGAAACGCCACTGGACCCAATAATTTTAATATAGGTAGAGCTTTACGGGTGTCTTATTACGTTAAATGGGTGTACCAAGTATCATCCGAAGCAGTTGAAGCGTTTTTAAGATTTTTAAAAATTACGACTTTTCTTAAAAACTTGAACGAAATGCATCTCAGAAATCAAGCAAGTCCGGACATAGGTTCATAGGAACTTTTTTTCCATAAAAAAACATAAGAAATCACCCTCTTCAGTTTCGTACCCTAGTTAGGAAACGCCCTGTATAAACCTGTATTCAGAGGAAAAATGGGTAGTAAGAACGACGACGGCAAATTAACGACGTTGATTTACCTTCCTTGTTCTCACTACACGGTGTCTTTGCTCTGCATAGCATAGGTAAATGATTAGTATTTTACTTTTTTGTGTACAAGAAACATGGCTATGTTTAGGATGCGATTTTGGTCAAGGTTTTTGGGGCCTCAATCCAATATTAAATTAGGGTTCTGTAAACGATATACCGGGTGCAACGAATCTATTACACAAGCCATAACTTCTTATTACACATATCAAAGTGAGACTTGGTATAAGTAAATGGTATGTAAAGAATAGAGTTTTCGCATATTTTTCTCTTTCTGTTTAACCAGAAATGACTCAAATTTTGAATTTTTAAATGAAAGACCCTGTATATTTTAACATTTTTGGATGCACAATTTATAACAGTAATTTAATATTTTTAAAAGTTTTTACACCTACTTGATTTGTTGAGAGCCATTCGTGGTATTGCATGTAGGTGGCTATTCGAAAAGCGTTTGTCTAAAAGGGTTGCCATTTAAAAAATAATAGTTAAACAAGATAATGTCAATTTGCCAAATTGTTTTATTCCATCGTTCATATTAGTCACTAAAACTTCAATTGTATTTTCCTAGGACCACTTAATTTGGGTACAACCATGGCCACCTAGATGCAATATTAAAAATGGTCTATAAAAATCAAGTAGACTTAAAACCTTTTTAAAATGTAACATTTTGACTTAGAATTGTCCCAAGAATCCAGGAAAAGGGGATAAATATAGTGATATATTAGTACTTTTATATACAGTGTCCGTCAGATATATGGTCGCAAATGGATTATTTTTTATTACACATTTCACAAAAGAACTTTTCCTCATAAAAATTGCTGCTTCCTTTAAAACTCAAAATAAAACTGCCAAAATTGAAATATCTTCAATTGTATGCCGGGGAGATACAAATGTATGAAAATGGTTTAGAGTAAAGTAGCCTTAATTCTCAGAATACATCCAAATATTATTTAAAAAAAAGTATCTTAAATTAAAAATAAGTGTCAAATTTAAAGTCACAGTAAAGTCAGGATTAGAAATTGGTTTAAGAACCTGAAAACTGGAGTAAAGGGTACTATCATGGGCAAAACTATGAATGGAATTGGTTGTGGACCCCAGCGTAAACTGTGTGTGAAAGCTTGAAGGGTGGCCATACATATTAGTTTAGCTGGGAGACCGTAGGAGAGAAGTTAATTAAGGAGCCGGTCTGAGATTTACCTAGAAACTTAGGAGACTTGTTCCAGCTGTGTGTCATAAAATAAGGAGATCCGTTCTGGATCTCTCGTGACTAAATCCATACTGTCTGTCATGCAAAATTTTGTGTCTTTCCAAATACTTAAGAATTTGCGAGTTAATGATTTTTTTTCATTAGTTCTGGTTAGTTTTGGTTAACTAATAGAAGTGAATTATGTCTCTAGTTAGATAAAAGAGATTTGAAGATAAGTTGAACAAGTGGAGCTTTCCTGCTTTTCGGAAAAATACCCGGGTCATAGGAAATTCAAAACAGCCCTGTTAAAATATGTGCAAGTTTAGTAGAACATTTTTTAAAACGATGCTAAGCAGCCAAAGCAATTTCTTGGTGTTAAGAGAAGAAAGAGACGCTTGATGTGTTTTACCTTAAAAATAATATCGGGCATAGTTAAAATTGCATGATTTACGGGTGGGTCAAGGGTTGAATTGGTAGCAAATTGTTAAGCAAATATTTTGGCATTTTCTTTAGATCCAGAAATAATTTCATTTTTCAAAGTAAGTGGTAAAAAAGAACTGGTACAAAAATTCCTATTTATGTTTTGGCAACGAACCAGAAAGATTTATAGAGTTGGACAAGAAAGAGGACTTTGTTTTTTTTTATCTGGTTGTCTTGTAGATATTGTAGAATTAAAATTAAGATGTTTATTTTTTTATTACATTTTTATTAAGTTTATTTGTCGTTGTTATTACGTTGTTGTTTTACCGTATGAAGGGATTAAGATATAATTGTCTAGGTAATTCAAAATGTCATAATTTTGCAGTTGCGTCGTTTTTCTTCCGGAGCGGCAACATTTGGATTTTGTACAGAACTTGGCACTCATTTAGATCTCCATTATTTTAGCAGCGAAGCCCACAGCCAAGAACAACTTTGGTATAGAACTTGGCTCACCTTTTTCACTTGTATGTTTTTGGTGGGATATCATTACTTTTTGTAAAGAAAGCTAGGCGGGTATTTATATTCAATATTTTTTCTTGTGTTCCCGCTGCAAAGATTTCTTTTTCCTATTGTTTACATTTTCTTAAACGTTACAAATAACAATGCACATTGTCCATTTATTATCTGCTACGTTTTTAACAAGCTTCTGTTTATGCTTAAAGCTTCCGACAAACAGCGACGCGACAAGGCAGCAGCGCTTAACTTTTTTAATTTTTAGATTTTTTCCTACGCTTACATACAATTACCGAGCTGGATTCCAAAATTTCATCTTTCTAGGTCATCTGGAAGTGGCTTAGGTTTTTAATCTATGTATATGTCAGCAGTGGTAATAAAACTAATTAAAACTCCATCTAAATCCTATTCAAACTACTTAACCAAGAAATGCCAATAGTTTGTGGAAAATTTGCCAAACAGCATAGTTGAGCCATGCCACGCAGTTATCAAGAACAACGGCCAAGCTGCTGTACTGACGTTATGGGACAGTTTCGCTTTACTAGGATATTTTTGTACAACATTTTTTTTAATTCACTGCTATTTTATTGCACAACGTATTTTTAAATAATAATCATTTTATTTCTATATATTCAATATTCTTATTTTTTTGCACTAAATAGATATTGCTTATAAATGATTTAACGAATTTCATAATGTTATTTTGATTTTTCAATAAAAACCAAATGTAAAACGAGAAGATATAAAATTGACAAATACTACTATTTTTATGCACACCACTGTAAACAAACACAGTTAGTTTCATGTCTTTGTGTTGATTCATAGTAGGAGAGCTAGTGAACCCTTCGAGTAACGTTAGACCTGTAAGGCTGTAAATTTGTATAGTGATGAGTCATAGCATGCTAACTACAAAAATCATCACATGGCAGGCATCAGCCGTGCACATCATCACGCTGTAAATGTTTGAAAGTTAAAAAACATAATAAAATAAAAACTTAAAGTTGTAAGCTTCAATTTTTTTTAGGATTTAGTTCGTTCTTGGTAACGTTTCAAAAAAAAAAATTGACAGAGCGTTTTCGATGAGCTCAAGTACCTGCCAGGTGAACTGAAAGGTGTGGCTGCTTTGAGTGGCCATATTTTCAAAACTAATTAAGTTAGATGTACCTAATATGGTGTTTTCTTAAAGCTCTTTTAAAGATCTTTTTAACGGTGATACTGGTGATAATATACAGGGTGGAAAACAAAGTTCTTTTTTCAGTGAGGTACCCTGTATATTATATTACCAATAAAAAGATCTTTAAAAAAGCTTTAAGAAAATACCACATTATGTACATCTAAGTTAATTAGTTTTGGCAATATGGCCATCCAAATCAGCCACTCCTTTCAGTTCGCCTGACAGGTACTTGTGCTCATCGAAAATGCCTGTCAATTTTTTTAACCTTACTATGAATGAACTAAATCCTATAAAAATGTCAAGCTTAAAGTTTCCAATTTTTTTGTTTTTATTATTTTTTTAAACTTTCAAAAATATACAGGGTGATGATGTGCACGGATGATGCCTGCCAGGTGATGATTTTCGTACTTAGCATGCTATGACTCATTACTATACAAATTTCTGGCCTTACAGCTAACGTTACTCGAAGGGTTCACTAGCTCTGGGACTATCAGGTTTTTCGATTTTTTCACTTACTTTGGTTAACTTTCCTTTACCGTCAAATTTTTGTATTAGAAAGTTATGTTTATCTTAATTAAAAATAGAATATAGGGGGTTATGTAAGTTTAAATAATTTTAATATTTTTGGTATAGAAATCGTCAAAAAAACTTACCTTATTTTCATTACTAAAATCTATAGATGGTCCAATATACAGGGTGTTCCATTTAAAAAATTGAGACTTAATCTTTTAAATGTTGAAATTTTGGTATAGGTCGTAACGCAATTACTAAACTATTATACGATTTTATTTTTGGCATTTTATAATATAAAGAATATTGTATATTACAATGTATACTTAGGAACCAGGCGCTGGGGAAGGGACAATTCACAAGTATGCATCCGGAAAACCTACAAACAATAAAAAAGAAAATAATTTTGTTTAAACAGCAATTCATTTATTACATATTTGGATTTGGACCACAATTATTTAAAAATTAATTTGTAGAGTAGTTGTGTTTAAGTAATTATTTTTATTTTTAGTTTACAGTCCCTTTATAGGATTTTTAATAAATAAATATATTGTTGGTAAAAAATTTGCTTTTTTTTAGCGCTTATTTTATCTTCTATGTGCGATCTTTAAAAGAATAGTACATAAGAAGCCGAGGTGGAAAGTGTTTCATTACTGTCATGAGAAACTAATGGTTTACCGTGGCACGTAGCGCCGAAGTGAACCATTTCTCAAGACAGTAATGAAACACTTTCCACCTCGGCTTGTTATGTACTATTCTTTTAAAGATCGCACATGGAAGAAAAAATAAACGCTAAAAAAGCAAATTTTTCCAACAATATATTTATTTATCAAACACCCTATAAAGGGACTGTAAACTAAAAATAATTATTTACAGTCATAATGACCCAAATGTTTTTTAGGTTTTTTTAAATTAAAAATGTCTCAACTAACAAAATGATTTCAAATTTGTCAAATAATTACGCCACCAGACATTTATCGCGCGTATAGGTGTCACATTGATTCTTAAAACATTAGAAAATATGTCAAGTTGGTAAATTTTTTAAATTTTTACCTCGGTTGCTAGGGATACTATAACTTTATTTTAATGTTGGCCCACGGGAGGCAAGGTAACTTTCCTTACAAGAAAGGAAAGTAAAAGTCAGAAAAGTAAAACTTTCAAACTTCCTCTTCCTTTCAAAAAGTCGGAAATCGCAACATTACATACATGGTTGCAAATAAAATACTTTTTTCATTACCGTTAAAAAAATGTTTTTTTAATCGTTAACATGAAGGTAAAGTCCTCCATTATGGTACACTACATGAAGTGTTAAAAAAGTAACTTTTTTTAACACTTTGCAGCTTTTTTTTGCACTTTGAATTAGTGTTTTGTTTCAATGCCTACTACAATACCCCAAAATATCAATTTATGCAATGTAACACTTAACGCGACATCAACTGAACCAAACGGTCAAGTTACCTTTGATTTAGTAATTATTTCTTTTAGTTCATGTGTCAGTAGTTTTAAAATTTGACAGTTTGCAAATAAGTTCAATAGAAATTATTGAAAATTAGTAGTAATAATGAATTTGAATAACTAAGAAATTGAAAATAATTATACTGTTTGAGTATTATTTCTACAAAAAGTAGAAACATACAATTTTATAAAATTAAATAATAAATGCATAGTTATAAAGAGAATAATCGTCTCTTAAAAAATGAGGAGGTTATGATTTTTTTGTTGCAATTTAATGGCTGTGCTGCAAAAATTCAAATTAATAGGTTTGGATAAAGAAAACATGTATAAAATGGTATTTTGGGAAATATTTATACGGTCGTGGAAAAAATACAGTATGTAACACATGCATAAAGTGTGTGCGAAAAAAGTATCATATTATGCACTTGTAACATAAATTACTATTTTTGTTTTTTGTAATTTTTGCTATTAGAAATAAAGTAGCTACAAAAAATCGTTTACCTCTTACTAGAGATTTCCCGTCGAATGATATGGATATGAGGAACATTTTTGACCCGGAGTGTCTCTAACAGGCGATTCTCCTTTTGGATAATTACGCTCTGTTCTGTGTAGTTTTTTTCTAGTCTCATTTTGTTAAGCAGTTCTTCGTTTAATCTTTTTTCCAATTGATGTTTCATGGTCTACAAATTACATAATATTTAAATCTAAACTAACGCTAATTACAAATTCTCTTAATATTTTTTTCTGTAGGTTTAATAATAAGACTGATAGGCTTTCTGCTTGCTTTCTGCACTATATTTCCCCAGTGCGTGTAACAAGTCTATCTCTCAATACTAAAAATACAAGACATAGGATTCTTAAACCAACCTTTTTCACCTTTTTACTAAGAAGAATTTTGGAATCTTGTAACAACAGACTTGGAAATTAGTGAAGAGGGGGAGAAAGTTACAAATTTAATTATACAATTTGTGAGAAAAAAAAGGGCATGCTAAAATCTTTTAATAGGGGCTTACCTCTAAAGCTTCAGCATCTCTACCTATTCGTCTGCGTGGGGATTCTTGAGTAATGCTTTTATTGCCTTTCTTTTCCATTTCTAAGTGTTTCCTTAGTTCAGTAAGTCTATCTTTTTCCATTTTAACAGCATTTTGCATTTCAGCAACTAAAATATTTAGGACTACTTTTTAATATAAATTTTGTTACTAGGATCTTTTATATTTTAATTTATACAGGCAACTTTCGTTGACCTTGCGGGGTATAGCGAGAACTAAAAGAGATAGAACAAATCTGATTGCGCAATCTCGATTTTGATTTTTAAAACAAATATTTTGGTGGAAGTAAATCATTGCTAACTTGATTCGTTTTAGAGATACAAAGTGTTTTTTAAATTTTGTTAATTTGACCAGGCCCTTGTAGCTCGCTTGATATTAGAGATAGAAAAAATCCTAAATAAAGAAGTTTTAGGGATTTTTACGTAGATTTCGATGGTGTAGCTTAATTTTTTCCATTAACTTTAATTTTTAAGTTATAACACAAAGGTGGTGTTTTTAAATGGAGCACCCTGTATATTTTATCATCAACAGAAAGGTCGTCTTAAAAGCCATAAAAAATGCACATTTGATATATTTAATTTGTCATAGTTTCGGAAATATAGCCATCGTCAGGATTACGATAATAAAATGGATTAAAAAAATAAATAAAATAAAACACCCTGTATATTTTATCACCAAATAAAATACATTTTAAGGACCTTTAAAAATTTACCACATTTAAAATAATTTCCTCTAACAGTTTCGAAAATATAAGCTTCCAATTCTTAGTGCGTATATCTACTATTTTTTAGACTTAAATGGTCATATTTCCAAAACTATAAGAGATAAATATATCAAATGTGGTATTTTAATACCCCTTTTAAAATATCTATTCAACGGTAATATTATATACAGGGTGTTTTGTTAAAAAATCCCGATGATGGCCATATTTCCATATAACTATTAAAAATAAATATATCAAATGTGGTATTTCTTATAGCTTTTAAGAAGACCTTTCAACTTATGATAAAATACACAGGATGTTTTATTAAAAAAAACGCAACTTAGTGTTATAACTTTATAACATAAATAAAACTATAAAAAAGTAATACCTATTAATATTTCATAGTAAATAATTTCCTACAACTTTTCTGTTGACTACTACCTAGAAAAAGGGCGTAGTTTTCGACCTAACCTCAAAAAACTGAAAAGGGAATGTTTTTACCCCGTTCTCAAAAACACTACAAATGGTAGCACTCCGCGATTTTTTAATAGTTGAGGGTCCATTAACCATATAAAATAATAAAAGTTCTTTAACGTTGTAGTTCCTTTTAACTTTTTTTTGTACATAATTAATAGCCTAATAATGGTGAAAATTTACGTTTGTACATTAGTGCACTACATTTCATGATTATGAATGTCCTAGGACAGTTTGAAATAAACTTTGTAAATTTATTGTTATTAAAACAAAAATAATGTACAAACTTATTTTTTTTAATTTTCGCAGCAAAAATTATGAAAAAAAAATGTTTTTTTTTTTTGGAAATAAACAATCCCTAGGCCATTTTTACAAGTCATTACTAACAAGCTAATTTTTGTGAGTAGCTTAATTTTGACGAGACGTCCAATTTTTTCCTTACAACAATTTTCGTTGGTGGTAGCTTACAGGGGTAGCAAGGTTGAAATATGTTGATTTTGACCAGTATAAAATATGTATTACTAACAGCGTAATTCGCTGTTAATTCTGAAGATAATAATTTAAATGAACCTACAAAATTAAAGGTTACATTCAAAGAGTCCTCCACCACCAACATGTATGATTAACGATGTTATAAAAAGTTACTACTAACCAGCTGATTTTGTTTCTGTTGGTTAATTAATATTTAAATAATTTAACACCCACATTGTCCTACAAATTGCGTGGTACGTAATCCTGGTCCTACGCTCAAAAGATGTAGTACTTGATAAAAGAATAATTACTAACAAGCTGAATCATCATGATTAGCTTCGTTTTAATGAGACGCCCAACTTTTTTCCTTACAACAATTTTTGTTGGTGGTAGCTTACAGGGGAAGCAGGGATGAAACGTGTTGATTTGACGAATATAAAAAATAATTACCAACCATCTGATTTTTTTCTATTGGTTAGTTAATATTTATTTAATTTAACACCTACATTGTCCTACAAATAGCGTGGTTTTTCCTGAATTTTAACGATACCTAACAAAAAAGTAACAAAATATAATTAAAAATATTTGACAAATCTTGACGTTGATCATATTGATTATTGTAACCAGGTAGATTACTTGAAAAATATGAATAAAAAGTTGTAGTTAAAAAATAAAAATTTTTGGTGAATAATAAGAAATTTGCTTGCTTATTTAATTTTAAAAATCTACTATAGGGAGTTATCACTTGGTCAATTTTCACATTTTTGTAGTTCTTGAAGTCCTTGTACAAAATACAACATATTTCTTAACGTAACGTTTTTGCTTCTTAAAAAAAGGGTTACGTCACAAAATACCTAGCTGTTTTATTTTTTGGTGTGTTTCAAATAAAAAAACAAACATTACTAATCTTGCCGGACTAGCAATACATACCTGTTTTTTTAGTAGGACAATACTTTCTTTAGACAAAAACACGATAACCTAATACGTGATATCTTTGTCCTACAGTTACTAATATTTTTTTTCTTTGTCGTATTGACAATTTTTGAGTGTAGGACCAGGATTACGTACCACGCAATTTGTAGGACAATGTGGGTGTTAAATTATATAAATATTAATTAACAGAAAAAAATTAGCTGGTTAGTAGTAACTTTTTATAACATCGTTAATCATACATGTTAATGGTGGAGGACTCTTTGAATAAAACCTTTAATTTTGTAAAACAAATATTTTTTTGGTTTATTTAAATTATTATCTTCAAAATTAACAGCAAATTACGCTGTTAGTAATATATATATTTTTTAATTGACCGGAAAATTGAATTTTCCACTCAATTTTTAAGCGGAAAATGCTATTTTACAGGACTAATTTACTTTCCGGTCCCTAGTTTACTTTCCGGTCTCTCATTTACTTTTCGGTCCCTGATATCAAAAAATCCTGTTAGCCATGACAAAAATTGTCAGAGTTCAATTGTTACTATTTGACAGTTCAAGATATTGTAAAGTAAAGAAAGCATCATTTTGCCAAAATGGAGTCAGACATGGAAAATCCAGATGAAATAATTGAAGCACCCTTGCCTTATTGTCGTTTAAATATAACACTAAAAATTTACACAGTTTTTTTTCCGGTCAATTAAAAAAATTATGTACGATACTCGAACGGAAATAATTTTTACGGGTCTCCTCAAAACTACAGGACTCGCCTACGGCTCGCCCTGTAAATGTTTTTCGTCGACCCGTAAAATACCATTTTCCGGTCTAGTAACGTAAATAGCTATTTTATACTCGTCAAATCAACATGTTTTAACCTTGTAAGCTACCACTAACGAAAATTGTTGAAAGGAATAAAAGTGGGCGTCTCGTCAAAATGCAGCTACTCACGAAACATTAGCTTGTTAGTAGTGACTTGGAACAATGGTACAGGGATCCCTAACTAGAAGTACTTTTTAATTCTACACATATTTTCTTTATAACAATTTGCGATATTAGCAAACATACGGGTACTTTACTCTTAACCTCGTACATGACAGACTGAGTTTTGGATAATGCAGAACTTTTTATAAAGCATTTTTTTTCGTAAAATTAATAATAAAAAGTTTCCTATATGACGCCAACTTATTTGGATACACTTTATATTCATAAAAAGTTTTTTTTTCTTTATTTTTCATTGGAAAATCACCCCTTAAGTTTGTCCGTAGAGTTACTGGACACCCATTATACTATGTGAAAAATAGTTACGTAATTAGGAAAATACGTACTTTTCTGTTGTGTCTGTTTTTGCTTTTTTAACAGATCTCCTTCAAGTTCAGCTATTCTTCTTAACAATGATAGTCTGTCTCCTGCCTCAGTTGGTCTTAACACCCCAGTCTGCTTACCCATTTCTTCTAAAATATTTGCAGCTGCCTCACTGAGGTGCTTGTGTATAAACTGAAGTTCTTCAATTGGAAGTGACTAAATCAAAATATACCAAAAACGTTAATATACTGCTCATATAGTTAAGCTAGGACAAAACAAAAAACAAAGTAAATAAAATGTCAAGTGATAATACGATTATTCAAGGTGCCACACCACAAACGCCCCTGTCTCTAGTAAAAAAACGGCGTTATATTTTTAAAATATTTTTTATAGGCATATGCAAGTATTCCGACGTTTTTTTTTCAAAAATAACTACCTAAATTTAATCGAATTTGGGCTAACCCAGTGGTGAAGATAATTTTATTTTCTGGAGGGGGTAATGGAATGGATGAACTATGTTTGAACCTCGTTTTGTATGCCAAAATCGAAAATCGCGGTTAAAAAAATTTTGAAAAGCAAAAAAAAATCATCTTTAAAAAATACAATGACATATTATTTGATGACTTTAAAAATATATAAAAAATATTGAAAGAAATATAAAAAAATTACAAACGTTTGAAGATTAAAATTTCTTTGAAGACATCCATTGGACTAAGGCCTAAGAAAACAATATTTCGGTAAATAAAAGGAAAAATAAAATACAAATAACATAAATTGTCAAGGAATGTCAAAAAATTAACACCAGTTTTTAATGGTTTCGAAACAACCTGTACGGATTATGACAAAAAAATGCAGTGTATTGTATTTAAATATAAAGAAGATTATCAAGTGAAAAAAAAACAAATTTTAAATATTGAAAATTATAAAAAATCTTGTATAATCAATAGTTTAAAGAAAGAAATGGAAGAATTGCAAAATAATTATAAAGATTTAAAAGACACCAACAATAGTATGTTAACAACAATTTCTGTATTTAAATCGGAGAATGAAATTTATTTTAAAGAAAATAAAAGACTAAATAATGAACTGTTTAAATTGAAAGAAACTCAAAAAAAGTAATCATCAATCAAAAAAACAAGAGCGAAATAAGAAAAAATCATCTTATATTGAAAAGATTAACAAAAAAGGAAACACCAAATTTAAAAAAACAAACACAAAAATAAATAGTAATAATAAAATTTTAATTTTATCTGACCAGTATGGTACCTTCGAGAATTACTTTTAAAAAATCAATTATTAAAAAATTTTGAAATTCAGTTAATAATAAAATCCGGGGAAAATTTTAATAACGTCATAGACATATAAATAATCTTGCAAAAAGTTTGAATGAAAACGTTTATGTTATAGTAATGGCAGGTAATAATAACTTTAATTATAATAAATTTCCAGATATTAATAACATTTTTCAAAAAGTAAAATCATGCCTAAATACAAATTTAATTTTTGTACCATGCTTCTCATGAAACGAATATAATAATAGAAATATTTATAATTTTAATTATTACCTAAAAAAATTGTTTAGATAAATTAGACAGGTGTTCTAAAAATTCCGTCAGATTAATAAATTTAAATTCTTTAAATTATTCAAAAGCACAAAATGCTGAAATAATTGAGAAAATCAGTAGTGAAATCGTATTAAATAAAAAAATTATAACACCATTATTTATAGAACCAAATGAAATCATGAGTAATTTCAGATATTTTTAAAGATGATAGTGTCAATATCTTAAATTCTAATTGTAACGTTAATAAAAATAATGGACCAAATTCTTTTTATATCCAACTCGTCAAATAACACCCTTTCAATGATACTAATAAATATTCAATCTTTTAAAAATAAATCAAATGAATTATCTATTATTTTAAATGATTACGATTTTCCAAATTTATTAATTGTTACTGAACACTGGCTAAATAATAACGACATTGTTTATTTAGAAAATTATCAAAATTTTTAGAATTCAATACATAGAACTATGATACTAATCAATAATAATATATTATTAAATCTTGATTTTAAAGGTATTAATGACTATGATAGTATGCTAATAGAAAAAAATTGAATTTTCAATAATTTTCTCAAAAATCTTAAATTAATATATTATTGCAATATATCGCCCTCCTTCGTGTGACATATACTACGTTTATATCGAATAGTTGAAGCTAGCTTGAGTTAAAGCTGCTTTTAAAAGTGGCTAAAAAAGCGATATAAACGCGCTTGAAAGTGACTTAAATCATTCAAGTCAAGCCTGAAAATAAGTAGGGTTGACTTCACTGAAGCCGATTAGAAAACATGATATAAACGATTCAAGCGGGCTTAATATCTGCCTAACTTCAGATGAATGCTTCCTCGAACGTCATCAGTGTCAATTACATATATGATTTTAACATTTTTATACAAAATATGAGTGGAAAAACAGGTGAAAAAACTTTAAAACACGCTTACACCAACAATAGCATACAAAACGGGACAAATTAAAAAGTGAGGTTTGTTTTTCATTTGATGTCTACTGTGAAGTTGGATGCAAAACTGCCGTATGCGTACGACAATGGCAATATTCGTTGACAATGGCCTGAAATGTGCTTGACCTCGATTTTTAATCGACTTTCAAGCCACCGAAATAAACACGTAGACTTGGAATTCGCTTCAAAGCCGCTTTGTTTTCAAGCCAGCTTCAACTATTCGATATAAACGTAGTAATAAATATATTTTTAACCAGACTTGAATTACTTTTATCAAAATTTCAGATAAAGTCTAAATATATTTTAACTGGAGACCTTAATATAAATTATTCAGACCATAAAAATAACAACACCATCAATTTAAAAAATTTGTTAGATTCATTTGGTTTAATTATGCATATTAATTTCCCAACACGATTTTTAAAATATTCGTCGTCAATTATTGACTATATTTGTTCAAATATTAGAATGTACAAACATAAATGCTGGTATATCTGACCATGAGACAATTCCATGGAAAATTTCTTATAATATTGAACAACAAAAAATGGTTATGCGTAAAAGAATCATTTACTTAAAAAATAATTATAATAAATTTTCCCAATTCATAAATACATTTAATTGGAATGATATTTTTCTTTCTCCTGATCCACTAAGTTTATTTCATACAAAATTTTTTGACGTTTTCGATAAAGCTTTTCCTTTAAGGAATATAAAAAACAAAACAAGTAAACCTTGGATTACAAAAGGTATTAAAGTAAGCTCAAAAAATATAAGATCATTACACTATATAAGAAAATTTTTAAGACCAAATCATCCTTTATTTTCTTATATAAATAAATATAAAAACATTTATAGAAAAGTAATAAAAAATGGTAAAAACATATATTATAATAATCTTATTTCAACGTCAAATAATGCAAATAAAGAATGTTGGACAATAATAAATAATTTAAGAGAAAAATAATAATTTTATTCCAATTAAAACATTAAGTAGGCGATGTTAATCCAATCTTAGACCGATTTCTTTATTATCTACCTTATCTAAAATTATTGAAAAAATTGTTAAAAAAGAATGATTTGTATATAATAATAATAAAATTTTAAATTTAAAACGGAAGAACCGATGATGCTATTTTTTCATTTTTTGAATTTTTTTATTTTTAAATCTAAATAATAATGAAGTTGCTGAAGCTATTTTTTGTGATTTTTGATTGTGTTAATCATGAAATTTTATTAAGAAAATTAGAAATATATGGCTTTGGGGTATTTTTTTTTTTAAATGGATTAGAGTATATTTATCTGAAAGAAGCCAAATTATCAACTTAAATGGACAAACATCGGGAGCTAAATGTATTACGTCTGGTGTACCACAAGGTTCTGTATTGAGACCACTTTTTTCTTGTTATATATCAATGATTTAGGTTCAGTTAAAATTATTGGCGAATTTACAATATTTGCAGATGATACTACAATTTTGTGGCATAATAAAAATGTAGATGATTTAAACAAAAATATCGAAAAAGATATTTTAATATAATTAAACAATGGTATGATTCAAATTTACTTTCTTTTAACATAAATAAAACAAATATATTGACATTTAGGTGTAACCTTAATAATATCACTTTAAATAATGAAATTATTAATAATCCTTCATTTACTAAATTTCTTGGTATTTATGTAAATAAAAAGCTTAATTTTTCAGAACATATTGAAAATGTATGTAAAAAAATTAGCTCAGTTTGTTATGCTCTTAGAATTCTTTCTACTGAACTTGATTTTCTACTACTGAAAACTAGTTATTTAGCATTAATTGAATTAATAATAAGATATGGTATTTGTTTCTGGGGAAAGTCAAATCTGTTAAGCTCAGTTTTTATTTTGCAAAAAAGAGCTATAAAAACTATTTGCAAAATCAAATCTAGGGAATCTTGCAAACCTTTATTTATTAAACATAAGATTTTGACACTGACATCTATTTTTATATTGGAAACGGAAAAATATTGGTGTAATTATAATGAAAACTATTTATAAAATTTTTATAAATAACTCCTGAATTGATCTACTTATACCACATTCAAATATGATAAAAAAATCTATAATTTATGAATCAAAAAGATATTTAATTATTTACCAAATTCTATAAAAAAGTATTAAAAACATAAAGAAATTTAAAAAATATGTTAAAATAGTTTTACTTAAAAGAGCGTACTAAAATTTAAATGAGGATACATTTCCATAAAAGGTATATTTTTTTTACTATTATATATTTGTGTGTGTATCTGTCTATGTTGTATTATTATTATTATTTATTTGTATGAACACACGTTTTATTTTGCATAAATTACTAAAAAAAGTTACAAACCCTACTTTAAAATCTCATTTGTAATAACCCTTAAAACATTTTTAAATCTTCCTGTGAAGGGGTAAATACCCCCCCTTAAGCTCTCCACCCATATCTACGCCAGTGGGCCAGACCTATGAACCCAGTGCATATTTTAAATTTATTTTTTCTTAATCATAAAATTTGGTAGGTCTAAAATAATAAAATCTAAATATTGTAACACGGTCAGTTCTGACTGATGTAGAAGTAAAACCATAGGTTAAATTATGACTAACTAATTAACACGACACCGTAAAACTGGATCCTATTGTGTTAAGCCGTCTGTCCATGAGAGCGGTTTTCCGCTCGCGGATAATAATTTAGCGTTGTGATTGGTTAGTGCAAATTTAAAATGCTTTTTCCACCATTTTCGACGCGGATCCGCAAAAAAATTGAGATGAAGTTAACTTTTCGCGTTTCCCACTAGATTGTGCGGATTTTTCAAATCAATAGCCAGGAAATATAACCTTGAACTAGTTGATGAGCTTGATGATAAGACAAGACGTTGAAGATCCATTTTAAATAAAAGAAATGTTATGGACGACATTAGCTACACTTTTTAATCATTTACTTCAGTATGATATTTGGCGAAAAAATGATATTTATCCTACTTTGAATACGACCAAAAAGACAAAAAAGGAGGCACAGGTTTTGGGTTAGAAAAAATTTTTTAGAAAGAAAAGTTCATAGCCAATATTATACTTTATTAAAGGAGTTAAGACAACATGATGATGAAAAACAATTCAATTATTTAAGAATGTTAAAGGATCATTTTGACGAGCGTCTAGCTTGTACTCTAAGGTAAAAGGTAACAAAAAAGTGTATGTGGTAAATAAAAGACTAAGACAAGCTATTAACCAAAGTTGCCTAATTTGCTGGATTTAATATTATCCATTATCCAATCCATTTCCATCTCACAGATAGATGATGATTGACATCTATAGTGACCTTCACAACCGTAGTATCAACCAAAGAAAATTCTAACATAAAATCACCATCTTCAAAACAAAACGCTTTAATATTTTCCGCTACAATGGACGTGTCAGCGGATTTTCTACGCATATTTTCAAAACGCGGGCGGAAAACCGCACTCATGGACAGCTGGCTTTATCTTGTTATGGCCTATTATTAAAATAATAATAAAAAAAAACCTACCCACCTGTAAACCTTTCTTGGCAGCTTTTTGAAGTAATTCATCCAGGCTGTTAGGACACGGACAGAGTTTCTTTCCATAGAATTTCAGTTCTTTTTCTGATAATGGTGCTGTAATTGCTATAACCTCAGGAGCAAGGGACACTGTCTCAAAAGTAGCCATTGTAAGCTTATCATCTTTTACTTTTTTTCCTAAATTTTTTCGTTATGTGGTAAATACAGGGTGATTCTTAACCTATACGTATAAACTTGGGAAATTATTGCTTAGGGCAAACAATGACTGAAAATAAAAGAAAGTAAAATGTTTTATATTAGGGAGACAACTAAATATTTAAAATTAAACAATAAAAGTATAATTCTAGGGACAAATAATGATAAATAGTAAAAAAGTACCAACATCTTTTGTGGTTCAGAAATAGTATGGTATATTTACTATAAGCCCCAATTCGTCTAAACACGTAAAAATAAAATCACGACTGACTGTACAGTGTACTAAAAATACAAAACTTTATGATCATGACTTGTTTATTGGGTATTTTTTTAGAAAAAAGAAAAAAACATTTAACCGATTAATTTCGGAAAGCTATGTAAAAACTATACTAAATTATTTGTAAACAAAAACTATTTATTATTTTTCTTAATAACTCATGTAGAAATATTTACAGTAATTTTTTTATTATTATTAGTCATTCTTTGTTCTTAATAGACATATATAATTTCCCAAGTTTATGCGTATAGGTCAAGAATCATCATCTATCCAGGGTGTCCGCTAATAAATGGTACACAGAAAAATCACAGATTTCTTATATCAAAATATTAAAATTTAACCAAACATACCTATATCTAAAAGTTAATAATAAGAAAGATACAGGGTGCCAAAGTGATTTTTTTAAAATAATTTTTGATGTGATTTTAATATTTTAGTGAAACTCGGTACCTAGGAGTTTTTTGACATGAGTTATTTAGATTTGATGATTGATGAATTTGTATGCGTAGACTAGAGGGGGATAGCTACATTATTTAAATTACTCTAAAATGTCCCAACTTTTTGTGCTACTCTGTATGTACCATCTTAGTAAACCAGTAAACTTCCCCATGCTTTCTACACAAAAAATATATATATATATATATATATATATATATATATATATATATATATATATATATGTATATACATTATCTCAGTAAACCAGTAAACTCCCCAATGTCTTTACAAAAAAAGGTATACTTTGTAAGAATGGCTCTGGGCAACCGTTTTCAAAATATTTGAATTTAAGAGGTTTAGAGCAACCAAAAATGCCTTTAAAAACATCGTATTAGTCATAACTAAAACTTACCATGATAAACGAATGATTAAATGTATTCTTAAAGACCATCTAGTACATAATATTACAAAAAATATATATATAATATAAATATATATATATGCAACAATATATATATATATATATATAATATATATAATATATATATATATATATATATATATATATATATATATATATAATAAAATATATATATATATATATATATATATATATATATATATATATATATATATAATATATATATATATATATATATATATATATATATATATATATATATATATATATATATATATATATATATATATATATATATATATATATATATATGTATGTATATACATTATCTCAGTAAACCAGTAAACTCCCCAATGTCTTTACAAAAAAAAGGTATACTTTGTAAGAATGGTCTGGGCAACCGTTTTCAAAATATTTGAATTTAAGAGGTTTAGAGCAACCAAAAATGCCTTTAAAAACATCGTATTAGTCATAACTAAAACTTACCATGATAAACGAATGATTAAATGTATTCTTACATATACTTTTTGGTTGCACTAAACCACTTTAAATGCAAATATCTTAAAAACGGTTGCTCCGAGTCATTCTTACAAAGTATACCTTTTTTGTGTAGAAAGCATGGGGAGTTTACTGGTTTACTAAGATGGTATATACAGAGTAGCACAAAAAGTTGGGACGTTTTAGAGTAATTTAAATAATAAAGCTAAAAAACTAAAATAGTGTAGTCAGCCCCTCTGGGTTACACACAAAAATTAATATCAGATCCAAATAGCTTCTGTCAAAAAACCCCTAGTACCAAAATTTATTAAAATATTCAAGACGTATTAAATGTTATTGAAATAAATTAAAAATACTTTTCACTTTGATACCCTATATATTCGTTATTATCAACTTTTGGGTATAGGTATGTGAGGTTTAATCTTCATATATTGGCATAAGGAATCTGTGGTTTTTCTGTGTACCATTAATTAGCGGACACCCTGTATGTATATATGTATAACAAGTAAAAAATATTTTAATTGTGTTTCCTTGTTTGGGAACTTCTTGTTTTGGCATCTAATAAAATTTTACCTCTTTTAACCCTTTTAATTCTGGTTCGGGCATCTAGACAAAATGCATAATTATTTCTTCTTGTGTTACCCTAACTCATGTTTTACATTAGGGAGCCGGACGACGGACCGACGCACAGTGTTGCACTTAGTGGATAAAATAAAAAGATGCGAAGGTATTCTTTAAATTTAATATGTGAGTATATAGCAAGTAAAAGATTCCTAGTTAAAAAAAACATTCTTTCATAGGACAGGGCAAAATTTGGTCAAAATTAATAAATAAAATTCCTACGTAGGAAAGATATTTAGTGAAAAAGACGCTCCAGGTCAAAGACAGGCGGAAACAGACACAAACAAAGAACAATAAATAATCCCACTGATTTCAAGACTTAATATTATTTGTAAAATTCCCTTTTAGCAAATGTAATACAAAAGTGGTTATTAAAAATTCCTCACTAGTTGATTATTTTTAATGCCTGATTAACATACACACACAGGCACACGTACCAAAATATTCTAATTTATTGTGTAAATAAATATTAGTAGGAACTGTGTCTATGTAAGTTGGCGTTATATGGAAAACTTTTTATTATTAATTTTACAAAGAAAAAGTTATTCTTTATAAAAAAGTTCTGCATCGTCAAGAAATCCTAATGTAGAAATCATCAGATTTTAAACTATGTCAGTCATCTACTTAGGTGTGGCCAAAAATTTAATTTTTGCTTAAGATTAAAAGTACCTGTATTTTTGCTAATATCGAAAGTTATTCTAAAGAAAAAAATGTTAAGAATTAAAAATTACTTCTAAATATGCAACTTTGTTTATTTCCAAAAAAACTTTTTTATTTTTTTCCGCGATAATATTAAATTTGGGCTCTTACATTAGTGCACAACATTTCATAATTGAAAATATTATGGGACACTTTTAACTTAACTTTTTAGAATTTTACTGTTTAAAAAAAATGTATAATGCACTAATGTACAAAATTATTTTTTTTTGATTATTGCCGAAAAAATATTAAAAGATATTTTTCTTTTTAATTGAACAATATTGCATATTTAGAATTAATTTTTTAATTTTAAACATTTTTTCTTTATAAGAGTTTTCGATATTAGCACACTACAGGTACTTTACTCTTGATCAAAATTATATTTTTGGCTAACCTCATTGATGAATGATACAATTTGATATCTGATAATTTGATTTCAGGTTTTTAGACTTGCAGAACTTTTTATAATTAGTAACTTTATTTCATAAAATTAAAATAAAACAAGTTTCCCCCATATGACTCCAACTTACGTAGACACACCGTATACCACAATTTAGATAAGCACTAAAGCTGCTTAACCACATATCTTACTGCATAACAGAATATATAAATAGTGTTGTAAGTGAAGAATGGATGCTACATGTAAAGAGGAGATTTTTATTGGTGTTTTTATTTTGATTTGTGTTTCTAAACATGTTTAGAATGTAGTTTTTAATTATTTTGCTATATGAATATTAAAAATGTTTATACAATGTTAAGCCAATTCAAAAGGTTCATAGGCAATATGTGGAAAGAGATAGTCTAACGCGTATAAAACACTAACATTAGACAAAAATGCCGGCATGCAAAGAAGATACCACCTTTTTCCGGCTTTGTTATTGGCTTTAGTTTTCTATAAACGTTTTAAAGTGGCTGAATATGTGTATTTTGTATATTTCTTATGTATACTTTACTTTTAAAGCAAATAAAAGTCATTTATATTTGTTTGTTTTTTGTTACTAACAACCCTCTATGGAATAATTACCGAATAAGTCACAATTATCCTTAATATAATCTTAATATAATTTTTTCCATACTAAATTTAAAAAAAAAAGATTTAGTTTGACAAAAGTATAATTTATTTATCCTTCAAGGCCTTTTTACTACCTTTTTCTTAACCATAATATTATCTAAATGATCAATAAACTATTATTTAAAATTTTAAATTATTTATTATTAAAATATTATTTTTAAAAATAATATCGGACCTATTATAAAAATAGGTTTTTAAAATATTATTATGGTTGATATAAGAATTTAGCGTTTGACGTTAGCCAGTTTAAATGTTATGATTAGCTTAAAAGAACTTATATACTTTTGTTTTTACAACATTATTATACAGCGTGTCTACTTAAGTTCTCACCATTTGGAAAATTTTTATAACTAATTTTGAAAAAAAAGTAATCTTTGTAAAAGTTTTGCATGGTCTAAAAGCTAATATGCAATTATTCAGTTCCAATTTTTTACAGTGGTTTACGAGGTGTGTTAAAAAATATGAATTTTGTCAAGAGGAAAGTATCCTTATTTTTCATAATATCAAAAATTTTTATAAGGAAAAAATGTTCAGGATTAAAACAGCCTTTCAAACAATATGCAAATGAGTTTTGAGTAAAGTGCAAAAACTTTTTTAACATTTTTTCTGCGATAACAAGCATTTCTGTGAATTTTTTGGCGGTTTTGACAGCTTTTTTAAAAATTAGATTTCAAAATAAGAATGCATGTCACCATAGTATGCACTAATAAAAAAATTAAATGTAATGAATGAATTCTTTTTTTTCCTGAAATGAACAAGTTTGCATATTTAAATGGTTTTTTTAATCTAAATATCTTTTCTTTATAAAAATTTTCGTAATTATGAAAATAAGGGTACTTTTCCCTTAAACAAAATTTATATTTTTTGACGTATCTCGTATACCACTGTAAAAATTATTATCTGATGATTGCATTTAAGGTTTTACATCATGCAGAACTTTTATAAAGAATTACTTTTTTGGTAAAATTGATAATGAAAAGTTTTTTATATAGTGCGAACTTAAGTAGACACGCTATATATTTTTAAGTTATTTTTTAAGGTTAATATTTTCTTCCCATAGGAAGTGTAGACTGCACATAATTTACATTGGGTATTTTTTCTATCTTTTAACTTGAAAATGAAATGGAATAAGTTTTAAATATCAATTTAAACTAAAAAATATTGAAAGGTAAAAGGGAAAAAACACAATGATTTAATATGGTTTTATTTAAGGACATATGACATGTTTCTGTTTTAATGTTGAATTATCTGGTAAAGGTATCCTTTTTTAAAAGTAAGCATAATGCTTTATAACCTGCTGCATACATGGTATACTCTGAGATACTATTTCCACAGACCATACGGTACGAATATTTCAATTTTGTAATTTTTTAACCCGTCTTTTTTTTATTTCTTTTTTAACAGCTGTTTTTTACTTGCAGTAGGTAGCTACTTCAGTACTTAATTATAAATTTTGTTCTTTTATTTGTGAAATTTCCAGAGCCTTTTCACTTGGATCCATATTTAATCTAAAATATTAAGTAAATTAGTATACTCAATATTTAATATAATTTTTAAAATTTGCTGTAAATAAAGCTTACCCAATTTACTTTGATGTGCACTATTAAAAGTTCAGATATTTGATTCATCTTGATGCTCAAGAGCAATAGCCTAATGCCGGAGGTACTAAAAAGAGCCATAAAGTGTTACTCAATTTTATGTGTACATCTCAAAAATAAATCTTTTCTTTGAATGGCTATATCCAAGCCAGCCTTTTCCTTAATTGATGGCAACTGTTTTAACTTGAGCAAATTAAGGTTGTATTCTGGTTCTAATTTATTTTCAGTTTTGGACCCTTTATTGACTGATAAGCTAAGTTTTTGCTGCAAATTTCTTTCAAAATATCTGAAACAAACTCTTCTAGTAGCACAGCTTAAACAATCTTTCCTGCAGGAAGCTGCAAACCATACTTTTGTGTCAAACTAGTTTTACGGAAACCATAAAATCCTATATTATGGATATGGATTTATCAAAGTTTTCACTTAGATTGTTAGTTTTTCATTTTAAGAAATGGGCGTATATATACAAAATGTATAATAATTGTTTACAAATCAGTCGCTTGGAGCATTAAAGCAAATAAAAATATCAAATGAATGATGTCTGGTCTCATACACATAAAGGTAAACTTTGAAAGTTTTACTAATAAACCATTGTTTAAAGCACTTAAAAACAATTTATCTTATAATTTAACTAGTTTAAAGTCAGAACACTGCCGAAAAGCAAAGTAAAACCATAAAATAATAAAAACCACATAAGAACTTGTATGTTTATGTTTGGTGATCATCTGTTAAATGACATTGCGGATGCAGACCTCGAACGATGTTGCCAACAGAAGTAAGTGACTGTTCCCAATATCGCGATATAAAAGTCACTAGAAGCTGGTGTTCGCATAAACTGCCATTTTTAGAAACTAGTAAGTATTATAGTTCTTTTAGAGGTATGTGGTTGCGCCCTGGTGCCTTACACCACCCGGTAGGCACAATAAGTTTACGTCCTGTGCCGCCAGTACGCAGAACCAGTCCGACGAACCATTTTATAACCAACCGTTACCAGTGTTACCACACCTAGTACATTTGTACTAGATCTAGTACTTTTAATAGAATCTAGTGGTCTAGTACGTACTGATCAAAATGTAGTACGTTTTTAAAAATCAGTGGCGCATTTACCAAAAAGCTGAAGCCTATGACGGTGTTTTTAGGGGGCGGCAGACGTAGTTTAGGGGCGGCAAAATACAATTAATTTAGTACGTAGAATAGAAAGAAAATAAGGTGAGGCCCTTTTTTTTGCTCTTCAAAATTATTTTTATCGGAAAAATAGCTACAATATTACAAACACACATACAGTGTGTCCCAGGATAGGTGTTACAAGAGGACAAATGGAGCAAAAGTTTCTGAATTTTTAAAAGTATTTTTTAGCTTTAGCTTATTTGTCAAATTTAGTACATTCTAGTACTTTTTTTCTGGAATCTAGTACTTTTATAAAAATCATTGTGGCAACCCTGACCGTTACGCTTGTAGGCCATTGTAGGCCAACAAGCCGCAGCCTTGACCAAACTCAAACAGGTAATCGGGATGTCTTTAGATTTAACTAAAAATGTTTTAATAGTTTAGTAATTATTATAGTATTAGTAATTATGCACATCATATTACAACCTCGATCAAAGGTACCTTTTAATTAAATATTAAAAAAATTGAAAAACCTCTATTAAGTTACAGAAATATTATTACCTAATAATGTATCAGGACACAACGTTTTTCATCTATGTTTTCAGTCAACGAACCTTGAAATTAACGCTCCGCAGGATTGCCAGTTCTTTGGCAAAATCCTATTAAATAAGATTATTTCGCCCCATTAAATTAAAACTAGCCTATTGTCGGTATTTAAGAGTAAGGGGCCAAGTCAAAAATATTATCAACTCAAGATGTTATATGGTCGTCTACCTGTGCAAGGAAAAGGGTCAGATCAGTGGCAGCGAGTACGTGGGTGCACGGGGGCAATACACTCAAAGAGGTGAAATGTATGGGTGCAATGCACCCATATGAAAAAGGAACATTTTTTTGTCCATGAAAAGTGTTCAAAACTTTTTGCTATCAGGCAAAAGGAAATTAAGTAAAATTTGTTTTGCTCTTCAACTCCTTTTAGGTAAGAATAAAAACGCCCCAAAAATAGATCTAAAATAATAGCTTCAAATCTACCTTACCTTCACATTATTTCGTTTGCAACCATCGCGTAAAGTAATGGTTAATTCTGATTAGTTAAATTTTCTTTTTATCATTTCTGTAAAATAATTCGTTATCTGTTTTTTGTACATCTATGTATGTATTTTTTGTTAGTTTTGACAAGTTAGTAGAACCTCATTATTTATTATCGCCTGCATCCTTTTGTTCAAAAAAGTATAAAAGATAGCCCGAACCCTTTTACCTCTGGTCGAAAATACATACGCCGCCAAAGAATTATTGCATATGCTGGATTTCTTTTCATAAGCTTCAATACAAAAATTCTTTAATTTA
The DNA here is from genome assembly GCA_014170235.1 of Listronotus bonariensis. NCBI lineage: Eukaryota > Metazoa > Arthropoda > Insecta > Coleoptera > Curculionidae > Listronotus > Listronotus bonariensis. The sequence continues at coordinate 50,986 of JACEGR010000032.1, forward strand.
AATGGCAATATCTCTTTAATTAATTAGGTTATCGAGACAATAAAAAACTGAATATTTATGGGAAACCTACATTTTCAGATACAACTATTCCTAGTTACTTTAATTGTCCAAATAGCTACAAATTTGCAGAATATAGATCTATGATTCACCAAGCCTTTTCCGTCCACTAGAACAAGAAAAATTAAACAAACAACTAAACACCAATCAAATCGATTGCCATGAATAACGGCTACAAAATTAAACACATTATTAAACCTAATTAGCAAACAACAAAAATTTAACGCAATAAGTAAATTATACCTAAAAGTAAAAAAACACAACTCGAAGAAAAATTTACAACTCTTACATATTTTGGACCTATATCTGACAAAATGGCTATTTTAAGTAAAAATAATCTAAAAATAGCATTTAACCAGAGCAAAATTATCCAGCCACCTTTTTAACGTAAAAGACAAGGTTAATAAACATAAAAAATTTGAAGTTTATCACTGGTTTATAGGCTATTCTACTCTATTCTATTCTATTCTATTCTATTTTTTGTTCTTGGCTTTGTTCCCTTCAGGTCCAACTCGCCAGCTCTCCCCTTCCGGACTATGCTTAACAGGGCTTCGTAGGCGGAAAATCTAGATAATCGAGCTTGTAGCTTCCAGAAATTCAAAACAAAAGTTCTATAAATCGATGCAATGCATAAATTGACAGCTGTCAAACCAAGAACTGCTACTGGTGTTACGTATAACTTTCACTGTCACTACTGACAGTTCTGCCCGGAATATTAAAAATTTGAAAATAGATAAAATAGCCGAGCATTTAATACCTCTGTCAAAGCTATTAGTTATATCATACTTTCTTTACTCCGGTTATATCTATAATTCATTATTTTTCACTATTTCCACAATTTAAAAGGAATACTTTTTTTTCACCCCTACGTGAGGTAAACAAGAATAATATTGATATGTCTAAAAGTAGCAATACGACACACCTTGTTTGACTCCCGTAAATCGTCGTTAATCATTTTATTGCAAGAGAGTTGTTTTCAGAAAGGGTGGAAACTTGGAAGTGGTGATGCGTGTATCTAACAATTGTAAAAGATAAACCAAATGTTAAATTTATGATATAAGGTATAAGTTCATACACTTTTTGGAACACATTTTTTTTTTTTTAAAGACGTTTGACAATGACATAATATGTCGAAACTTAGTGTATTCCTTTTACCTTGTAAAACCGTTCTGAAGCGTTTCCTGAACTGTCAATAGTGTCAAGAACGGTTCTAAAACATGAAAAAATGTAAAAAAATTGTAAAGGGAACACTTATGGAGTCCTTCCGGACAGTTCTGGAGCATAAAAGGAATACAACAACTGCAGTAACGCAAAAAGCAAAATAAAATCTGTGACAAAATAAAAAGTAAATTGTGTTTTACTACATTCTACGTCGTATATAATGTGCTGGTAAAAGGGAAATACCACATCTGTAATTAAATCATGCTCTAACTTAAACATACTATTTCCTTTACTAAATTGTGACAATTATAGTTGTTATACGATAATTTTATTAAAAGAAATAAGAGCATTTAGAAAAACCCGAGGTTATGCAAATTTTTCTGAAAGAGGCAACCTTATTTCTAATGATTTAAAGACTTAAACGAATAATCGCCAATTTTTTACTTCTCTCTTGAAAGAATTTTTGTGATGACTCGTATACGTATACGAGCAAAAATTGGCAATTTTCACTGAAAAAATTACTATCTGATGATTGCATTTTAGGAGACCATGAACCACTTTTTTAAAGAATATTTTTTTTGTAAAATTAATAATAAAAAAGTATCCAATATGTAGGCAACTTAGGCGGACACACGGTATATGTTATTTATTGCTTATTAAATAAAAGCAATAATACGTGGGTTCCGAACCACAAGCAACTGCACACGGTGTTTACTGGCGGTCACCTATCCAGTTAACGGCCCGAGCCCGAATTGCTTAACTTCAATGATTTTACATAAAGCGGTACTCAACTCCGGGATCAAACTCGGGTCATCTAACCGCATAATATATTTTTATACAGGTTGAGCTAAATAACATAACACATAGGCAATGTAAGGGAAAAGAGACAATCTATCTAAATCCCGGCATGTAAACATGCGTGACTAACTGCTTGTTTTGTTATTCTATTACCCGCCAATGTACCAAAACTGCTTGCTCAAGCAGTATACAGAATCAGCTAAATACCAAAACACATAGGCAATGTGAGGAAAAGAGACAATCTAACGTGAATACCTGCATGTAAACCAGTATGTAGATTTGCAAAAGTTATGTAGGAAAGTTGTTCATAAAAGTAGGCAACACTGGCCATGAAGTAAACATTAGGGAGTTGTTGCGAAGACTAAAAACCAGGAAGTCTTTGCTAACCTGAGGGAGTTTTTGTGTATTTTTAACACCGGTCGATACGAATAATAATGCACTGCTTGTAAAACAATCATTTTTAAAAATTTAAAGCTAAACTTTTCTATATTGTATGTTTTGTCAATTCTATAAATTTAGCAAATACATTTAAAACACAATTTGCCCTCTTGATATCAATGGCTTGATAAAGTTACGTGATCGATTAAACCGTCTTGACGAAAACCTTCGAGATTTCAAGATTTTTACTCTCAAGACTAGAGTAGGAAGTATAAAGTTTAGTGCGTTTTAAATTGTAGTATAGCAGATATAACGTGTTTCGCTTTAAAACTGTTAGTGTCTTAACATCGGCTGGTATTTCAATCACAAGTTGTGGGTATTATTAATTAAAAAGTGCGGTGCATGTTTTAGATATAGCCACGTGCATAAAAATATAATTAACAAACTTATTATTAATAATGGGGTTCTTTAGTGCGGTGTGTACTTCTGCTGCCAGACTTGATGGAAAAACTGCAGTAATTACCGGCTGTAACACCGGAATTGGAAAAGTTACAGCCAAGGATTTTTTGAAAGAGGTACAGATTATATTTTTTTATAGAAAAACAAATATTTTCAACATTTGCCGTAATTAGCCGAATTAGCAAAAATTTGTATATTTTAAAAAGCCCATTAAAAAAATACCGTTGCAGAATTGAAACCTAGTTTAACATATTTAGATCTTCAAGCCGGTGATGTAAAAATCTGCTGTAGTAGTGTAAGTACACTACTCAAAAAAATTATCGCATATGCTCGATTTCTTTCATAACCTTTAATACAAAAATGCTTTGATTTAAATGGCCAAATCTCTTTTAATAATTAAGTTATTAAGACAATTAAAAAAAAGAAAATGTTAAGAAAACGTGAAGCTATAACTTTATATTAACCGTTGTTTTTTACTGTTAGCAATACATCCTACGGGGTGATAAAAAAAAATTGAAAAAATGAATAATGTTTAATCGCCCTATATAATGTGCTGTTAAAAGGGATAAATATCATTTGTTAATAATTTATACCCTTACCCGTTTCTGATATTTTATAATCACAAATTTGACTACTCCTTTCAACAGCACATCATACATGGCGATTCAAAATTAATCGAGCATATGCGATAACTCTTTTGAGTAGTGTAGTTTTCTAATCTTTATTACTTCTAATTGTTTACAAAAAAACTCGAGTATGTTATTTACAGTGTTGCCAATATTAAATGTCTTCTAATATATTTTTTAAATATATATTTTTTTAAGCAAAGTTAATATTTCTTTTTAAAAAGAAAACCATTACACTATTGCAACAAACAATTTGGTAACAGTGCCGAAAATGGGTTTCTGCCTTTTTTATGATTTTTCTCAAAATATATGATATACCTACTCACTGATTTTAGATCCTTTTCTAAATAGAACATCAGTGGCGCTGATCCAAAATATCCCGTTTTTAATTAATTATAACAAGAAATTTGCGGGACCGGAGAGTGAATAGGGGTGCTGGGCGGGGTAAAATAAATGAAACGAGTTAATGTTCGTCAAAATCAAATACAAAATTAAGTTTTTTTTTTAATAGTTTTGTTGAAAATGGAGAAATTTGAAAGAAAATTGAAATTTAAAATTTATAACCTCAAATTGACTAAAAAAGATTAAGGAAACGTCATATATAGCATGTAAAAATATTAAGGGCATTTGGCAACATCAAAAATATGTCATAGAGATAATATTTTGTCACATTCCTATTTTTGGACCCAAAATCGATGGAATTGATTTACAATTGTGCGGCCTACCAAAAAATCCACTTTACCAGGTGTCCACGAGATTACTAGCAAGTTTATTATTTTCTTGAGAAATCTTACACGATTTTTAAATTTTGGTTGGATTTATGGTTGAAGGGGATGCAGATTTCTGATGGTTCAGATTTTATGTAGCACATCCGGTTTAACTGGAAGAGCTTTCAACTTTGCAATTTTAAATGGAACACCCTATATACTTTTTAAACATTAATTCTGCAGGCAATTCCTCGAAAATACATGTACTACATGTTATGCATATATTTATTAGTTTTGAGAAAATGGCGTTAGAAAGAGTTATGTTAACCGCCATTTTTATCGATTTGTTAAAAAAATAAAAAATTATGGCAAAAAAGGCTTATGCGATTTTTTAGATATATTTAATAAACCTAAAATCCTATTACCGTAAAAATACAATTTCCGGTTTTACCGGAAGTTCCAAAGAAATCGACTTTTGGCAGTAAAGGACGTCAATAATACAAATACAAATAAAATCACTGTCTTTAGCCTTAAATTTAGACTTAGCACTTATTTCTCAATCTTTTGGAAAATATATTCCATTTCTAAATCTCGTACTTTTTAAGGTATTAGTAGTGAAACGTTAAAAATTACATTTTCTTTACCATTCTTAAGGCAGCCCAGCGTTTTACTATTAATATCCTAAAAACTGTTAGGTTAAGAGATAGGAGACATATTTGGCAAGAAAGCTTGAGAAATAAATGATAAGTTTAAATATAAGGCATAAGATAGTGGTTTCTATTTAAATTATTGAAGTTCTTTACTGCTAAAAGTCAGTTTCTGTGGTACTTCTGGTAAAATTGTATTGTTACGGTAATAGGATATAAGGTTCAATAAATATGCCTAAAATCGCATTAGCGCTTTTCTATCATCATTTGTTTTTTAAAAATCGATATAAATAGCAGTTAACATGACATTTTCGAACTTCATTGTCTCAAAAACTAATTAAGATAGGTATAACATGTGGTACATGTTTTTCCTTGGAATCTCCTGTAATTTTTTTTTTTTAAATATATAGGGTGTTCCATTTAAAATTGCAGTAGCAAATTTGGGAGCACCTTCTGTTAAACCGGATGTTCCACATAAAATCTAAAACATCAAAAATCTGTATCCTATTGAACCATATATCCTACCAAAATTTCAAAATTCTACATCACTTCTTAAGAAAATAACATACTTGCTAGTAATTTTGTCGGCACCTGGTATATACAACTTGGATCCGTAAAGTTGAAAACAGATACGCCGTTGTTGCTATTTGTCAAATTAAAAATTTTGTTTTTTACATAAAAATACCAAATATTTTATAACAGCGCCAATATATTTTGATTAAGAACATATAGAAGATAACATTCAAGTCAAAATATTTTAAGAAATCATAGAAACAGCAAAAAAGGTATACGGCATAATTACCAACCATTTTGATATCTTATCTCTGATCTCATTTGTATCAAATACTAAAAGAGTATTTTTTGTGTTTTGTTGAATTGACTTAAGATCATATATACAATGTTTTAAACTTTAGACAAGCATGTAAAGGATATTTAAAACAAGACTGTTATCTCTGTTTGATTATATTAAGAATTAAAAATATTTAGACGTTAGCTGTCAAAAAGTAGCAAATGAAGTGTCACTGTACTTGGAAAATATATTTTTTTTTAAACTAAAACTACTTACAGTAAAAATGTACCATTTAAAATAAGAAAGTTAAGTTCCGGCTAAACTGGAAGTGATAGATAACATGTCCATGACAATACCTAAATACGCACTTGAATGCCTAATCCTGACCACGTCACTGAATAGGTTAAACATATTCATTTAACTGAAGACGTTAAATAATGCACATTTATGTGATATACCACGTACCAAACTGTATTTTATTATCTTTAAAAATAAATAAAAATTAAAGGGGTGAGCCACCTACTAGGGATACGCGGTATACAGACAGGGTGTTTTTTAATATTACGAAAAATGAAGGGACGTGTTTTTTTAAACAAAATTTAGCAAAAAATGTTAACAAACATGTGTACTAAATGTCCTAAACTACAGGGTGGTAGGGTTCTAAAGAAAAAAATCGGTTGTCTGCAAAGTTGGTTTACTGACGATAGTTGAACGTGACAACGTCATAAAAAATACTGATGGAATGGTTGCATTTCTCAAAAGAAAATTTAACAATACACCACATTCAATTTCACTGCACTTCCTACTTGATGAAAACATGTAAATGTATTATTGTATAGCGGGCGGACCGCTCAAAGTAGGAGAGAAACAGATGTCAAACGCGGAGGCCGATTGTGCCTCTTTCGCGCTCTCGCTTGCACTTCAAGTTTCAAATGGAACGCCCATGAGTCATTTTTTTTGGTGCGTGCAGCCGGCTCCATCGAATGATAAGGCGTCATCACGTCAAAAAATGCTTTTTGATAACTTTCATACTCTGTATATTTCAGTATACCGGTATGGAAACCAAACCGTCGACCATACACTAATCAAGCACTGAATCCCTTCCACCGACATGCTATGTACTCCCCTAAAATTTACCGCTGCAACAAACGCGCTGATTTCAGTTAGGAGCTTCCTTCGGCCCTCCGCTTCCGCCTCTCGTTGGATGACGATGCGAGCACATAACACTAACTAGTTAACACTAACAGACTAACCAGAAATAACCAGGACTAACACTAACTAGTTAGTGTTATATGGATGCGAGCAACACACATCCCACCACGAATATTTACTACCCTTTTAATTCCCTGGCCATGGTCGGCCGGTTGGCTTCCACACCTGTATTTTTTCAAACGCAAAGGTACCTATGTTAAATTGTATTTTTCTTACTCTAAATAAAAATACGTACACTAAGTTTTACTAAAATAAAAACCTAAATTTTCGCACTGGGGCAGAAAACAACAAGAGATTAGAAATGCCATAAAAATAAAGATTTTAAAACTATTTCTTCATTACAAGAAAAACCATTTACGTTTTCGTTAAAAGTAATCAGTTTATAGTATACCTTTGTATATGTATAGCAGATATCTCTGGATCTCTGTCTCTGTCTTTAATCTTTATGCGATAATAAAATAACTTGTTTTTTAAAATCAGCCTTCTGCAATATTCCTGAGTAGGGTTGACATAAATTCTTTAGCCAATATCGGGACCCCTTTATTTTTGGGATGTATTGGTTTGGGGGGGATTTTTTACCCTTAACTTTTTTGAAAAAAATTCAACGAAAATCCAATGATGCAAACATTTTATACAGGGTGTCTCAAAATGTCAGCATAGACTAAAGTGACCACACGTCCCGATTTTGGCGAGACAGTCCCGCTTTTTGGAGGTTTGTCCTGCATCCCGCCAATTTGAAAACATGTCTCGATTTTTTGAAAAAGTCCCAATTTATGGTAGAAGAGAGGGTTTTTTCGCTCAGTTGAGGACCTTGGGGAGAAAAGACTATTTCCTAATGGAAGATTTTAAAAGTAAGACCGTTTTTTGCTTTTCAAAAAATTTGGGAAAAAAACAAAAACGTCCACCTTATTTCACTTGTCCCGATTTCCATCATATATACTCCTTGGGCCAAAATACAACGATCTAATGCAATTTACCTTGGTCAATAAGTTTATCGTTTGCGAGATACAGGGTGTCAAATTTTTTATTTTATTTTAGTTATTTTTAAATATTTTATACGAAATTTTGGGTCATCCCACCCAGGCCCGACGACCGCCCCCTAGGTGGTGCACTGCAGCCTGAAGGCTTATTGTACCTTGACCCCTACTCCTTCCCATTCACACACCATTTATTCCATAACTTGGATGGTTGTTGCTCGGTCCGTTTGTTCACCCCCGAGCAGAACACCGCGTGCCGTTGCCCAAAACCCACAATGCCGGTCACCCATCCAAGTTATGGGCGCGCACTTCACTGCTTAACTCCGGAGATCGACGCTTGCCGATACAACCGGAGCAGCCACAAGCGCGCCTATATATTATGATTTAAGTAAATAATTGTTTTTCTTTCATATTTTTTGTACAAAAAAGGAATGACATTTTGATTTGTGGTCGTCAAAAATTACATTATAAGTACCTATGTATATGTCGCAGGTGAATGGTTATTTTAAGCAAATGGCTTATGCCTAGGCAAATGCCTTCTGCCTGGGCAAATGACTTCATGAAAATAATTTTTATTTAAAAGCCATTTGCCTAGGTAAATGCATTTGCTGTGATTCTTGTTAGGCAAATGGATGTGATATACATACATATTTGATAAGATATTAGGATTAGGCGTACAGTGTGTTTTGCAGGCTACAGTAAAAAGCAAAAGCATGTGTTATTTGATTGGTTTGAGGCGCTATAGACGGTCATGCCAAACTGTCACATTGGGGCGGTCATGGTTAGTTATATCTTTTTTTTTTGTAATTTGCTTTATTAGGAAATTAAAAAAAGATTTAACTAACCAGAGCTAACCATGTTCCCCCCAATGTGCCATTTTTGCATGACCATCTGGTTATGCATATATTTCTATTTCCATTTGCCTTAAAATTGCTTAGGTAAATAGAATCGGATGCTAATTGACTAGACAAATAGCATTTGAAAATGAAAATACACCATTTCCCCAAGCAGATGGCGTTTGCCTAGGCCTCCGACATATACACGTCGTGCCACTCCTATCCGAAATTATTTGTGTAATCTCTACCTGCTAGTGTTTAAGACACTAAAATTTGATTTAAACGTATTGAGCTGGCACGACCTTTAAACAATCTGAGTTAGAGGTGAAGTAATGACTTGCCTAAAAGGCCACGTGTTTTTTTAAGCGAACGAGGACATCTAAGAGGTTGTACGTATTTTCAACGAAATATCCTCGGAAATAACTTTTTGTTATATACGTGATAAAGGGTAATTTAGGCAGCCGTTTTTAGGATATGAGAAGCTCCACTGCAAAATGCAGTTTTTAAGAAAACAGGGTGAGTAAAGTTTAAAAAAAATTTTTTAATCATAACTTTCCTACCAGTCCTACCACTCCCTATATTTTCACCAAATTAAATACACTGCTTTTGATTATAACGTTACATTATTTGCTGTAAAAGTTTCCAAAAAATTCTACCAGTGGCGTTCGAACAAGATTTGTATTGAATTCTCTTCATGAAAAAATATTACGCCATTGGTTTTTCTTTAAATCAGTATTATTTTTAAAAATGTACAAATAATGTAAGTATTTGAGCTTACTTTAATACAAATTACACAAAAACAAATTTTACATACAGAACACCATAGCAGATATTAGCCATGCATCCAAATGGCTTCTATTATTTTTTAATAATAACCATTCGTTGTACGAAAAAATATCAAAAGAGCGAACTAACGCCAAAGTAAATGAGTATTTAAAATATTGATTGGAAGAAAAAGCAGAGGCGTACTATTTTTTCTAAAAAAATTCAATACATATCTTGTCCGAACGCCACTGGTAAAAATTGATTAAAAACTTTTACAGCAAAATATAATGGTCAAAAGAAGTGTACCCAATTTTGTGCAAACATCTAGAGTGGTAGAAAAGTTATTATAAAAAATGTACTATTTCTTAAAACTTTAACACCTTGTATCTTGAGAACAAAGCATTTTCGGGGACATAATTTTATTTTTTTATTTTTTTGCATTCTATACTATTTAATATAACATTTTTAATATAAATAGAAAAGGTGCAGTAAAAATTATGAGATACTTTTCCTAATTGCTTTTTATCAAAAACTGCGGTTTGCACTGGAACTCCTAGTATATTACATTACAAGGGTGGAAAATGACTTATTTCACACGAGTGGGAATATTGTTGCACGAGGCGTCAGCCGAGTGCGACAAACCCACGCGTGTAAGAAAGTGATTTTCACACGAGTAATGTACACTATTTTTCCTACGACCACAAGTTATTCACCAAAAAACAATAAAAGTTGTTTGTCTTCACGGAAAAAATAAGAAAACAATTGAAAACTTTGCATCACTAGGGTGATATATACTTTTCCTTACTGCGATATATTATACTGTTTAACAATATTTTTATATCAAAAATCACCTACCTAGTCGCTTTTTATCATTTAAGAATTAAAAGGTCCTCATTAAAAATATTGCATGGCTTTTTCAATGTAAATCCCATTAACAGCCTGATAACCCAAATTTATTTTAAATAACAATGACAGCGATGACAGCTTTATATTATACTTTTTGTAAACACTAGTGTTGTAAAGTACTTTGCAACACTAGTGTGATATAAGGCATTTTCTATGCATGAAAACCTTATAGTATATTGTGTTAACATCGCCTGTAAACATGCCAATTCATTCAAACTTATCTGAAGCTAAGAAGCGAAGAAATCAAAGTAATTTACTTTAGATTTTTTTTATAAATATTTTTTTCTTTTATTATTTGGTGAGGTCACAAAGTTTCGCAGCACTGGCGTAGACGAGATGTGTGCTAAAGGTACTCACTTCCTTATGCTAATAAATGCTTAAGACTCTTAGATTTAAATCAGCAGGACATAAGTAGCATCCTTGCTGTTGTTTGTTACGAAACACTTTTATTGTTACACAATTGTAACGAGTTTTGAATGTTTCATTACAAATGGACCATAAAACACGATTCGCAATTCGCAAATCGCATTTCGCAAACTTATGAACTAGGCTTTTTAAAAAACATACTTTGTAATATCCATATGAAATTATCTACGCCAATGGCAAGGTTTCCCTCCCTATTGTGGGGTTGATAAAATTAAACAGGCTTCCATATTTTGTAGTAAATCTAGAGGGCGCTACCTTCCGTAACCTTCGACCCGTTTGAATCAATATAACTTTTGAGCCACTCTGTATTGTCCTTTTGATAAAAATTATTACTCTTAACATATTTTACCTGGCACCTTCTACTCAAAAAAAAGGTACTGAAACCTGATTTGTGGGCAGCCGTTGAGATATTTGAGTTTAAATAGGGTGTTTTATAATAGGATGAAAATCCTTTATTAAAATCTATTTTTTAAGTTACTTAAAATTCTACTTTCTCAAAATCAGCATCTTATTTCGAAACACTTATTTAGTTAGACCTGGACCATGTCAGTCTTATTATATGGCTAAAGTCGTTTTTAAGAAAATATTTTCCACATTTATAAGTCGCGTCCAAGAGATAACCCCCGCTAGCGAAATGTGACAATACACCAATTAATAACAAAAATATTTATCAAAAACTTAAACTAAATTAAACCTTTGACAATGTATGTAGTAGGTATATCTCCGAAATCATTCACTTACTTACTAACGTAGATTCGTTCTAAATTGTCATATTTTATCGTATTATACGTGTACGTGTATGGTATTATTGAATTTTTAAACTTTAGGTAAATATTTCAAAAGACATTTTGTGGCGTAGCTGGACTGCCTATAGTTTTACAATACATGTTATTTTTTTTCTCATACAATCAGTCAAAATAAAAAATAAAAAAGAAAAGAACATTAAAGTCCTTTATACATTGGTGAGTGCTAGGTTTGTTCAAGAGTAGGCTAAAATATAGCGGCTCAAAAATACGATTTTTTGGCATTTTTTCTATTAATTTCTAAATGAAGAACATATTGGGAACATTGTGTAAAAATTTGGGATGATTCGGGATAAAATTAACGAAGATACAGTAGTTTAAGTAACCACCTTTTCCAAACTCTTTAAATTGGTGCCCATCATAACTCTAACTTGAAATTTACCACTACTTTCAAACATAATTTTCGAGGTAGCACTGAATTTTTTTATTTGTCATTATTTCTAATTTTAATAAAAACAAACATACTAATTTTTATCAAAAGTCGCACTTTTCACTTTAAAGTGCCCCTAAAAGTTAAAAATTAAATAAAAACCCTCCCAGCATTATTTGGAAATACCGAGTATCTCATGAACGATCTCAGTTTTTTAATTTCACTTGATCCAGCACCGAGATGAGATGGTCACCGCAATTCGCCGTTTTTAAGGCGCTTCCAAATAATTGCTGACATTCTCATATTTTTAAAATTTTGTAAAAAAAAATGGTACAAAATATTATCCTTCTAATGGTATATTTTAATTTTTCATTGAGTTCGATAGATAAATGTTGACTGTTTCGTCAAAACACACATTATAAAAATGTACCTTTTAAATAACGAATTAACCATACCCTCCCCCTAATTTTACATTGGATAGCATTCACTCGTTTAAAGTTTTTAACGTTTTTTATTTTTTTCTAAATAACAAAAAAAATAATATAACAAAAATAAGTACCTCATGTAAAATTTATTATTAGTTCTATTTTAAATAAACCTATATTATATATAAAAATACTTTAATCAATGGGGTATTAAAATATTTGGCCAACAGGAAAATTAAAGTTGGAACCTAAACACTTAACTTTGATCAATCAATTAGAATTACGCATGTCGTTTTAGTGAATCAACTATTTCAAAATATCCAAACTGACAAATAGAATGCTTTTTAAATTCTAATTCTTTAACTAAATTAAACAATTACACAGGTATGCATGGGTAAAATTGTCTGATATTGCATATTTTCTTATGAGGTGCTAATAAGTGCCGGATTTACATTTTGCCGCCCCATGGGCAGAGCATGTGGTGGAGGCCCCTCAAAAATTTTCACATTTTTATATACAGCCACCTACAAATTTTGGCGACCAAAAAAAAAACATTTGCATTCCTTTTTTTCTTTGTGGTGTAGTGGAGACCCCCTTGTGGTGGCAGCCCCTAGGCACTGCCTATGTTACCTATGCTTAAATTAATTGATAACATTTACTTTACTCGTGAGTAGTTATTAAAAATATGTAGTTTAATATGTGCCTGTGGGTAACTCTGTGCATCTGGTAGAAAATTTAGCTCCAATTCTTAAAAAGCTCAACTAAAAAATATGAATGGGTTGTTTGCGGCAAATTAAAAGTTATATCTTTATTACTTAAACAACAACGGGGCTATACCAAATTTTCATGTTTTTTGTGTGAGTGAAATAGCCTCAACAGAAATATGAATTGGACAAAAAAGAATTGGCCTCTGGGAGAATCGTTGAACCCGTAACGAAAAATATATTGCAAGAAAATTAGATCGATCCAGCCAAAGTGCTTCTACCTCCACTTCACATTACACTTGGACTGATAAAGCAATTTGTGAAAGTACTATTAAATCAAGGAGAGTGATTAAATATCTTTGTAGCAAATTTCCATCATTTTCAGAAGCTAAGCTTCAAAAGGGGATATTTGTTGGTCCAGATATTCGAAAACTCATGAGAGACGAAGTCTTTGAAACTAAAATGAACTGTGAAGAAAAGGAAGCCTAGGTTTCTTTCAAGAAAGTGGTTAAATATTTTCTAGGAAATAAGAAAACCTTAGACTATGTCCAGTTAGTGGAAAACGTCGGAAAATATCAGAAAATTGGAATGCAACATGAGCTTAAAAATTCATTTTCCAAAATCACACTTGGACTTCTTTCTAGAAAATCTTGAGGATTTAAGTGGGGAACAGGGTGAGAGATTCCATCAGGACATCAAGGCTATGGTAGAACATTATCAAGGAAAATGAAATGTTAACATGATTGCAGATAACTGTTGGATGTTACAGAGGGATACTGAGGCGAATGAACGCAGACGAAAATCTTTAAAAAGAAGCTTCACTGATAAGTGGAAGAAGTACTACAAGGATTTATAGGAGTTAATTGTGCACGTTGGTTAAGTTTTGATATCATAGAAACATATTTGTCTATGTAAGCTTAATATTTTTTTATTTATTTTAATAAAATTTCCTTTTGACGCATAAAATTTGTATTTTTTTATATCTCGTATATTTAAAAATCCTTATATGATAGAAAAACTTACTAGTATATTCGAATCTAGCGCTCCCTAATGAATTAATATAGATACCTTTTAAATAAACAACTTTCAAACTGGCCAATTTTGCATACCTGTGTTATTATTACTTATAATTAAATATAAAATATAATTATTCTGGTCTGACTGATATCGACAATATTTTAATACTATTGCAAAATCGCTTTAATTGACACGGTTTTTTTGTTACCATTATAATAATTATGGCCTCATACCACTTTAAGTTAATTAAAGAAAACTGAATATGTACTTATGTTAATATTTTTATTATTTAAACTTTAATACCTTTAAGTTGTTCGTCAAAAGTTTTTTTTATGTAATCAATCATTTGTTTTGTCATTAGTAAGCAATTGTAAGAAGATTTCATAAATAAATAATTTTTTATCAGGCGGCTTCAATATACGTGAGCAAAAAGACCTGCTGCTTGCCGCTGGAACTGAATAAAAAATATTATCAGTGGAGCGTTTCCAATGTATGTAAACTGGTTAAAATATCGTGGCCAGTACCGGGCACCAGTACAGCTATTTGATACTCTCCGTTTTCGCTTGTTAACGTAGCCAAGGCTTAAAAGAATATGTATTTTTAAATCCGGCGACTGCAATATACCTAAGCAAAAGCCCTGCCGCTGCCGCTTGAACTGAATAAATACAGGGTGTCCGCTAATTAATGGTACACAGAAAAACCCCAGATTCCTTATGTCAAAATACTAAGATTTAACCAAACATACCTATATGCTTTATAATATAATTAATAATAAAGAAGATACAGGCAGTCAAAGTAAAAAAAAAAATGTTCGATAATTTTTGATATGTTTTGAATATTTTCGTTAACAACTCGGTATCTAGGAGTTTTTCGACATGAGCTATTCACATATGACATTAATTTTTAACGCGACTAAGAAGTGTTATTGGTCGATGTGACAAGCTTACGGTATTTCTACCCAAAAAATATTTGTTTTTATTTATGATCTATATTATTTATTTGTTTTGTATAGTTACTAAAGGGTAAGTCCCAACTTTTTGTTAATTTTTAAGACAAAATTTGAAAATAATCAGAAATTGCTTTAATCCCTAACCTCATTTCGTTTTCAAATGTCAAAATAAGGAAAGCAAAGGACTGACTTTATTTTGGCTCAATTAAATTTTAGCAGCAACTTAATAAATTTTCCCTTATTTTAAACTACTACTGAGCATGCGTAATGTCAAAATACTGCTGAATTTATTACTGCTAGACCTTATATGTATTCCAATTATTTACTAATATCAGCGGAGCTTTTCTAATGTTTACAAGTTGGTTTTAAAACGCTGCTTACCACAAATATATATCGTAACCAGTACCGGCCCGGCCATCAGTATAAAGATTTGAAACTGTCCGCTCGCCGCATTATCTTGGTATCGTAGCTGAGGCCCAAGGCCTGTGGCACGATACTAAGCGTAGCGGCCAGCGTAGAGCGGAAAATGTAAAAGCGCTGTCTTTGATCTTCACGCAAGAATAAAAGAACTTTTTTTTATCAGCCGGCTGCAATATTCCTAAGCGGAAAAGTCTTACCGCCGGCCGCTCGAAACGTACAAATTTGATATAATCCGCAAAACGTTTTTAAGGTATACATATAAACTGGTTTAAAAACGCTGTTTACCACAAAATATTGTAGTCATTACTGTCAACTTAAAGAGGTTTGAAACTTTTCACTCGACGCTAATGCTCTGTTATCGTGACCGAGACCTCAAGGATACGAGGCTTATGTTAAATTAAGAGGTTTTATTTGTATTTAAGCAGTGTTTTAAAGTTATTCTATAGTATAACTAAATTTAGTTAGCTGATTTAATCCCTTGGTTATAGTTTGTATTTATGACTTCACTAAGACTATCAAACAATTTTACAATAAGAAAAGAGGCAAAGCAACCAACCCCTTGCAAGAAAACTTAAGAACAAGAATTTACTTCAAGAAAATGTGTCTGTAGTATGGTATTTATTGGGTTGTTGTTTTGGACCGGTTTTGTAGTGAAAATTTGGTGACTATAGTCCATTTGGACCACTTTTCTCCATCTATTTCACGACCTTTTTAAACAGCACCTAAACATCCATTCATCATGAATGTGGTATTACGTCTTGCAACGTAACTTTTTACTTGTGCCCCCAGGGTATTTTTAAAGAAATGCAAATTAAGTAATTTCTTGTTAAAATAAAGTGGTTTATAAACATTGGGTCAAGTCAACCATTGGGGGGATATGGCAAAAAAAAATAAAAAGCTTTTTTATCTTAAAACAGAAAATATTGTGTTTAAACCTAAAGTAATTTCAACTAAAAAAAAATCCCCTAATTGGTGACAGCATTTATGTAAGTAAATATTTTTACAAATTTACTTCTTTCGTCTAAGTCGTCAATAATTATTTTATTCTAAAAGTGGTAAAAAAGTTTAAAAAAATACAAAAAATTCTGTTGGGATAGTCTATTTGTAACAGTTCCACTAATTCTAAAAATTTAAAAAACATATGGACATTATATTTTCCTAATAGCAATATTTCAAGTCCGGTGATGGCTTGGCGTGTAAAGGCGTTAAGTTTGTTGAGCACACGGACGTGAGTGGAGGTTCGAATCCCTGCTGAGGCCAAATGCTGTTTTATAAGTTGGTCGGAAATTTAGTGGTGCTCAGCACAGACGGACAAGGGTGCAAAATGTATCGACGCTGAGGCCACTAAAGGGACCAGGGCGCCGGAACACACTTTGCCGTGTCCCCTGCGCAACCGTAGACATACGGACCACTCGGTTGTGGGTTCAGTAGTGCCCCCTGGGTGGACGAGGTCTTAAGTTGTCGCTCATAGGACCGTGGTTCGGAACCCACGTTAAGCTGTAAGGTCCGTCTGTGTGACATCACCCAGACGTAAAATGACAGAACACTAATAAGCCGAGCGGCTCAGTGCATGGTTGTATCCCGGCCCTATTCTAATCTAATCTAATCTAATCTAGCAATATTTCTGTCAGATTTCATTATTTTAGCGTTTTTGAAGACAAAAATAAAAAAAATAATATTTTCGCCATTTTTGTACCGTGATATCTTCCTAAATAGTTGACTTTTTGACCCCATGTTTATAAGACAAACTACCATTTATAACACTTGCTGTAAATTCTTGCAGGTTTTTGAGATTACAGTATGCTAATATACTCATCAACGATAAAAAGTAAGAGAAGAAAATAATATTTTAGTTCTAATTATTTTTAAATAATTGTGTCACTGTAGAGAGTAATTAATAAATAATATAATAACAATGTAATTAATTACATTTCATTGCATCAGAACTACAAATGGGACAGATATGTTTACTTAATTGCATTAAAAAACAGCAATGCGTCAATTAGAAATGGTTTTTCAAAAGTAAAGTAAAAACAAATAGCTGACTTACCTATCTATTAGTAGTGCTTACAATGAAAGGTAATTAATTTCATTTAATATAGTACATTTGTCCTTATTTACAATGACAGAATTAATTCAAGAAAATAATTAGAACCAAAATACTTATTTTCTTTCTTCACTTTTTTTAATCGTTAATAGTATATCAGCATACTGCTGATAACTCAAATATCAGCAATAATTGAGGTACAGTATGTTATACATTTTGATGTAAATTTAATACAGAGTCAAAATTTGTTACACAATGTATCAGGGTGTTTTTATTATTTAAAAACTTACTTGACTTGACAATTAAGGGAAATTGTGTTTTTGAAGTACCCTGTATAATAACTGATAGTGTCAATAAAAGAGTATATATCAAATAATAAACATTTCTTAATTAGGCATATTTTCATTATCGTATACAGGGCAAAGTTATTTCGTGTATAAATAGGCAGGGGACTCCGGTATATTTGGAGCTTAAATTTAAAATATATATTCTTTTATATCTTAATAGAATTTGATCAAACTTTCAGTCACTTCACTTTAACAAAAATGGCTCAATTTTGAATTTTTAAAGGAAACACCCTGTATACTTTTTATCATTTTTGGATTCTTGAGACAATTAAGTCAGAATGTGACTTTTAAAAAGTTTTTATTCCTATTTGATTTTTTAAAAGCCATTTGTAGGATTGCATCTAGCATCTAGATGGCTATGATTGAATTCAAAAGAAATTAATCTAGTTAATTTTTATTATATTATTATTAAATTTATTGAAATTTAATGATTAATATGATAGATGAAAAAACCATTTCTCAGTCTAACTAATATTTTTAAATGGCTTTTTTCAATTCAAATATTTGCGATCGGATTAAAAATAAAGTCATAAATAAAGGATTATAGCCACCCAGATGCATTACTACAAATGGCTCTCAAAAATCAAGTAGGCGCAACAACTTTTAAAAATGCCAAACTACTATTTAGGATTGTCTTATGAATCCAAAAGTTTTAATATTTACAGGGTGTTCCATTTAAAAATTTAAAATTGGGGTCATTTCTGGTTAAACCAAAAGAAAACTGAAAAATATGCGAAAACTCTCCTCTTTATATATCTTTTACTTGTACCACTTATACCATGTCTCATTTTGATATGTGTCTAATACTCTAAAAGTTATGTCTTGTCTAATAGATTTGTTGGCACCTGGTATAGCAAGCTTACAAATTTATAATTTTGCTCAGCATACACTTAGAAAATAGTCAGAATCCATAAATGAACAACAACTTTTTGTTAAAGGCCTCATATTGTTTTCTTTTTTTTTGCAGTTTGGTCACTAAAGAAGTTTAACCGAAAAATATAAAAACACACTTTTTAATTAAATTGAAACTTAGGCTTTTTATTTAAAAATAAAAACTTAAAAGTTATTTCTTTTATAGGAGCCCGGGTAATTATGGCATGTAGAAATACAGAAAAAGCCAATGAAGCAGCCAAGGAAATAAAAACTTCTTGCCAAACAAAAACTAATGTTGGAGAGTTAGTTGTAGAAAAGCTGGACCTGACTAGCCTTAAATCCGTTCGAACATGCGCCCAAAGTATTTTGGATAAAGAATCCAGAATAGACCTACTGGTTAACAATGCTGGAATTATGACATGCCCAGAAGGAAAAACTGAGGATGGATTTGAAACACAATTTGGAACAAACCATTTAGGACACTTTTTATTTACTCTACTTCTTTTACCAAAAATTAGTAAAAGCACACCAGCTAGAATTGTTAATGTTTCTTCAGTAGCACACGAAAGTAAGTTAAAAGCTGTTTTAATGGATTTTTATATTAATTTTTTCAAAATAAATTTTTTTAAAGTAAGAAATGATGTCTAACAATTAGATATCTAATTTATTCGCTGTTTTGTGCTAGCATAGGCATTTAACCAAAAAAAAAAAAAAAGGAATTTCTTAATCTTTTAGCTTCCTTTTTAAGATCAAGGGCTTAAGGAGACTAAATTGCAATTCTTTTTTTTTTAGTCCGCCAAAATAAAAGGTTTATATTTCTAACCAGGGCATGTGATAGGGGATAGGACTAACCCTGTCTGGTTAAAATTAAATTAAACCTGATCAAAATACGAACAAGTGTTTTACTAATAATATGCGTGTGTCCATGTAAAAAGAAACTTTTGTTACTATGGTCGATATAAGGTTTTTATTTCATCTTTATACCGGGTTTCTACTAATTAAAGGTATATAGAAAAACCACAAATTTTGCATGGTAAAATATTAAGATTAACCCAAACATTCCTATGATAAGGAAAAACAATGTGTCAAAATCAACTAATAGTGAAACATTTTAAAACTATATTTAACCATGATTGGGGTATTGACTATTGACCCACCAATCCTTGCCATCGACCGCTGCTACTAACCTGTATGTACCATTTAACAGTACACTTGCCCATATGCTTGCTACACACACTTCAAAAGGTCCATAGGCAATAAAATCAACAACAAAGCGGAAATTCGTGACTGTATCAGGAAACTTTTACATGCCGGCATTCTTTCTCTAACCTCACCTGTTAATGCTCTACACGCTTTAGACCGCTCCCGTTTCACGCATTGACAAAAATTACCCATGAACCTTTGGAAGTAGTTAAATTTGTATATTTAATTATTAGTATATGATGTGGCATTTGTAGGTATATCTAATACATTGTAATTAAGAGTATCGATTATACTAAACAATTTATTGTTAAACGCAAATATTCCGAACGCGGTTAGTCAGAGCGAATTTTACAAAGTATACCTTTTTTTGAGAAGGAAGCAACAGTGAAATAAATATCACAAAAGTTGGATTTTTCTGCGTAAAATCTAAACAAATCACTTTTAGGCCAGGGTGTTCAAACTTAAGAAAGAATAAATTATATTTAATGTATAGATTCTTTGTTTATTTTTTAGCAGATATAACATGAAAATCTAATTTTGGAAATTGTACACTTTGAAACTAGGCCCATCAAATAATATTTGATCTAAATAGTGAGTGTCAGGTAGTTTACGTGCAGGGACTCCTACAGGTGTGGTACAGGGATAGGTAACTATCATAGCAGCAGGTTGACAGGTACCGATTTTGTCACCTGTTTTGGCTTGTTGCGAGAAATCTTTCAGGTTCAATCATTCGGACAAATACCATATTTTCTTTTGTTTGCGTCAAACTTCTTGCCGGTAAAATTCCTTAAGCATATAGTGGACTATTTTCAGCTGGTTCGACTATAACGATTTCTCCTTCTTCTAAGTCTTCACACTTTACGTGGATAATGGTTTCTGAACTTGGTGGTAGTATAACATCTTCAGTAAGTACAACTTCTTGAATTGATGTTCCATTACTCTTTGGTAGACTTATCATGATCTCTTCATTGTTAGTCCGCAGTATCCGTTGTGGTAGGTCCAGTACAAACTTTTGATTTTCCATAATGTCTAGGCCAAGAATAACTTCGTCCATGATGTCGGCAACAAACACGACTTGTATGAATGTTGTTGTCCCTAGGCTTATTCTGGCTTCATGTATGCCTTTTATTGGTAAAACTTCTCCATTAGCAGTTTCCAAGATGTAATTCTTTTTAGGGCGGAATATTTTACAAGGAGCTATGATGTTCGGCTTCACGATGGTATGTGTGGAACCAGTATCTAGTACCATCTCACATTCCCGACCGCATACATTTCCAGGTACTACCAAGCTGGAGCCATTGTTCTGCAGCCGGAATACTCTAATAGTTGTTGTTGGTGTCACCCGAACATACCGAGAGTTATTACATCATTCAGATCGTATCAAAAATTATTGAAATAATTTTTTTTTTACTGTGACACCCGGTATCTTTCCTATTATTAAATTTTGAATTTAGGTATGTTTGGTTAAATCTTCATATTTTGGCATAAGGAGTTTGTGGTTTCTCTGAGTACCATTTATAAGTGAACCTACTGTATAAAAGCTTCTTCTAAAGACGTTGCTGTTTCCACATTTTGTGTGTGTGTGTGTGTTTCTTGTTTTTTGATGCTTACTCCCTCCTGGAGGATTTTAATTTTTCGTCTTCCATAAGTCACATTTTTTTTCTTATAAAATAAACTCTGCCGAGCATGCTCAGGTTTTTAAAATTTGTGTAGCTCTAACGCTAAGTGTTTTCAAGTTGCCAGTTTTAAAACTTTAAGTTTAGAGAATTTTATCTTCTGCAAAATTAACGTTGAGAAGTCATATCTCAAGTTTACAAATGTAACTTAGATCAGCCAAAAAAAAAGTTTCGCTAATAATCAATTTAAAATATCAATAGTCTATGATATGTCTGAGATATTGATATTTTTATTATAATAGATATTTGTATTTTTACTTCGGTTTTAGATGATATGAATAACTATCTGTGATTTAAATCACCTAATAGACATTTTTTTAGGAGGAACCATAAACTTTGACGATTTAAACTGGACCAAAAGACAATACAGTGCTATAAAGGCTTATGGTCAAAGTAAATTAGCAAATATTTTATTTACAAAAGAGCTAGCCAGAAGATTAAATGGTAAACAAAAAATATTAAATATTTTATCAACTGAATAAACCTTAAAAACTTTGTAAAATGAGTAATGGTCACTTGTAGAGGGTGGCGCCTTTCCGTTGAATTAGCGAAAACTAAAAGAGATAAATCTAATTGAGCAATCTCGATTTCAATTTTTAAAACAAATTCAATGTTAAAGGTAAATCAGGGCTAACTTGATTCGTTTTGGGAATACAGAGTGTTTTTCAAATCTTGTCAATTTGGCAAGGCTCTTGTAACTCGCTTGATATCAGCGATAGAAAAAATATATAAATAGAAAAGTTTTAGGGATTTTTATGTGGAATTTAGGGTCGTACCCATATTTTTCCTATTGACTTTTATTTTAAAGTTATAACACAAAGCTATTTTTTTTAATAGAACACTTTGTATATTTTAGCACCAACAAAAAGGTAGACTTAAAAGTCGTAATTTGAAATATTTAATTTGTCATAGTTTCGGAAATATAGCTATCGTCAGGAGTATGATAATAAAATGACATTTTTTAAATATAACATCCTGTATATTCTATCACCATTAAAAGATATTGACTGACGTAGATGATATTTTGAAATGACTATATTTAAACACTGGGACATAGGATCCACACCAAATATATACCAGTTATTTAAGAGGAACACTTTGTTAAAGAAAATTTTAATTTTACTATTTGGGAAAAACAGTCCCCCCTCTCTTTCCCTCCAGAAATAATCCAAGTTTCAAAAACAAATCCTGTTTTTATTTTTTTATTTTTTGGTAACTTAATCAATTTTTCTCGGCAAGGTCTAAATTTTGCAAAATTATTAAAATTTTTCTCAAAAACTATAGTCACTTTTTACTTTATACAAAAAAATGCAGATATTTTTGCAAAATTTGTAGATTTGATGATAAATTTCGATTTAAATACAAAAGAGGATTCACTCTTGAAACTTGAAGGAGGCGTTATTAAAAAAAATCAACTTTTTCTCGGAAATTCAAAAATCTAAATTTTCTTTTCCAAAGTGTTTCTCTTAAGGCTACAAGCATCTAGTATACAGAATCAGCCAGTCAGAAATGTAAACAGGCAATGCATGGAAAGCAGACGATTTAAAGCGAATGCCGGTGTGTAAACATTTCTGATTGGATCACTACTAGTGCTTGTTTTGTTAATGTATTACTGGCCGATATACCTTTAAAAATAGCTGGTATATTTAGTGTGGTTTCCATGTCCCAGTTCTTAGATATAATAATTTGAAAGTAATAGTGGTATTCTGTTGAGTCATAATTCGTAAACAAAGTGAGGGAAGTAAGAATGATAACATTCTTTTAAAACTTATGTGGCCAACTTAGTTCTGAATGTTTATGAATATTTTAAATGGTATCTGTCACGTGATCAAATAATCATGATTACTTGCAAGTGAAGGAGCTAAGTGAAGTGAAACTGATCATGTTTTGAAATAATACCATTATTATCTACTTCAGTGAGGTCACCTGCAGTAAATAATGCGGCTTAAAATGACATGGAGAAAACGAATATCTAACAATACGAGAGCGAGCCGATAAGTACTTAGCCTACAAAAAAAAACGAAAATTTGTGTGGCAATTTATTTCTCAACATAGTCTTCTTTTAGCTTAAGACACTTGACTCAGCGATGCTTCAACTTTTTAACCCCTCTGAAAAATATGTTTTCTCATGGTCGGCAAAGTAGGCCTCCGTGGCGGCGATGACTTCCTTATTTGACTTAAATTTCTCCCCAGCGCGCTGCGAGTGACTTTTCAAGTTTAAAAACAGGAGCAGGGGGCAGGAGTTTATAGCCCTATTCGACCAATTTGGCCGTGGTGACGGCTAAGGTGTGAGCAGATCATGGTGGAAGAGCACTTTTGGCTTCGCCAAATGGGGCCATTTTTTTTATTGGGCGTCGGCTCGACCCAATAATTCGGCATAGTAGAGCCCTGTGCCCGTCCTCTCTTTTTGCAGGTAGTCGATGTAGATCACACATTGTGAATCCAAGAAAACGGTGGCCATCAGCTTTCCGGCCGATTGGACAGTCTTTTCATTATCCGGCGCACGTTCGCCGGGTGAAGTCCACTGTGTCGACTGTTCCTTGGTCTCTGAGTGTACCAATGAATCCATGTTTTGTCGACGTTTACGAAACGACGCAGAAACTCTTTCGGGTTGCGCTTAAACAGAGTCAAACTCTGCTCTGAAGTGTTCTCAGGGTTGCGCTTGTTGTCCGGACTAAGAAAATGCGGCACTTATCTCGCTGACACTTTTTTCATGCCTAAAATTTCATGTAGGATATGACCCACGCAGTGAAGTAGCTACTATGGGGCTAAGTGGGATAGTGCCCTGGTGCCCCTAAGCTCAGGGGCCCCTTGGACTCTGACTTACAAACTATAAATGAACTATAAATTAGAGTAGTAAAAGTATACAAATGTCATTTCTGTTGTGGCGGACAACAGCTGTGTTTTATTTTGAAGAAGGTGGAGATATTTCTTTTTCTTTGGTTGTTTACTTGGGGCACTACGCACTTATTTATTGTCCCGGAACTTTTTAACAATTTGTCGATACGTTTTATTAAGAAAGAGGGGTAAAGACATTTTTTATTTGTCATTCGGCTGGGGCCTAACTTAATTTTTTACTCCAGGGCCTTTTCTTACCTAGCTACGCCACTGGATTCACGTGGTGTTTTGAGATGCCCACTGTCCCATCAATCTTCCGCAACTTTAATCGACTGTCTGCGAATACGAGACCGTGGATTTTTGTTACGTTATCCTCTGTGATAGCCCTTTTTGGAGCTGTTGGGCGTGGCTCATCAAAAACCGACTTGTCATCACGTTTCAACTCGTTAAACCAATTTTTGACGGTCGCCATCGAAAAAAAAGAGCCCCGCATCCAGGCGTTCTTCGATTTCGCTGCTCGACTTTTCATTAAAAAACAATCGAAATCACCGACCGATATTGCCCTTTTTCTATTTTTCTAAAATCCTCAGGCACGTCAATTTTCACACGCGGTCGAAACTAAAATTCGAGTCGTATTCGACTACAATTTTGACAGTGAGTGTCTACGAAAATATTCTAGACGATACTATAATTATTCTATTGATAGTACTTATCGGATCGCCCCGTATGTGGGCACTTTGCTGCATTTTTCTCAAAAATATTAATTGTAATCACATTTACAAAAACCCAATCTTTTTATTAATATGGAAACGTTTTAAAACATACATATGCGATGGAACATTAATAATATTATAATTTGATGTTAATCTGTTAATATTAAAACTGAGTGCAGATTCAACCTATCTGTGTATACATAAAAAACAGTACTAAGTAATAAATGTTTACATACGTCTTTTTGTAGAAAACAATATTAGCAATGTAACCGTCTACAGTCTACATCCTGGGGTAATCAAAACGGAGCTGGGACGTCACATAAGCTCGACCTATGGTAGTGTCTTCCATTTTGTTTGGGGGCTTTTTTCTTGGGCACTTAAAACTCCCGAACAAGGAGCTCAAACAACCATTTACTGCTCAGTAGATGAGAAGTGTGCAAATGAATCAGGATTATATTATGCAGAATGTGCAGTGAAAACACCTACCAAAGCTGCTAGGAACGAAGAAGATGCAAAGAGATTATGGATTGAGAGTTTAAAATTGGTTGGTCTGCCTGAAAATTATGACCCATTTAGATCTTAAATAATATATATTAAAAAAATATATCTGTTTTTCTGTATTTTTTTAAAACTTTTTGGGGACAGGTTATTAAAATATATATGCAGGGGAAAATGGCCTAAAATGACATACTTTATACATTTTTGCCTATACTTCAAGAAATAATAATGTGATTTATTATAACAAATTGTAAAGTGCCTGTACAACTTATTCTTAGTCATTACTTAAGCCAAGGTTCACCTTATCTAACACAGAAAAAATATAACGACTATTTTTCATTTTTCATGTTATAAAGTATGTCATTTTAGGCATGGTGTCGGACAAAATGACAATAGTTTACGCTAAAATGGCATATATCTTCAACAAACGATTTCAAGGATTTTATAAAAGTAAAAACATATAGGTACATTTAATAAATTTAAAACTTATTTGTATTAAAATCATTTAACATTTATAATACTGTTTTTTAATATAACAACAAAGTCACGAATAAATGTCTTCGTTCTAGGGAGACTAAGCAGACCATAAAAAAAAAGTTTTTACACTTATTACATTTAGATATGCCATTTTACCCAATAACGACAATTTAGCAAATATGCTTAAATTTTCAAAGTATAAATATACCTATAGTAATTATATTTATAAATAAGTGAATTAAAAATTGAACTTGAAATGTCGTGCAAAAAAATCAGTGATATGCAACCTGTACGGTAGTTTTAATACTAATTGCAGTGATCATATAACACTTTTCAACACGTTTAAGAGGTTGCTGTTAAAGCGAGAAATTCAAAAATTATGAGTGTGTTATTTTACCTAAATATGTCATTTTAGGCCAGTTTCCCTATATACATAGGGTGATTCATTAAGTGTGCAACAAATGAGAAACTTTCAAATCAAGTGAGTATTATTATATAATTTTATAACTCCTAGAACTATTCACCAAATGTCACATAAAATCATTTTTTTTGACAAATTATAAATAAAAAATACGTTCAATTATCGCAATGTCCTAATGGATCACATCAATATTATATTGTTATGCTTGTTCTAAAAGTTACTGCTAAAAAGTAAATTTTTCTATCTACCTTCAGCAGACAGCAGCATTTGTCTTTTGCCAGCTTGCCTATACTGTTATTTTGTTTATATTTAATATTATATTACTTCGGTAACTTAAGGTTTTTTATTATTTTAATATCAGTGAATAAGAGTCTCTTTGACCAACCATTATTTAAATAATATAAATTCACTAATCTGTAAGTTTACTTAACAAAATGACAAACAAGAAATACTATAATCGTAAAATTATTTTAAGAAGTTTACTGTCTTCTGTTTTTATAAAGTTATGATGAAAACTTAGAAAATCTGGTTTTACACTTGCCAAACTTCTCGTTAAAAAGTTGGAACAAGTTTATTTTGGACAAATTTGCCAGTGTAAGAAATCAAAATTGATAAAAAATTTTTTGCTACTCAGGGTGTTTTTTTATTTGTTTAGTATGGAATTTTTGGATACATTTTTGTTAGACGATGGAGCGTCTAAAGGCAGCGAGACCTCGTAGAGTATGTATTGGTTCGAAACAATTTTATTAACAATATATTAACATAACTTACTTTTTTTAAATGGTACACCCTTAAAATGGTCTTTTAAATGGCTTTACAAAAATACTACATTTAATATATCAATCTTTAATACTTTCTGAAATATGACCATTTAAATTCAAAAAATTAATAGATATAATTTCCTCTATATCTACAGTGTAAGCTTAGTCCTGTAGGTAGGTATAGTGGAAATTACATGCAGTGCATTTCTTCAATGTCCCCCTTCTTTTACTTTTGAACGGATCAATTTAAAAAGTTAAACTTTGAGGTATGAAATTATTGCATAAGTACTATATTTTAGAGTGAAATTGATAGATACAAATTTTAGGATGGCGGCTGGGTGCCATCTTGGAAAAAAGGTAAATGGAAAGAGGGGTCTTGTGGCACATTATTTTTTAAAGCTCTCAACGAGTACTTTGTAACCCTAAAATATAAAGTCAACATCTTTACCCAAATGGTAGTACTTTAAAAATTACCTTAATTTCTGGTGTGGATGGCCATATTTTCGAAACTAATAAAGTTAGGCACACCTAAGCTCTTTTAAATAGCTTTTTACGGTAATACTTGTAATAATATACAGGGTAGAAAAAGGTCTATATATTTTTTTTATGAAGCACCCTGTATATTATACTACCAATAAAAAGGATCTTTAAAAAGAGCGCCTAGACGCCATCTTAAAATTTTCATTTGTCAATTTTAATCTTTTTAAAATAATCCGTTCAAAAAAAAAAGGGGACATTAAAGAAATGCACATTATATATATATATATATATATATATATATATATATATATATATATATATATATATATATATATATACATATATACACTTGGAGACAAAAAAAAAAATCGTGAGTAGGTCTATTCTCGTTACGGGCATTCTCGTTAGGGGCACGATTAAAAATGTACCTGTTTTTTCCCGTCTGGGGCGCGATTCTAAAATTGACCTGCGAAGATATACTTGCATTTCCGTTTGGGGCACTAATGTCTACGATTTTGTAATTAGTAAATAAATCCGTTAACTTTACAGTTTATCCAGTGTGTATTAATCTTGAGTTTAATTAAGGAATTAAAAAAAGGACTTGCTTACCAGAACTAACCAGACCCTCCACGTATACTCTCTAATAATAACACAACTATTGTAATGCAATCAAGACTAATACTAATTTAAGAATCCTAAACACCAGAACTTTGGTAATAAAATCCAGTTCTTTGTCCTGAGCTTTAGTTAGCTCTTCTTGATAAATTTTTGGCAAAGGCGTAGATTCATTAAGTTTTTAGCTCGATACCACCACTGCCATTATTAGTTTAGACGAGTGCCCGTAACGGGAATACTAAAGTCGGTTCTTTAGGGTCGTTCAGGTACAATTTATCGTAGTGCCCCAAACGGCAAAAAACAGGTAAATTTTAAATCGTGTCCCTAACAGGGAATGCCCCCAAAACGGGAAAACACCCGTGAGAAGTGTTAATTTCATTTTATAGATATTTTTTCTGTGATTATTAAGGTAAAGGTAAAAAACTAAAAGCCTTTGTACCTAAAACATAGGTATTTTTGCATACATATTGTTACTATTTTAATAAAAATACATAAAGATATAAAATAATTGTTTTATTCAATATAGTCAAATTATACAAATCTTAGTATACAGGTAACCTAAAGTAATATTTTTTGGCATACAATTATAGTTGTTGAAATCAAATAGAAACATCATACAAGTTATCAAGTCCACGTTGACTCCAAAATTTCATTACGCCGCTTGTCGGCGCCTTTTTCTGCGCTGATAGTAGGACAAAGCGGCGCGGTATGATAAAGGGTTTTTTATAAAAAACGAGGGTGGTATTTTAATTATGTTTTTATGATTTCTCCTATTTAATTCCAACGACTTTACAAAGCATTTTAATGTGAGTATCACAAAACCTGAATCTTTATCTGGTAAAATAAATAGGATCTACTTTTTGGCACAATTGCTACTCCATTAATCAGTCTTTACTTTATTTTAGTACATCTAGGAATGTTAAAATATTTATTAAACTACAGATACCTCTAAATAAATTAACATTACATTACTCTAACTCAAAGCTCGTAAATGTGCATGAAATTATTCCAATTTCAAGAATTTGTCATTTATTTGCTCCAATTGGACTAAACACTTATCATTAAAAAAATATATATGTACATTCATGGCACACGAAACAAAATAATGTCAGTCATTTACAGAAAAAATATTAACATCAAAATATCTTTATCGAAAATAAGTCAGAACACATTATTTTGAAATAATTATAAATAAAGAAATTATTTAAATAAATGACACTTTGGGACATATCAACTCCTAAAAAAACTCTAAAGGCCAACACACACTCAGAACGAACTGTTTTCACAGATCAGTAGGGAATCGTGTTTACTTCAGACATGTCTTTTTAATTCTCTCGCGAATGCCTATCCCATTACATTTTGTAATGTTTTTATTCACATTTAAAAACATAACTACTTAACATACAACCCATTTTGACTAAGGGCATTTTAATAGTCACGCTTTACTATTGTTGTAAATTATATTTAAAGAATGGTGGTTATAATAACCTTTGTTTATACCGAGAACTGAAAAGTTATCATTTTTATATAAAACAATTAACCAGCTCATTGTATTCGTTTTTTAGCGCAATGTAAATACATTATCACTGCTTGTCTTGTATACATTTTAACCAACGACAAACTTGTAACATATAGAGAAAAATCAAAGAAGACACAAATGTAGATACCTACACAAACATTTCTGAATTTTTGTTGTCAAAAATTAAATTTTATGTTTATTTATTAAACCCCTACGGCACTACTGCTCTCCTTAGGCCTGTAGCTAACACTCTGGTTTTTATCCTGTTTAGACCTCAGGGAATTATTTGAATGTCTAGAATCCGAGAAAGCGACACTAGATTTTACATTTCGCAGTAATTTTTATAAGCAGATCTGTACTGCCTATTGCTAGCTGCATAAATAAAGGGTTGACTACGCTTGAAGCCCATGCCAGTACTGACGCTAATACATGAAATGCAGGAAAAGATATTTTATCGTCAAACACATTAACTAACATTAAAGGCAAAAAAGCAACACAGAAAACATAAAAATATTAAGGCCATTAGCTTTGTTAATCGATTGTCATCTTTTCTCGTCGAGATGTTCGTTTGTCTGCTATCGGCCTAAAATAAAATAGAATTATTTACAAAAAATGCTTTAGGAAAAATATAACGTAGTGCCACATTAAAATTTCCATGGGCAATTTGTGTATATACACAAACATTTCAGATAGAATGGACTCTTTTCGCGTAATTAGTTTGAAAATTCCTGTATACCAAAAATCTCTATCATCTAAGTTTGACTAAATCTATTTTTTAACAAGAACTTTTTTCTACATTCTTTTAAAATAAACTCCCTAAATTGTCAAGGTTTACACCCTTAACAAGATTCATAAATTTAAATGGTTTTCAATATACAGGGCATATATAAAAACCGTTCCTATAACACTCGGAAGGAATATAAATGGCGTATTTTTAAAAACACCTCTATTAACCCCTTAGGCTGCACACCCAGTCACTTAATAATCTTAAATGGCCAGAGCCCTTATGTGGCATCTCTCTGGAAAGCTTATTATTTTGTTTTTATCTTTGGATAATCCACGCTAAAAGCCTGAATACTAACGTAGCGTGGGTGTCTTAAGCGAAGTAAGAGGGAGTTTTGTTGAAACGGAACTTAAATACTTAAAGATTCGGAGGGAGAAGATAAGACCTTCGCGGGAAGCAGGTTCCACAGTCTAAAAACACTAGAGATGAAAGAACGAACAAAGTAAGAAGTGGGACCTGTCCAGTTGGACCGTGGTTCACGTGGACACGAGTTTCTTTGTTGAAAACCGTAAGTAAAGGAATTATACTGGACAATTCTTTAGAGCAGCAGCCATGGAAGTACCCATAAAAAAGCAATAAACCCCCACAGCTCGACGATGGGCAAGAGGGTGAAGACTTTCTGTAAGTGAAGGTTTATTAATGAGACGAATAGCTCTTCTTTGAATGGAATTAATCATTTTTAGGGTTGTGGGGGACGCCATACCCCAGATATCAGAACAATATTCCAAGGAGGGTTGGATTTGGGACACATACAAAGTGTATAAATTAGAAGGGGAAAAATACTTTTTCGCTCAAAAGAGAATTCCAAGCTTTTTGAAGCTGCCGTGTAGATACAATGTGTTTAAGCCAGTTAAGGTTACTCGCAAATGTGACGCCCACAAGATTAAAGGTGTTTTTGCTCCGCCAAACTTGGCCGCTCATAAGTGAAAAATAAGTATTTGATGACTCTTTTCTGGACAAGAAACATGATTGTGTTTTGGATGCCTTAAAATGGACTAGATTTTTAGCGCCCCAATACAATATTAAATTAGGGTCCTGTAAAAGAGATATCTTCATCGCTTTGCGTTTGCTTTCCAAATGAGGTTTAGAGATTGGTTTGGGAACCTGAAAACTGAAGTGAAGGGTACTATCGTCGGCAAAACTATAAATGGAATTAGTTGTGGACGAGAGAAGGTCGTTGATGTGAAGAAGAAACAATGTTGGTGCCAGTACTGGGCCCTGAGCATTTACTTGAAGCTTAAAGAGTGGCCATCCACAATAACTAATATATATCGATCAGAAAGATAACTAGAAAGCCAAGTACAGAGTTTAGTTAAAAGTCCATAAGAGGAAAGTTTATTAAGGAGCGCGGCATGTCAGACGTGTTCAAAACCTTTGGATATATATATCAAGAGCAACGATCTGGGACTCACCTAGAAACTCAAGAGAGTTATTCCAGCAGTGTGATACGAAGGAAAAAAGATCTGCTGTAGATCTTTTGTGGCGTGTTATGAAAAATGGTTTTCGGTGGTCGTAAAAAGTTGGGAAAAAATCAATATACCCTTAAATGTTAGAAAAATAATATTTTATTATCCTTAAAGAATACCATAAAATATCTTATTAAATTAAAAAAAAATTAACTGGAAATTAGGAACAAATTGAAATAATACACCCTGCAGACCTAACCCGTCCCATGAAAAGTTCTGGTTACTTCTGTCACACAAGCGCCCAACAGCCAAGACCAGTTGGCATTACTTTTTCTCGACAAAATTTAGAAACCAAACCAACCAGAACTTTTTATAAGGGCAGAGTTAGCTTTACGGAAATATTATTTTAATTTATTAGGTATTCAGTTTTATATACTTTAAATTAATTTAAATAAATATTTTTGGTATTCTTTATAAATAATAAAATTTGATATTTTCAAAATTTAAGAGTAGTAATTGATTTTACCCATTTTTTTTTCTTATCAATCAATTTTTTTAGTCTTATCAAAGAGGTACGTGACTGGGGGTGCAGCTTAAGGGGATAATAGAGATGTTTTAAAAAATACGCGATTTACAGATATTCCCCCAAGTTTTGTAAAAACGGTATTTTATTTTTTTATATTTTCCTTGGTTTCAAAAATATAGCCATTGTAAGTTTTATAAACGCACCCTGTAATATCGAAATAACTAAAACCATTACATTTTGTGTGGCTCAAAAAAACTGGATCTTATAGATATCGACAGAAAACAAACTGTTGGCTATAAACAGGTGCATAAAATTATTTATTTTTAGTCTTTTTGAAAGATCCAGGACCCCGCTGGAAATGAGTTTCTGTAGCCTCTCCTGTGTTCAATTACGTGAAATTTCTATCAAAATATTCACTCTGAGCAATGCTACGCCCAACGATTTTATTATTTGTCTGATCAATACCCCAGATTTGAGGAGAAAGATTGGTACGATCTAATAGCTAGGACTGACTTAGTTATTTTTTGGCTTTTAGTACACTGACCTATTCATCCATTTTTATTGGTGGCAAAACGGATTTAAACAAAAAAAAATTACATAATTTATTTTTAAAAACTAAGCGAGATAATGGAAAAAAAAAAATAAAAATTCGCGATGGCTTTGTTGTTATTTAGCTTTGTTTTTATTTGACTTTTTTATCTTTTGGACAATCCACAGAGGCTAAAAGAAGACACTAAATGCTAACGTATCGTGGATGTCTTAAGCGAGGTAAGGAGAGTTTGTTGACACAGGACTTAAATACTTAAAGATTTGGGAGGAGGGAAAGACCTCCGCGGGCAGCAGGTTCCTCATTCTAGAAACTTTAGAAATAAAAGAACAAACAAAGTGTTCAGGGCCTGTCCAGTTGGACGACCGTATAGGATGCATACGTGCGGCACCACGAGTTTCTGTGTTGGGAACCGTAAGTGGAGGAATTATACTGGACAATTCTTCAGAGCAGAAGCCACGGAAGTATCTATAAAAATGCAATAAATCCCCACAGCCTGACAATGGGCAAGAGAGGAAAGCCATTCTGTAAATGAAGGATAATTAATGAGGCGAACAGCTCTTCTTTCAATGGAATTTAGAATGCTAAGGATTGTGGTGGGACGCCATGCCCTAGATACGGAAACAATATTCCAAGGGAGGTCCGGATTTGTGATACGCTAACTGACTAACCTAAATTAAATATTAAAAATGCACGATAATCAGTGGCGTACATTTTGATTGTCAGAAATATTCGTTTAGATGCGCTCGAGAGACCAGTGGTTTTAAAAATCCGGAGTTTCATATAGAATAATTTACCCCCTAATACTTTACAAAATACTACTCAAAAGTTTATTTAAATATTTTAAGGACTATTTCAGATATCAATAAAATTCCGCTTTTTTTTTAAGTTTAACACTCTGTGGCTTGGAAAAATTCTCTTGTTTATATACTTTTTTTTTATAAAGTTGGCTTATTAATTAACCCCTAAATTGTTTTACCGCAATTAGGAATTACTCTGTATTACAGACCTATTTAAATATGTTTAAATTAGCAAGCTGAAAGAATTTATACACTATTTAGAAGCTAAAGAATACAAAAAACAATAAATAATCGTGATTTGAAGCCTGATAGTAAAATAGAACTTCTATATTATATTCAATTTAAAAGTATGTTTCAAAGACTTTAAAAACATTTGATATGTTTATCTGAAATAATTATTACGACCAAATGAGTATTTAAATTTAAAAATAATGTATAATTTCCATTTTTTATCTACCAGTTGTTCTCTTAAAGGTGGTTTTTCCATATTATTTTTTTATCTCTTAAGATTTAAAAAAAATGTAATTTGGTATATCGATATTTCACATAAATGTCCTTTACTTAATTATTCTTATTCTCTTGTAACATTCGTGGTTTTACCAGAACAAACTGTTAATTTTAAGTTTAAGGTGGCATAAAATATTTCATCTTACTTTGATAATACACCTCTGGAAAAAACGGAAAAACAAAATTTTGATCAAATTCAATCTTACACAAATTTTTGCTTTTTGACAGATTTTTAATTATCTTTGGTCAAGTTGTAACTTCTTCAAGATTATTATTTGATATACGGATTGGAAATGTTTCACAAATTTAGGTGTTATATGTGGGAGAGCCAAGTTGTATTTATTCAACTTTTTTCGAACACCCTGTGAAACAATTTACTGTTATGATTTTTACCAGTGCATTGGATTATAAGCCCCATCTTTTCCAACATTTCTTTTTTATATATATCAGTATCTCTATTCTAAAAGAAAATATATATTTTTTTAAATAAGACAATGAAATTTGTGTTTTGGGTGTCAAGTTATAATTATCTCTCCTTAAAATTTTTATTTTTAATCATAAAAAATAAATAAAACATTGGTTTGTTGGTTGGTTTCTGTAGTTTCCAAATCAGTTATCAGATTTCTTGCTATCTCTTAAGATATACAGGGTACGACAAAAGTAAAATTGCAATTGTCACCAGTAAAACGATTCTTTAAAGACCTTTAAAAAATCTACATTTGTCATAGTTACCTTTATTAGTTTAGAAAACATGACCAACCAAATAGGCAGAAAGAGCGCGACACCATGTTTACATGCCGGGATTGTTTGTCTAATATGTACCTGTTAGTGTACTACTAGCGTTAGACCGTCCCCTTTTCCAAGTATTTCCATAAATCTTTTATTATGGCTAAACGTATACTGGATAAACATGTTTTATTATTACACATTGCACTAAATTGCAAATTAAAATTTGGGTTTGACTTGATTTTACAAGATATACAGATTTTATCATTTCTTGATTCGCTAAAATTGTGGGTACACTTCTTATTACAGTAAATCATATGCACATTCATCACAAAAATAAGTTTGTTGCAAATTCTCGGGTTTTTGGATATTTTTGTGTCTCGGAGCTAGTTCTTATAGCCTGTATCCGCTTCTTTTATGCCAAAAGTAAGTAGTAAACATTGTTTTATTCCGTGAATTTAGGCAATATGTATAAACAAAATATACCTTTCCATTAAAAGTTTTTAAATGAAAGCAAAAAATATGGAACAGCAAAAGAAAGATCCTTATCTTTTCTTTAGTCCCCAAGATCCTCACCTCCACGAAAAAACTCTCTTCTACCACAACTTGGGTCTCTTTCAAAAATCGGGACATTTTCCGAAATCGGCGGGACGCGGACAATCCTCAAAAAAAGGGGACTGTCCCGCCAAATCGGCGGCATCTAACTGTAAGTCTGGCCATTAAAAAAGGAGTAGCTATTAAAAAAAGCTACCGATGTTTGCAATGTAAATTTTAGGGAAAATGTGCTATGTGAAAAGGATTACCATTAAAGAAGTACTTTGAAAATAATATTTAGACCTCAAATCTTGCTAAATGTTACACGTAGAAAACTAAAATATTTCGGGCATGAAAACACTTAATACAGAATACACCAAAACATACTCCAGGAAACACTGATGGTCGAGGGGGCCGGAAGACGAAGATTTTTTGCTGGTAAACTTAAAAATGGTTAAGAATAGCACCTAAGAATGCAATTTATAATATGATGATCGCTATATTGTGAACATATTGGAGAAACCTAAGATTTGGCATGGTCATGTTTTCGAAACTATTAAAGGTAACTATGACAAATGTAGTATCTCTTTAAAGGTCTTTAAAGAATCGTTTTACTGGTGACAATTGCAATTTTACTTTTGTCGTACCCTGTATATCTTAAGAGATAGCAAGAAATCTGATAACTGATTTGGAAACTACAGAAACCAACCAACAAACCAATGTTTTATTTATTTTTTATGATTAAAAATAAAAATTTTAAGGAGAGATAATTATAACTTGACACCCAAAACACAAATTTCATTGTCTTATTTAAAAAAATATATATTTTCTTTTAGAATAGAGATACTGATATATATAAAAAAGAAATGTTGGAAAAGATGGGGCTTATAATCCAATGCACTGGTAAAAATCATAACAGTAAATTGTTTCACAGGGTGTTCGAAAAAAGTTGAATAAATACAACTTGGCTCTCCCACATATAACACCTAAATTTGTGAAACATTTCCAATCCGTATATCAAATAATAATCTTGAAGAAGTTACAACTTGACCAAAGATAATTAAAAATCTGTCAAAAAACAAAAATTTGTGTAAGATTGAATTTGATCAAAATTTTGTTTTTCCGTTTTTTTCCAGAGGTGTATTATCAAAGTAAGATGAAATATTTTATGCCACCTTAAACTTAAAATTAACAGTTTGTTCTGGTAAAACCACGAATGTTACAAGAGAATAAGAATAATTAAGTAAAGGACATTTATGTGAAATATCGATATACCAAATTACATTTTTTTTAAATCTTAAGAGATAAAAAATAATATGGAAAAACCACCTTTAAGAAACAACTGGTAGATAAAAAATGGAAATTATACATTATTTTTTAAATTTAAATACTCATTTGGTCGTAATAATTATTTCAGATAAACATATCAAATGTTTTTAAAGTCTTTGAAACATACTTTTAAATTGAATATAATATAGAAGTTCTATTTTACTATCAGGCTTCAAATCACGATTATTTATTGTTTTTTGTATTCTTTAGCTTTAAATAGTGTATAAATTCTTTCAGCTTGCTAATTTAAACATATTTAAATAGGTCTGTAATACAGAGTAATTCCTAATTGCGGTAAAACAATTTAGGGGTTAATTAATAAGCCAACTTTATAAAAAAAAATGTATATAAACAAAGAATTTTTTCCAAGCCACAGAGTGTTAAACTTAAAAAAAAACGGAATTTTATTGATATCTGAAATAGTCCTTAAAATATTTAAATAAACTTTTGGTAGTATTTTGTAAAGTATTAGGGGGTAAATTATTCTATATGAAACTCGGATTTTTAAAACCACTGGTCTCTCGAGCGCATCTAAACGAATATTTCTGACAATCAAAATGTACGCCACTGATTATCGTGCATTTTTAATATTTAATTTAGGTTAGTCAGTTAGCGTATCACAAATCCGACCTCCCTTGGAATATTGTTTCCGTATCTAGGGCATGGCGTCCACCACAATCCTTAGCATTCTAAATTCCATTGAAAGAAGAGCTGTTCGCCTCATTAATTATCCTTTATTTACAGAATGGCTTTCCTTTCTTGCCCATTGTCAGGCTGTGGGGGATTTATTGCATTTTTATAGCTACTTCCGTGGCTTCTGCTCTGAAGAATTGTCCAGTATAATTCCTCCACTTACGGTTCCCAACACAGAAACTCGTGGTGCCGCACGTATGCATCCCTATACGGTCGTCCAACTGGACAGGCCCTGAACACTTTGTTTGTTCTTTTATTTCTAAAGTTTTTAGAATGAGGAACCTGCTGCCCGCGGAGGTCTTTCCCTCCTCCCAAATCTTTAAGTATTTAAGTCCTGTGTCAACAAACTCCCTCTTACCTCGCTTAAGACATCCACGATACGTTAGTATTTAGGCTTTTAGCCTTTGTGGATTGTCCAAAGATAAAAAAGTTAAATAAAAACAAAGCTAAATAAAAACAAAGCTATTTTAAATTTTTATTTTTTCCTATCTTGCTTAGTTTTTAAAATAAATTATGTAATTTTTTTTTGTTAAACTGTTTTATTACAATAAAAATGATGAAGGTTATGTACTAAAAGCTAAAAAATAATTAAGTCAGTCCTAGCTATTAGATCGTACCAATTTTCTCCTCAATCTGGGGTATTGATCAGACAAATAATAAAATCGTTGGGCGTAGCGTATACAGAGTAGATATTTTGATAGAAATTTCACGTGCCCAACGACTTTATTATTTGTCTGATCAATATCCCAGATTAAGGAGAAGATTGGTACGATCTGATAGCTAGGACTTACTTAATTATTTTTTAGCTTTAGTACATAACCTTCATTATTTTTATTGTAATAAAACCGTTTATCATAAAAAAATCCAATTACAAGATTTGACCCAAAAAATAAAAAACAAATAACAAATAAACAGTTCAAGTTAAGTAAAACCGTTTAATAAAAACCATGTACCTCATTGCATATCTTCGAACCACCCAAAAAAGAAAATATTAAAAAAAAAAACTTTATTTAATAAAATTTGCTAGTTAAGATGTTACATAATATTGTTTAATTAGGTATAAGTAAAATTTAGGATATTAAAAAATGAAATATTACATTAGTTTAAAAATACTCCCCCAATTTTTTTATCGCAATGATAAAAGCCCTGTAAAAATATTGTGTTTAAATTATTTAAAAAATATATTAGGTAGTATTATACTGTAATAAACATACATAGAGAAATGCAGGTGTATAAAAGTTAGAATTTAAAAAATGTTTGTCGTTAATACTATTTAAAACATAATACTATTTTTTAGAATATTAAATAGATCTTCATTCTATTGATAAAATAAGTCTGTTTCTATATGGTGACACAGACTATTTGGGTGGCCTTGTATAATTAGGATTTTATTGTTATATTGCACCCATATAAGACGGTTATTTCTACGACTAACACCGGTTTGTTTTTAGAATAAGTACCTACCGTCAAAAATATTCGTATGGTAGCATATCGTAATTTTTAAATTTAATTCATATGTTAACTTAGTTCTTTAAAACCAATAAAAAAATAAATACTTAACAAAATAAATATTAGGGTTTGTAAACAATAGATGTAATTTTATATACTTACTGATGTGATCTTAGCTTTCTTTTGGATCTTCGTACACTACAATAAATACATGAGTAAGCTAATATGATAACTACACAAGGAAGGGCAAATCCTAGTAGAAATATAAACTTTTTTGGTGACTTTCCATTCTTTTCTAAAATAGTACAAGAAAAGGTTGATGGATCCAATCCAAGTTGTCCCCATATTCCTGTTAATGGTGGTAGCTGAAACACAATAAATTTTTGTATGTGTGAAACATTTCTCGACACCTTTTTTTCTTAAGGAAGAAAAATGATTCACATTTGGGTAAACCCCTGTATAAAATTTCTGTCTATGACAAATAAACACGGGGGTGAACCCCATGTATCTATCCCTTATTGATCGATAAATCAAATCCGACAAATAAAATAAGATTCTTACCATTATGAGAAACGCTATACCCCAGGTACAAAGCAGCTGCATACAGATGGATATTTTTGAATAGAGTTTACTGTAGTATTCGAAGCACGAGATCAGGACGTACCTAAAACCCAAAACAAATAAATAAATAGGTAGATGTGTATCCCCTAAATCCCTTTTATGTTATGTCAAAAGAGCTCTTTATATAACCACATTTTCAGATCGTTTCTTTTCCAAGGGATATTCTTAAAATTGAAATAACACGATAGCGTTTTCTTCTTGAAATATAATTTAACTGTGTTTTCCCAATCTTAAAAAAACAATAAAGCTGTTCTTTACAAAACATATTACTTTAAGGTGATTTATGTAGGTAAGATATATAGGTTAGAAAAGAGTGCCACAACCTTTAAAAATTATATAACCGCTAATATATTCTTTGCTACAAGTGTATTCGGTCATATCTAAGCATCTAAAAAAGACAAGATTTTGATAATTTTAGAATTTACTAAATTTGACCCACCCAATTTAATGCAAAGAAAATAAATGAGGTATTTCATTTAAAAAAACCTGGTAACTGCGCCTTAAATCCAGATGCCCGCAACATCCTTGATACAAAATTTGGCAAATGTAGCTTTAGTGGTTTTTAAGATATTTAAGATTTGTGTTACTTTTTGCTAACCCAGTATTGAATGTCAAACAATTTCAACTAATGACCTAAAGGTGCCCAATGACTTCCAAACCAATCGTGCAACTAATTTGATATCTAGAACTAACCCGATCTAAGGCTATTTTAGAGGTATTACAGATGAATGCTTAACCTAGAATCGACATAATTTTTGCAAATCCTTCAATATTGGGTTCTCTAAGAAAAACCTTGCAAATCAAATTGTTTTATTTGTAGATATGAAAAAACTAATGGGTATGTATAAGACAAAACTAAATTCTTTTAACAGTTTAATGTAATTTTTGATTTACCTAAAAGTAACTTAAACTTTGTGTTTTTAGATGAAATACATGAACTTTATTTACTTTTTTTTTTACTTTAGATCATATTCTTAAAACAACAGTGTGTATTATTAATTTTTTACCAATTTAAAATATATTATTTTTATTTGTTTGAATCAGAAGACTGTAAATAAAACTACAAATTTAGTTTGACATCTTAGTACTATCTGCACTTCAAATGTCTACTTGTTAGAACAATTGGCACTTTTAATATATTACCTAACAGACTATGCCATCTTAGCTAGCTACAAATATTAAAATGTCTTACGTTTTGACAAGGATGATAAACGCCAGGTTGACGTGTTGACGATGTAAAAAAAACTTGAGAGGGGTATATGAGGTGTATATGAGGGGTATGGAAATTAAACGGGACGTATATTGACCTTTAAAGAGTCTATGATAAATAGCGTTGACTTTAATCAATTTTTTGAAAATATTTATTGACTGATCTAAACAGTTTAGTCTTAATTTTCGACAGACGTTTTAACCCAATTAAATTTGTGCACATCTATGGTACCTATAGTTAAACTTCAAAAATGTGCTAATTGATCTAAGTGTCAAAATATATGTTTTTGTCCATTAATATGTTCTATATTACAGCCCCAATATTCCATTTTAAAATTACAGTGCCAATTTTACCCTAGCGATTGCAAACAAGGTCCAAAGTTGAGGCCACCGGTATGTTTAGCAATAAATTCTTTACTTAGTTCTTTGATTTCTGGGGATTTTTAATTTTGGCACTTAGATCAATTAGCACTTTCATTCTACAACTGTAAAATAATGATGCCAGTTGCACTTTGCTGATATGTATGTAGTTTTAATAAAATAACAAAAGAAAACCATAAAACCACGTAAAAGTAAACATACATATATGTATAATCTTTACTTTTACGTGGAACTAGAACTTACTTATAATATTAGGTGTGACATATTAATTCAAAATCTAATCTTATTATCTAAAAAAATACTTTAAGCTAATTATAAAATTGCTTAATTACCAATAGCCATTTTTACCAAGTGTCATTCTATTACCTAATAAAAAAATATATAATTTTTGCACAACCATGATTCATTTTCATTAAAAAAGCTATAATCATTTTATTTGGAGCTCGCCTATACAAACATAATTAAATTTTCCATTTGACATTTGACACTTGGCTCTGGCCTTAATTAATTTAAAAGGCTGTATGGGACGTCAACAACGAACTCGTATTTTATCGTCGCATTTATGTTTCATCATTTTAATATAAAAATAATTTATAAAGGCAAGTCTTTACATTAAAAACTGTTAATTTTATATTTCATTACCATTTCTTTTAGCAGTCGAATAAGTAGCCAAAAACGAAATAAATAAAATGATACCAGAGGCGTAACAAGTGTTAATATTACAGTATTTACATTTGAACGGAGGTATAAAAACAATAGTGATTTATGCATCCAGTCCATAAAGAGATACTTTTTACTGTTGGGAAGCACGAACCATTAGGCCGGTGTGGCAATCCAATAAGTAAAAAAACATTATATGCATGTGTTGCATACTAAACTACTCAAAAAAATTATCGCATATGCTTGATTTTATTCATAAGCTTCAATACAAAAATGCTTTGATTTAAATGGCCGTATCTCTTTTATTAATTAAGTTATTAAGACAATACAATTAATTTTTTAAGAAAACGTGAAGCTATAACTTTATATTAACCGTTGTTATTTAGTGTTAGCAATACATCCTACGGGGTGATAATTTTTTTTGAAAAAATGAATAATTTTGAATCGCCCTATATATATGTGCTGTGAAAAGGGAGAAATCTCATTTGTGAACAATTTATACCCTTACCCATTTCTGATATTTTATAATCACAAATTTGACTACTCCCTTTCAACAGCACATCATACAGGGCGATTAAAAATTAATCGAGCATATGCGATAATTCTTTTGAGTAGTGTATATTTGTTCTACGACCGTATAACTTGTATAAATGTAATAGATGGTATTTATTTGGGTACACGCCAAAATAAAATTAAAAGTACTAAAAAACCAAAAAAATAATAAACAAGTAAAAAGATAATTAAAAATCGACGTTTCGGTGGCAAATCTGCCACCGTTGTTAAGATAAATGTAATAAAAATAATAAAAATAAAAACTTACTATTATTTAGGTTTTAAAATTCACTATTTTTCTGTTTTTTTGGGATATTCTGAAAATCTGAAAACTTTGACATTAAATGTCAAAACATGTTTGTTTGGTTATAGTGTCATAGTGACATAGATAACTGGTTGCTGGTGTATTGATTGTTTATTTTACAAAAAGGTGAATAGTTAGTTAATTTTTAGTCTTCCTGAAGATACTTCAGTATCAAGTAAAGGCAACCAAGTGTTATTTAAATTAACTGAAATTGATGCTACACAATTATCTTTATTTAATAATATATACGCACTTTCTTTGATTTTGCGTTTTTTAGAACAAGTTTCCTTTGCTAAAATACTCGAAGCATCCCAGTTTATTCTATGATTATTATCAAATGCGTGTTGGCAGATTTTTGATTTATGAAATTCTGTGTTTTTAATGTATGATCTGTGTTCTTTTATGCGTTTGGCTAATGGTCTACAAGTTTCACCTATATAAAATTTATTGCATTCGCAAGGTATTTTATAAATGACATTTTTTGTATTTTCATTTAAGTTGTATGGTTTTGTTTTTGTTATTTGAGATTTTATTGTGTTTTGTGTTTTAAAGATTGTGCGAATATTAAATTTATGCCCTATTCGTTGAATTTTATTTGATAGTCCGGGAATGTATGGTAATAATAAATTTGTAATAGGTCTATTTTGATTTTGTCTTATAACTGAGTTTCAAATTCAAGGAAACAATTCTTTATAAAATCAAGAGGATAATTATTTTGAATTAAAATATTTTTTAAATAATCTTTTTCAATATTTATATTTTGATTAGAACAAATGATTTTAATTCTATCAAATAGACTTTTACAACTCCCTTTTTAACCATTATTGGGTGATTTGAGTTAAAATTTAAGTATCTATTTGTATGTGTAGGTTTTCTGTAGATTTTTGTTTCAAAATTGTTTAAATCTTTTTTATTAAAATGTCAAGAAATGGTAGTTGTAAGTGGTTTTCTTTTTCTAACGTAAACTTAATTGTTGGTTCTTGTGTATTAATGTGTGTTAAAAAATTATTTAAATAGTGTTCGTCATGTTGGTATATAGAAAAAATGTCATCTATATATCTCCTTATATTGTATAAATGTAGTTTCTTAGTCATCTGAATTTATTATTACTATTATTTTTTGATAATTTAGTGAGACATACACTAAAATAAATAATAGCGGAATTTATGTTCGTTCAGTTGATATCGCGTTAATTGTTACATTGCATAAATTGCATTTGCATAAATATATTAAAATAAATTATTTTGGGCACAAAAACAAAACATTTATTTAAAGTGAAAAAAGGGGCAAACTGTAAAAAAGAAACTTTTTTAACATTTTATGTAGTGTACTAAAATAAAGTACTTAACTGCATGACAACCATCAAAAATAAAGCAGTTTTCACCTTGATGGTTAAATACATAGTCTAATAAAGTGGAATTCCAAAAGATGAGGTATACACTTAAATAGTCATTTTACCATGAAAAATAGGAAACAATTTTTTTATAAACATGTCCTAGTTTTTGAACTACGGGCTGTAAAAAATAAAAAAAAATGTTTTATTATAGCAACTTTTTTACCAAATAAGATATTTTTAAATAATTTAAGGAACGCCTCCCATGCATTAGAAGACATATATTGGCATAAAAGAAAAAAATTACCAGTGTCGTCCATGGGGAGTTTGAGGTAAAAATTTTTAGGAAAAATGGAAAGCCACTGCATTTTTATAAAATAACGATATTTTTTAAAAATCCCATAGACTGAAACAAATTTGATCTTTTCCCTTTTTTTGATATACAATTTTTACGAAAATAAATAAAAACCACTTTTTAGCACGGTAAAATCCCTATCCAATTAAATAATAAAAAACACCAAAGGTGAGTTTTCACTGGGGAATTTAATATTAGCGATACGAAATGACC
This sequence comes from Listronotus bonariensis, assembly GCA_014170235.1. NCBI lineage: Eukaryota > Metazoa > Arthropoda > Insecta > Coleoptera > Curculionidae > Listronotus > Listronotus bonariensis. The sequence goes on from JACEGR010000032.1 coordinate 95,816, forward strand.
ATGCTGGAAAATGGTTTCTATTACTACCTTAAAACTACAAAACAAAAAAATTCATAAATTCAATTCTATTAAACCTTGATATTTTAAGGCACTGGCTACACGACCGCCGGCGGTTTTGCTCAATTATAACGGAAACTATAATTTAATTTGTTATTACCGGCAGATTTTATTTATTTTATCGGTAGATGCCGCCGTCCAGCGGTTTATAAAAACTATTAAAAACCGCCGAAGAATAATTAAAGTTAACCTAACCTTAAGAATTATTTGTTTTATTATTTAATATTCCTTTTTTTAGATCAAAAAACAAAAATAAAACTGGGAGACGCGTTTGACACCTACGAAGATTTTGTCGAAGCTCTTCAATAGTTAAAAATAATTAATAGTTTAAAAAAACTAAAAAAACACGCTTTTATATGCAACCGAACTAAAAATTAGAAAATAATTTTTCATTAAAAAAATATTGTCATTTCATAGTAAAAAGCGTAGAGTGCATTTTACTATTTTTTCATAACTTTTCCATCATAGATATTTGCAAATATAATAATTATAACATTTAATATATTTATCACCCCACGCTTTTTACTATGAAATGACAATATTTTTTTAATGAAAAATTATTTTCTAATTTTTAGTTCGGTTGCATATAAAAGCGTGTTTTTTAGTTTTTTTAAACTATTAATTATTTTTCATTTTTTAGTTTCTGCTACTCTTGACAAAATGGCGAAAAATTTTTTGAATGAACAAGAGTGGCAAATTTTAAAATTTTTTCCAACAGATTGCAACTCACTAAAAATTTCTTCTTCATTAAGTAGCAAAGTTTGAAATTTTGCCAACAGATGGCAATCCAGGCAATGTTTGGACCGTTGCCAATATATTGCAACCCACTAAAAATTTCTTCTTCATTTAATAGCAAAGTTTGAAATGTTGCCAACAGGTGGCAACCTAGGTGTTGTTTTTATATTTTTATAATATAAAGGAAAATTTTTTTCCTGGCGATCCAAAAAAGAATGTTAATTTTTATTAATTGCACATTATGTATTATGTATACATTACACATAATGTAATTTTTATTATTTAATCCTTGAACTAATGGTGCAACTAACCCTATATTTTTATTTTTCATAAAAATTAAACACTCATGGTGCAACTAACCAAATTGTGTAAAAACTAAAAATTTCTTCTTCATTTAATAGCAAAGTTTGAAATGTTGCCAACAGATGGCGTCCTAGGTGTTGTTTTTATAATATAATGGAATTTTTTTCCTGGCGATTCAAAAAAGATAACGGGATACTGTTCTTAAATTATTGCATCTTCATCGGTCCTTGACACGTGTGCAAAGTTTCAAAGAAATCGAATAGCTGGAAGTTGGTTAAAATTAGGCTCAAAGATTCCGTTACATAGATAGATAGATAGATAGATAGTTACAACCCAAGTTAATAAAAGCGTGTTAAAAAGTACATCTTTTAGAGAAAAAAAAGCCAGTAGTTTAGCGACAATATAAAAAAAGGATCGTTTAATAGAACTAAAACTGAAGTATTACCAATTAAAGTATGCATGTATTGAGGGTGAAACAAACTTTAAAATTCTCAGGAAAAGAAAAAAGTTACAAGGTAAATAATTCATGAAGACTGATTATTTCCTCAATGATATTATTTACATTTAAGCGAAATCATTCAATTTGGCACAATAGCTACAGGCTATGAGTGTTGACACGTAAGCCACAAGGTTCGGGTTTGAATTCCGGTTATCTAACTTTTTTTTCTTTTTAATTTTTTTTTCTTAATAATATTTTATACAGATTTTTTTATTTTTTATTATTCATAATTTAATTTTTAGACAAATAATATCCCACTTTTAGGAATTTGTAAGTTATATCTAATTGCTGACCTCCATGCTGACGGCCTGATAAGTTGTTCTTTTGCCTTTTCTGCCTGACAATATTTTTTTAAAGTGTTTTTGGTGTTGTAAAATATTGGGTCCATGTGACGAAATAATTTTGTAATGTGTTTTTTTAATTATAAGCCCTTGATAGGGTGGCAATCCAGACACGAAACGTTGGGATAAATTCAATAGTGGTTTTATTTGCCTGTCTCCATCCCGCTATACTACTCCATTTTTTTTTCCAAAGGATGCTATGAACTAAATTACAATAATAAACAATAAAAAATAAAGAAAACTAAAGGCTTACGGCAGAGCAAAATAAATAATTATTAAGGTTAGGTTAACTTTAACTATTATTCGGCGGTTTTTTGTAGTTTTTATTAGCAAAACCGCCGGACGGAGGTATCTACCGATAAAATAGATAAAAACCGCCGGTGATAACAAACTAATTTACATTTTTGATGGTTTTTATATACGTAAATAAATAAAACCGCTGGACTGCGGTCTTCTTTTATAATTGAGGAAAACCGCCGGCGGTCGTTTAGATGTGTCATTTTTTAAAATTTATTTTTAATTTGTTTTAATGTTTAAGAAATAAAACTAGATTTAATTGTTCTCGTTTAACAATGTGCATTTTAAAATAATTTTCAATTTTAAGTCAAACTACTTTAAAAAATTCCAAAACAATTTATAGGAAGAACTAAAAAAATATTCTAAATACAGTACGACACCACTGCTTAAACTAATTTCTTAAGCTTAAAGAGATCAGATCTTTTTTGGCTTCTAAAAAGTGGATCTGTTTTCCTCGTATGCTACATTGAAATCGCTTCCTTTCATAATATAATGCATGTGTTGTTTGATCTCTGTTTAATTTTTAATTGGACAAAGGGCCAATGCACCCGCAATATTATATTTTTGCTTATGCTATTTTCAGAATAACTGCAAAACTTTTAGTATTGTTATTTAAATATAAAAAATACATATGACTTGGGTCAGAAGTCAAATCATCAATAAAGACTTATTTGTAGAACACTCCTTGTCTCTTAGAAAATTTTATCATAATTAAGAACAAAACAACGTCGAACCCAGAAGCGTAGCATCAGTATTTATGCCATCTTTTAATTCGTTTTGTCGTTTAATATTACAAAGTTTAGGGAAAAACCGTAAAAGAGAGTTTTTTAAAAACGTATTTTGCCAGACCCCAAAAACATATGTATACACCAAGAACAATAATTTGGAAATTGGAAAGGAACATAATTCCATGACCATGTTGACAATTGAAAGAAAAAAGGACTGATTATAGATTTTTAGAAGTTTTTTGGATATTGAGAGAATCAAAAAAAGCAAGTTACAATAGGTTTAAGTTCGGGAATAAATTTCTGTCTATATACCATATAGTCGGTGATTTACTTGTTTTCGTTTTGACTGACATTCTAAGTTTCGGTTGCGTTTTGACTGACATTAGAAATACCAGTGCCGTTTCGCCTGTCTTTACTTCCCGACACTTAACACCGAGTAAAGCAGTAAACGATATGGTGTTAATAGTCCCCTTTTATCGTAGTTAGTTAATAAAAGCATAGTTTAATGATTATTATTTCTTTAACTCTGATAAAAGTAGATAACCCATTGCATTGCAAAAAGAAATGTTTTAACCACACCAATGTTTCAACTTTAAAGCAAATTATATAAAACATTGTCAGTAAAAACTAGTAAATTTGAATAATTATTGGTCAGACACACCGTCAATTAAATGTAATTTTCGGGCGAATTCAGAAATTTTAAATTGTCGAAAAATATCCTACTGAAGTTTTATTTAATTTTATAATAATTAATACAGGTTTTTATTACATTTTTGTCAGATTAAACACAAAAAAAATGTTTTTCCGCTTTAGGTCTTCTGTCTCTGTACCCATATTTCATATTAGAAAAATATTAGGTCTATTCCTTGGGTTTTCGGTGTAGTGTAAATTACATCGATCCAATAATCAGCTGATTTCTAGTACGCGAGTGGTGTAGGAAAACGCCGGGAATGAGAAAGTGAAAAAAATGTAGTGTAAAATTTATGATTCTTCCCTTCAGGTTTTTTTATTTATACTTTTATGGTAAAAAAAATGTTGTCACTTTAGTATTTGTAATCTTTTGAAGATGATTCGTTGAATTATAATCAGAATAAATCTAATGGATTCAAAACATTAATATTTCACAACCTCACATTTATAATTTTTAGCTGTTCAAATGTCAAAAATATTGAAATCACGACAAATTCCACTTTTCACACCTCATAGCGATGGGGTGTTAGTTCATTCACCAGTGTATACCAATTTTACAAAGGAACATAAAACTGTAATGCATTTTGCATAGTTAATTGGCAAATAAATGTAAATAAGAAAAAATGTGCACTGGTGTAAACTTTGGTTAGGAAAGGAATAAACCTATGATGTAGCTTTGAATTAAATATTTATGCAATTACTTTAGCTTTATTAAAAAATTGGCGAAAAAATCACGGAACTGCATTTTTATTTATTTTTGTTGTACTTATTCCTATATAAAAATTTAACAATCTTAGTAGTCAAATGCCTATGCACTTTTTAAGAGTAAAATGTGTTAAATATTTAGTATGTTTTCAATATGAAGCAGACTTTTTGCAACCCCTGCTATCTTCTGTCTTAAAGCTTAACTTAGCGTTTCAATTACACTGGTTTGCAAAAACGAACTTTTTTATTCTGCTTTAAATAAGTACACACGATTTTTATAGATTTGATACTTCTGAATAATGATATTAAATAAAAAAAAGTATCACGTCTATAGTTTCTGTGTTACATAGTTTTTTTGTTCAAAACGCATTTTTAATTTTAAATTTAAATTTTAAATTTCATTTTAAAGAAATAAAATACATGGCTGGTCTTAAGACTTAAATTAAAAAGTGTATTGTATAAGCTTATTATTAGTTGCATTTTAGTTTGTACTTTTTTCTTTTTATATTTTTTGTAGGGGTTTTACTGCGAATCAACCAACAAAAACTGCAAACCTTCTATACATTTCTGGTTTTGTCGCTTTTCTATTATGCAATATGTCTTTATTAAACCTTTAACAATGTTCATCTAATACTGCAACCAAATAAGCGGGAAAGAAAATCAAGGAAAAGTTAAAAAAATAATTTTAAGGGACACTTTATTTTTTTAGAGAATTAGAATAATTTGTTGATAGTTTTTATGTTTTTATTTTTGGAAAAATTGTGATATTGTTCTAGAAAAGCTTTTTATGGTCTTTTTTTATCTTTGGACAATCCACGAAGGCTGAAAGCCTAAATACTAACGTACCGTGGGTGTCTTAAGCAAGGTAAGAGGAAGTTTGTTAACACGGGGCTTAAAAACTTGAAGATTTGGGGGGAAGGAAAGACCTCCGCTGGCAGTAGGTTCCACAGTCTAGAAACTCTAGGGATAAAGAACGCTACAAGAGGAGGGACTATACTGAATAATTCGTCGGAGCAGAAGGCGTAAAAGTATCTATAGAAGAGCGGTAGATCTCCCACAGCTCGACGATGAGCAAGAGAAGGAAGTCTTTGAGTAAGTAAATGATCATTAAAAAGACGAACAGCTCTTCTTTGAATGGCGTCAAGAATGCCGAGGGTTGTAGAGGATGCCATTCCCGAGACATGAGAACAATATTCCAGAGAGGGCCGAATTGGGGACACATACAAAGTGTATAAATTGGAAGGAGAAAAATACTTTTGGCTCGGAAAAGAAATCCAAGCTTTTTGAGGCCGCGGTGGCTATAGATACAATGTGTTTATGCCAGTTGAGGTTATTCTCAAATGTGACGCCCACAAGGTTAAATGTGTCCTCGCTCTGCAAAACCTGGCCACTCATAAGCAAAGGGTGAGTGTTTGATGAGTTTGAACAATATGAATTTTAAAATTAATGTCCTTTTTAAGCTTTCGACTTTGCAAGCCTACAAAGATACATTATTTTTTGCATTACTGATTTAAGAAAATGTTGAGATGTTAGAGTACTGAAAACCTTAAGCATTCTTATTCATGCCATGGCCTTTATAAAAAAAATTTATAGGACCCAGCTTCACAGAGAGTGGAGTTAGAATATTTCTTCTTCTTGGAACCAATGATGACCAATTCCAACTTTATATTCTATAAGTCCCTTTGGTTTTTGTCTGGTATTTTTATTTTAAAAATGCCATTGTTTTAATATCTAGATCCCAGAAGTTAGGCCTTCGATTTAAAGAGTTTTAATTTTCGAACAAGAACATTTCATATAAAATGAGAAAGAAAATAGGGTATTGTTGTTGAGCTAATGGTATATGAAGATAAATTGAAATGGTTATTCGATGGGCGCTTTTGTAAAAACACCTAAGGTTGGTAAATGTACCTTTCTACTAATTCGAACTATTTTTGTGTCTCTACATGTATGATCTGTACGGAATAAAGTTAAGTAGTAGCAGTAGTAGCAAAGACAATTATAGTTTCACTATAGAATCCCAGAACAATGCTAAATTTTTGTTTATCAGTTTGGACGCTGGCTTGGCTGAATTTATGAAGCGGCAAATTATACGTACTGGTTACGTGTGTACTCGATGGATACCCGCTCCATAAATTCCACGAAGCGAGCGTCCAACCTGATGACCAAAAATTTAGCATTGTTCTGGGTGTTTATAGTGAAACTACAATTGTCTTTGGTAGTAGTAACGTCACACAAAAATCCAAAAGTAAAGCAATTATAAAAAGGCTTTACACAATTTTGATGTGATAACAAAAAACTAAATTCAGATGTACAGCGTGTCTATTTAAGTTCACACCATATAAAAAAAATTTTTTGTTATTAATTTTACAAAAAAAGTTATTGCTTATAAAAAGTTCGGCGTAGTCTAAAACCTAAAATGCAATCATCAGGTATTAATTTTTTGCAGTGGTATACGAGGTTCGTCAAAAAATATTAATTTTGGTATGGAGAAAATTACCTTTATTATTCATACTACCGAAAACATTTATAAAGAAAAGATGTTAAGGATTAAAAATAACATTTAAATATGCAAACTTATTCGTTTTCAAAATGAAACATTTTATTTTTTCTTGCATTAAGGTGAAAATTTAAGTTTGAACACTAGTGCATACTTATTTCAAAATGTAATACATATGTAAAGAAAGCTTAAAAACAGTCAAAGCAGTGAAAAGTCACAGAAACGCTCTTTATCACAACAAAAAAGTTTTCTTAATACAAGTTTGCATATTTCAATGTTATTTTTAATTTTAAACATATTTTCTCAATAAAAATGTTCGATATTATGAAAAATAGAGGTACGTTCCTCACAAGCATAATTCATATTCTTTGACATACCTTGTATACTACGAATAAAAAATTATATCTGATAATTGCATTTTGGGTTTTAGAGCATGCAGAACTTTTCATAAAGAATAACTTTTTTTCGTAAAATTATTTATAAAAAGTTTTTCATAGGGTGCAAACTTAAGTAGACACGCTGTATAATTAGCACCCTTAATGCTTCCTGTTTATCGTATTTTCATTTAAAGGAGATTTTCGTTGCAGACCATTGTTATTTAACTTACACAGAAAGATTCCCAAGTCTTTAAATGTTAATAATTTATTGCGTAACACAAGTTATGAACAACTGTGCTTATTCATAATTCAAATAAAAAATGTAATAGGCTAAAGTCAAGTGGAAGTTCATTCTGAATTGTTTGGGGTAATTTAATACTAAAACATGTGCTCCAGCGATTTAAAACTGACGTTTTGATGGTAGAGCGTTTGAAAGTGCAGACATTACGTCCGATAAAATTTATATAAATAAACCAGGTCTTGAAATTTTAAAACAGTTTTTTTATAGTGTTTTAAAATACACAAAGATCACGTACCTCCAATATCTGCATTTGTGAGTCACAAAAACGCCCTGCTTAATCAGTATTTTTTTAATTACGAGATCGTGGCAAAATCACCAGAATTGCAATGAGTGTTTAACAATAATATTGCACTGATAAAAATTGTTTATATACGATTTAAAACCACTACAATTTAGGTATTTAGGTACACAATGGTTTGGAACGTATAATTAAAAAAAAATTAGTCATTAAGATCTTTTTTAAGGAAAAACATGAGCTTACGGTATTACTGATTTAAAAATTTAGTTACCACTATTAAAGAACTTTTAAAGTGACGTTAACCCTAGTGTTTTCGTAATTGTAGTGACTTTTTATAAAAGCCACCACAAATACTATAACTAAAGTTTGTAAAGGTGGGTTGAAACATTGATCTTTGAACTGGGGTGGGTTTTACGCTAATGGAATTTGCGCAAATTGACTTGTGCATGCCAATTTGCGCAAGTAAATTGGTGCATGGTGTTTACTTACGCAAGCCAAAAAGTTTGGCTTGTGTGCCGTAAAAACGGATGTAATAGTTCAGTCAAATTTGCACAAATGGCATGCACAAATCAACTTGCGCAAATTGCATGAGCGTGAAAACTCACCTTAAAGTTATTAATATAGCCCCCCACCATCCCCTTTAACTTTTTATTTTTTATCGTAGAAAATAAATAAAAACGAATTTGTTTAGGTTCTTAAATCGGTAATAAGATTTTTATTATATCGTATCGTATACAGGTAAAACAACAAAAAAATAATGGAACAGCCTACATCAATATAGGAATAGGGACCATTTAGTCCACTGGGCAGAAGTTTAAAATGCTTTTGGATTTGACAAATAATGGCACGTCTTTAATACGAATAGAATGTTTAAACAATCTAATATTTTTTAACAACTTTAGCATGATTATTATTATTGTTTTTTTTATAATGAATATTTAAATTTGTCTAAAAGTCAACTTTTTCAAGTTTTGGTACGATTATCAGTAACTACAGGTGAAATTTGATTTATCAAATCCTAAATAATTGTTTTTACTTTTATTTTGCAAAAACACTGGTAAAAACCTTTATATAAATATAATCTATAGCTGCAAAGTCAATTTGTGTGTAACAATGACCTATTTTATATTTTTCTTTATCGTATACAGTGTGTCTACGTAAGTTGACGTCATACGACAAACTTTTTTATTATTAATTTTACGAAAAAAGTTATTCCTTATTAAAAGTTCCGCATGGTCCAAAACCTAAAATACAATCACCTGCAAGGAAATAATGCAGTAGACTCTAGCATTTTGGAGTGTTATTTGAAAAAAATATATAATAAGTAGTTAAAGTATATTTAACTAAATAATTACCTATTTAATGTTATGGCAACCATATTCAGGACTGAAACGGCAACATTCCCATAAAAAGTACTGGAAAAAGTTGACAAAGTGCATCTCCAAAGGTCCATCTTTCGTAGATATATCTGGCAGCTGTTAAAGGTAAGTTAACAGCACAAAAAAGTAAATCGGATATGCACAAGGACAGCACAAATGCAGTTGTAGCATGAGTTCTTAGCTTTGGACACTGAATAAGTGCTAGTATAGTAACAAAATTACCTAAAAAGAGTAATTATTTTTTAGCTTTAAATTAAAATTGTTACATAAACTTTAAATTTAAAGTGTTACATAAAAAAACAAAGGCATTGAGTTTTTTTCACTAAAAAAATTTTTTTGTTTGGTTGAAGATGAAGGTGAACAACTTTAGACACCTTTTGGTGTTTTAATTAAGGGTATAAATTAAAGACGTCAGTGAATAAAGATGATATATGACATTTAAGTATTCTGATACCTGTAGTGCAATAAGTTGATATTTGCTTATTTTAACTTAAAAAAGAGGCAATACTTTTTATAAATAAAAATAGAAATATTTTGTCTGCTTGTGATGCAAAATCCGTAAAAAAATAACCAAAAATATATATATATATATATATATATATATATATATATATATATATGTCCAAACATGTTAAAACCTTAATTACTCAAAACAATTACTTGTAACATAACCTCATCACTGACGTCTCCGTTTTTTAAATACTTGTCCTTTTATTTTTCTACTCAATATTTCAATTGCTTTTTGGTACTTAATCAAACTACGGGGAAGTGCCAGTGCAGATGATCCTTTTGGGTTCATGCGTATGCGTCGCATACTGGTAAAACCAAATAAGTCGAGTTTCCAAGTTTTTAATTTATGTTATTTATATTATTCAAATATTATGTTTTTTAATGCTATTTAAAATAATAAGTAACCCGACGTACTTGGTTTTACACAAGTACGGAAAATTTGTATGCAGACCTCTTTGATGTGAGACAGAATTTCGGTGGGCTATTCTGCACGAAAAATTAATGCAACGAAGATCTATACAATTTTTTCAAAATCTTAAAATTAACGGAGATACCTACAGAATGTTGAAAAATATATATTATTTTTTAAAGACCTCTTCTCTGTTAAAACTAAAAATACAATGTAATAACTTATTTCCATGTAAACCAAAGCGTTTGTTTTTAGGGTTTCCTTTGGTAATTTTGAAAATCAGAATTTATAAAAACATACGTAAATGTTTAAAGTCGTTTTTCTCGGAAACCGTTAATTTTATGATATGATAATATCTATCTAAAAGTTCAATACAGACTGGCTCAAAAAAGCCAATTTATTTTAAATGCCTGTAAGGTATCGCAGGTGGTGCCCTCTGAATTTTAGAATAAAAATGAAAACGGATTTTAATTGTTCATCCCCAGACCCCTCTCTAGTTGAATATTATAACAATACACCTATTAACACATTAACTGTATTTATTAAATCATCCAATATTAAAATAAAGATACTTGGGTTAGATCATTTATATTTTAGCCTCAGAAATTTGTGGTAGCATTTTTTCGGCATCTTTTAGAGACAACCTGTATAATCAGCAACAAGATATTGAAACAGATTTAACGCTTCTTCTTTAAGATAATTTCCTTCTGTAATCTCTTTGGTAAATATTTGTAAAAACGCATGTAGAAACGATAACTGATAAGCAATCGAAAAAATCAAATGCGCAAGTAAAGCTTCGTTTATCAGGTAAACAAAAAAAAATTAAATCGACAACCTAAAGCAGTACTTTTTATAATATGTAAGTTTTGTGAACTTAAAAATGTTTTAAAACTTAACATATTACTGTTCGTTTAAAAACTTTTCACTCAAGTTATCTGCGAAAAGAGACAGATCACGTCAACATATTTATTGAGGGAAACGTTTTTACAAAAATTGGATGGCGACCCTTTAACCTCTTAGCTACCAGGGCCACCATTCCAAAATTTAATGAAAATTGACGAAATGAGAAGGGGGTCAAATAATACATCATTTTAAGGCATTTTAAAGCTCCTGACGAGTACTTTATAACCCTAGAATATAAAGTCAATACCTTTACCAACCAGGTACAAACTGGCGGTTCCTAAATACCTGATTTGGATGGTCATATTTCTAAAACTAATAAAATTAAATATACTTAATGTGGTAATATCTTAAGGCTGTTTAAAGCATATTTTAACTGGTGATATAATATACAGGGAACTTTCTTATAAAATACAGTGTTTCACAACAGACAAAGGGCTAATTTTTAAAATAAAAAAAGGGAAAAACTTCATTTGAACATATGTTTTAACGTCCTAGTTTTTAAACTACAGGGTGTTAAAAATTTTAAGAAATTATTGTTTTTTTTTATGATAACTTTTATATCGATTAAAATATTTATAAAAAAATGGGGCACGCCTCCTATGCACCAGAAGGCATTTTTGGCATAAAAGAAAAACATATTTTTACCAGTTTCGCCCATGAAAGGTTTAAGCTAAATATTTTTAATAAAAAAATAGTACGCCACTGTTTTCTTTTTAAGGGGGGTAAGGTATTTAATTTACAACTCACGTTTTCAAAGTCGGTGCCCCTAATAACTCCAAAACTACTGCACCGATCCTTTTGAAATTTTAAACACTATTTCTGTACATCATTTACGAGGTAACGCTGTCGAGTTTTTTTAAGCCCATTGGTTTAAGGGGGCGGTAAGGTATTCAATTCACAACTCACGTTTTCAAAGTCGGTGCCCCTGATAACTCCAAAACTACTGCACCGATCCTTTGGAAATTTTAAACACTATTTCTGTACATCATTTACGAGGTAACGCTGTCGAGTTTTTTTTTCATTATTTTGATTTTGCAATAACAAATTAGCCGATTTTTTCCCACAAAATTGTGCTTTTCACTTTAAAGTGTTCGAAAAAATGAAAAAAATTTGGAAAAAAATAAAAACTCGACAGCGTTACCTGGGGAAAACTATTATCTAACGAATGAACTTTGATTTTTTGATTTCGGATGATCCAGCACCAAGTTATGAGGGGCACCGCAATTCAACTTTTTTCGAGACACGTCCGAACAATTGCTGCCATTGCCGTATTTTTAATATTTTTTTGTAAAAATTTGATGAAACATTCTTCGAATGTCATATTTTAATGTACCATTGGTTGAGTAAATAAATTTTAACTGTGTCATCAGAAAAAAATCACGAAAACATGGCTTTTTTGTACGATTTGACCTTAGCCCCCTTAAATTGAAATATTTTTTAAAATTTCCATTTACTTTGGAACAAATTTGATTTCTTGACTTTTTTTATTTGATACACGGTTTTCGCGTAAATAAATAGAAATCATTTCTTGGCATGGTCAAATCCCTAACTAATAAAGAAATAAATAGCGAAGGTATTTTTTTACTGTAGAATTTGATATTATCGATACAAAATTACCCAAATGCCCAAAAATGGTTTTAATTTATTTACACGAAAACAGTTCATTAAATAAAAAAAAACAAGAGAATAAATTTGTTCCAGGCTAAATAGGAATTAAAAAATATATTTTTATTTAAGAAAAATTCAGTGGCGTACCTTTTTTTTATTAAAAAGAAAATTTTACCTTAACTTATTTTTTTTTTTGTATGCCAAAAAATGTCCCCAATTTTTTAAAAATGTCTCTCTCCTTCCACGAAGGCTTTATACCTAAGTTCCACATGTACAGTGTACCGTGGTTGTCGGGATTCGAACTCACCTCTCTGCGGTGAGAGGCTGCTACATACGTTAGGGGGCGTCCATAAATTACGTGAGACATTTTAGGGGGAGGGGGTCGAGCAAAATCTTACCAAATCTCACGAGGGGGAAGGGGGTCTGTGAAAATCTCACGTAATTTTTGTGTAGGTAGAAAAGAAAACAAAAATAAATTTTGGGACAGGCCTCCCCCAGGAAAATGTGATGTATGTATTGTTGCTTTTTTGGATGGAGGACCTTTTTTTTGCTCTTCTATATTTTTTGAAAACAAAATCAATTTCGGTTCAAGAAATTGAGAGTTTTGTATTCCCATCATAAATCTCACGTGAGATTAGATAGGGGGAGGGGTTAAAGAAAATCTCCCCTAATCTCACCAAGGAGGGAGAGGGGTCCAAAATATGGAAAAACATCTCACGTAATTTATGGACGCCCCCTTAGCCTCTACACCACGCTCGCCACATCTAAATTGGTTTATAAGCCTTGATAAAAAAACAATAATTTTTAAACATTTTTAACACCCCATGATTTAAAAACTAAGACGTTTAGGATATACATATGTTCATTTTATTTATATAAGGTCATTTCTTAGTTTTCATTGTAGAATTAGCTATTAAAGTTTGTCGAGTAAATTGTAAAATACCCTGTATGTACTTTTTGTCCTACTCCGTATATTATCACCAGTATCAAAAAATCCTTAAGAAATGTCCGATAAGGTATATCTAACTTTATTAGTTCCGGAAATATGTTCATCTAAATCAGGTATTCTGGTAATATTCTAAGTACAGCCATTTTATAGTAGGTGACGGTATTGAATTTATATTCCAGGGTTAGAAAGTACTTGTCAGGAGTTTTAAAATAATGTATCACTTGACCCACCTTCTTATTTAAGGCTTTTGGGGTGGTGGCACTAGTGGTTAAGGGGTTAAAGGAGCGCCGTCCAATCTTTTGTAAAAAACAATATTCCCCTTTATACAAATCTTAACGTGTTTCGGCACTTTTTAAATCTATCGCTTTTTGCAAATAACTTGAGTGGTAAGTTTTTAAATTAACACCCTGTTTGTATAAACTGCGATAATTTTGTTGCTTTAGACGAAAAGCAAACAGGTTAAAAACTGCTAATAGATTGCCACGCTCCAAAAATGATTTGTGTTAAACTATTGTGGTTTCACTATTCCCAGAACAATGCTAATTTTTGGTCATCAGTTTGGACGCTGGCTTGTCTGAATTTATGAAGCGGCAAATTATACGTACTGTTTACGTGTGTACTCGATGGGTACCCGCTTTATAAATTCCACGAAGCGAGCGTCCAAGCTGATGACCAAAAATTAAGCATTGTTCTGGGTGTCTATAGTGAAACTACAATTGTCTTTGGTTAAACTTATTTCAGAGATTACTAATTTATTTTAATAAAAACCTATACTTGGGCATTTATGTAAAATACACGAATAAAAAAAAAACAAGCAAACAATATATTATTTAACAATTCAGAGACATCGAAAACTTTTGCTTCCTATGAACTGCCAAAAAAATTAACAAAGATGCAAAAATACCCAAAGTAGGTTTGAAAATAACTGAAAATAAAAAAAGCAAATAATAATAGTAATTTATTATGCAAGAAAAAAAGTTGTAAATTTTAGCTTGGGGTTGTGTTGTCTCCCAACGCCGACGCCAAGTAAAGGGGGACAATAATCTGAGAGCTACAATATAAAGTTTTTGCCGTGTATAATACACTATGTTGAAAACTCATATTATACCTCGGCAAAAATCAATTGATTTTGAGATGTTGGCACATTTATAATATTTTTACACTTTTGAAACACTCTGTATATCATATGAAGATTCTTATAAATGCTTCTGCTATTTCAGGCAAAGCTTAAGTTTTTATGAAAAATATTTTTTTCAAAATATCTTATCTTAATATATATAAATCTCGTGTCACAATGTTTGTCCTCAATGGACTCCTAAACCACTTAACCGATTATAATAAAATTCTCACACCATGTGCAGTTCGATCCAACTTGAGAGATAGGATAGTTTAAATCTCAAATTATAGTCGCAATTTTAATTTATTGCTAATTATTTGTCTGTTCGACTGCGTTGAGTAAGTAATCAATAGATGGCGCTGCTATGGTAAATCTACGAACGTGTCATATAAGCTACATTTTAACAGCATAATAACCACGTGTTGTTGACGCTATAAAATTAATTAAATTTTTCATATCAACTCCTGAGCGAAGCCGGGAATCATAGCTAGTAAAAATATAAAAAAGCTCGAAAAAAGTTACAGATATAGTTAATTTCATCGGTGGTAATATTGAAATAGCTATTTGTTGCTGCAAAACTGAAATTAAAATTTAAAAATAATAATATCTTTAAGTGTGACATTCAAAAATCCTATTAAAACAAACGATTTTTTTACCAAGGCCATTTTATATTTTTTTGGATGCTTATGAGCTGTTCTATCAGCCCCTTTAGTATTATTGTTGACTTTGCGGACACCCTGTATATATATATTTTTTTAGTTTGTTTAGTCCTCTTTTATCTAACATACCTACATATATGTACATATGTTATCTAAATTGAAAGTATTTATTTATTCTTTAATACTAAAAATTCTATGAAACAACAGGATTTACTTTTTTAGGGCTAAGATATTTTTAATCCTTTTTTTTTCTGATAATATGTTGCCATTAATTTTATTTAAAGGGACTATTTTTAATTTTAAAACACAAAATGACAATAATAATAATACAGCAAAAAGTAAATGTAGTGTCCAATGTATGGTCTGCTATGAATATTAACGTCATTTTTGGCAAATTTAAAAAAATGTTACTTTTTGAAAGAGAACAGGTTTTTACGGCTTAATTTACTTTCTCCAAATCCTATAATTGTGCTTGACTGTTTAACATTAAATTTAAGTAATTTTAATTAAAAAAATATCCTATATCAAAAAATTATTTACCAATAACACCAACAACACAAAAAAGAACAGCACAAATGGCAGCTAAAATGGTGGCTTCCCGTGGATATTTAACAAAGTCATCACCGTCATACATGATTTTTTATTCACATTCAAATATTTTTAATTTCTTTTGTAAAAAAATAATGACACAAATCTAAACATGTCAAAACACAACACGGGGACGAAACCGAGCGAATTTCAAATTTGGCGTTTCGTGTTGTCGCGCCAGATGCACGTTACCATGTGCGCTCAAAAGAGTGGGGTCCGCAGCGGGTGGGTATTCTACCGTGATTCTATGGCATTTAAATTACGCGCGCACGCTTAGGCTTAGTTTACAATTTTTTTAAATGTTTTGTATTGATGACTCAGTCAAATTATTAATGTTAGCAAAGACAATATTAATTTTAGTTTTTGCCATAAAAACACAAAACAGTTTTCGTTATAGGCTTAGAAGCACGCTGGGATTTATAAGAAGCAAATTATACTTGCTGTGTACGTGTACACAGGGTGTCCCAACTCTATTTATACACGAAATATCTTCGCCCCTGTACACGATATAAAAATAAACTTATTTGTATATCTCTTTTTATTGACAGTACCAGTTAATACATAAGTTGTCTCAAAATCAGAATTTTTATTGTCAAGTGTTTTTTTTTATTGAACACCCTGTATATTTTATTAATTTTTGACTCTGTATTAAATTCTACATAAAAAAATGTATAACACACTATACGCCAATTATTGCTGGTTTTTTAGTTATTAACAGTATGCTGTTGTACTGATTTCAAGACACCCACGGTACGTTAGTATTTAGGCTTTCAGCCTTCGTGGATTGTCCAAAGATAAAAAAACATTAAAAAGTTAAGAAAGAAAATAATATTTTGGTTTTATGAAAGACAATTATAGTTAGTGTGAAACTATAATTGTCTTTGGTTTTATTTATTTTTAAATAACTCTGTCACTGTCAAAGTGACAAATAATAGAATAACATGTAATTTATTATTTTCCATTTTAAGAACTACTTATAGGTAAGTCAACAATTAACATTTTATTTTAGACATAGGTATATTTTCTTAATTTCATAAAAAAAACAGCAATACGTCAATTATGGCTGGTTAGATAAGTTAATATGTATCTAAAATAAACTAAATAGCTGGCTTACCTGTTGGTAGTTCTTACAAAGGAAGGTAATTTATTACATGTTATTATTCTATTTGTTAAAAATAAATAAGGCCAAAATATTATTTTCTATATCCTATCCTAAAACCATAAATAATTGACGTATAGTGTGTAATACATTTTTGATGTAGATTTTAATACATATTCAAGATTTGATTAAATATACCATGTTCCATTTTAAAAACTAACTTGACAGTAAAAATCTGTTTTTGAGACACCTTGCATATTAACTGGTACTGTCAATAAAAAGAGTGTTTCCAAATAAATATTTCTTATCCTAAGATTATTTTTATATCTTGTACAGGGTCGAAATAAGTTCGTGCATAAATAGAGTTGGGACACCCTGTATATTCTTTTCTTTTTGATTTTTTGCTTGATAAATCCCAGTAAGAAAGCAACCCAGCCTGTAATAAAAAGTTTACCATTGTGTTATATGTCAATACTAGGATACAGACGGTCATGCAAAACTGTCACATTTGCATGGAAAGCCAAAGCTAGAGCGCAAATAAATACATTATGGTCATGTGTATTACAAAATATATTGACTTTTATGCAAAGGTGATCGTTTTGCCTGACCGTCTGTACCCCGGTTATCACGGGCGTAGATATTAGTTTTAAATGATTATGTCTAAAAAATGGGACATGTGACCCACAACAAATATATACCAGGTGCTAATGGCCTTATATTGATGAAGAATTTAATTTTGGAATTTGCGAAAATAGTTGATTTTTTACCTTATAAAAACCACGTTTTAAATACAAATCTTCTTTTTGTATTTTTTCGTAAATTTTATCGACACCTAAAAACTTACTAGTAAACTGTTTACCACATTTTTGGTAAACTATTTACCACATTTTTGAGACGCAACCATTGGCCCAGTTCTCGTCTGGCGTCTTGTTAAGATTTTATTTTATTGGATTAAAATAATTTCAACCGAGTGCTAATGAACTTTTATAGATTGAAACCTTTGTATTGTAAGTAACTTAATAATAAATATTTCATTATTTTATTTCTTTTAAAGTAATAATTACTTTTATTATATTGTGTAAGAGCAGAATAGTTCTTCATAAAGTATAAAAGTTTTAATTTTCTTAAAATGTTAAATAAACTTTTTAATTTTATTCTGGAGAAAAGCCCAATAATATTTTGTTTAAATTTAATCTCCCAGAAAACAAATAAAGCATAATTTCCATACTTACATTTAACACTTATCAATAAATATCCATAAAAACTTCTTTTTACATTTTGTTAAGGATTATGAAAGTTTTAAGTTAAAATCGTAATCCTTTAATTTTTTTTCAAAACTTCGATCGAATAAAAAAAAATGGCGCAATGAATTAAATTAAAACTTTGTAGGGTCTTTGTGGGCATACACTTTAAATGGCACACTTAACATAACCGGTTTTGTCCATATTTGCAATTTAGCGCCTAATTATTCCAAAGGCCACCAAAGGATTACCGTTAACAGGTCAAACCGAGTAAAATAGTTGGCATCTGTTAACCCGCTAACTTGATAGTTACCTTTACCTTAACTACACCTGCAGAAGTCATCACAAGTAAATTATCTAATGCTCTTCAAGACCTGGTGATTTCATCATAATTCCTGTTAGATACAGTCCAGGTATCTATGCTGGAAGAATTCTTAAAAAGAAATTAAGATGTCTTCTTTTATCATCCGGGGGACCATCATCGAGAAGTTAAATTTCCTTTACAAATATATGTGGGCCTAACACCAGTATAAACTCCGTTCACCATCACCTTCAGTCATTTAAGCCTTACATACGATTTCTAACGAAAACTCAAATAGGTACAAAACGTTAACCAGCCACCTCAGTGGCGCCTTTGCCATTAGGCTGAGTAGGCTGAAGCCTAGGGCGGCGGATTTTTGGGGGCGGCAAATAAATGGAAGTGAGGACTTTTTTTTTTGCTCTTCAAAATTTTTTCATGATGAATAATTTTGTTGGATTTAATTCTTTGTACCCACGATCGAAAGAAATGGAAGTGAGGACCTTTTAAAATAAAATAGCCTACGGGCGGCAAGGCTGGGGGCGGCGAAAATTAAAGTAGCCTACGGGCGACAAGGCTGTAAGTGCGCCTCTGAGCCACCTTCCGTTCCCAGGCTGGGCTTTTCAAAAACTGCCCCTAAGGCAGAGCAGTCGAAGTCTTCACAGTCAGTAACTCTCTTACCAAACTTATTATGGAACCCACCTTCTTTCCTAGAGTCGTTTATCATAGTTCCCCTAGATCTCTTTTTTACCTCTAACCCCGAACTCTATCAAGCATCTCTCACAGCTCCCATAGGTCGCTCAGATCATGGCTTAGTTACTATATCTTACTCTGCACATCCCAAGGTAAATGAATACAATCCACCACGCACCGTATGGCACTACAACTCAGCCGACTGGAATGGAATTTGGGATACCATCTACTTTTCTTATCATGATCCTTTCGAAATTTGCAGGCAACTGACTGATCAATTCGATTGGGCATTGAAACCTATATTTCACACATCATCAAGAACCCCAAACCCTCCAAAAACAAACCCTAGTTTTCTAAATCTTGGGATAAAGCTAAAGTTCTTAAAGTTTCTGCTTATCAGAAGTTTTTACAGAAACCTAGTCTAGAAAACCGTCAGACTAATATTGAAGCAAGAAACTACCACAATCAGAAGCCAAAGCCTTCTTCGATAACCGCATAAAAACCAAGTTGTTTCTTGCTTAAATGGCAGTAAATCCTTCTGGACCTTTGCGAAAAACATTGGTAGGAATGTTTGTATTAGTTCTTTTCTGCCGCTAATGAAATTATTTCTACCGCTAAAGGAAAGGCAGAACTATTTGCTACAAGATTTGCTGCCAATTCCACCTTTAACCCTTCCATAAATCATCCAATTCCAGCTATTGCCCAAGTTTCTCATAAAATGCCCTATATTATTTTTAAGGTAAAACATTAAGCGTATCCTTTTATCTTTTAACACCAAGAAATTGTCTGGACTTGATGGCAGTCGTCTTAAAAAAATGTGCTTCAGAGCTTGCACCCATCTTAACTCGTCTCTTTCGAATTTCTTACGAGATAGGCATTTTTCGGAGAGCTGGAAAGCTGCACGAGTTTAACCTATTCCTAAGAAAGGATCTAAATATCTTACATCTATCTATCTATAGACCAGTTTCACTTCTCTTAGTTGTTTGTAACGTAATGGAAACATTCATTAATTTACAAATCCTTAAGCTTTAGAAAAACACAACATTTGCATGACAGGTAGTTTATATTTTGCCACAAAAGATCTACAGCGTATCTTCTTTCCTTCATATCACACAGCTGCAATAAGTCTTATAAGTTTCTAGGTGAGTTCTAGATCGTTGTTCTTAATATATCCAAAGCTTTTGGTCGCGCTCCTAAATAAACTTCCCTTCTATGGTCTTTAAACTAAACACTGTACTTGGCTCTTTAGTTAGCTTTCTGATCGACGTACATATATGAGTTATTGTGGATGGCCAGATGGCCACTCTTTAAGCTTTTATTAAGTAAAAGTTGGAGTGCCTCAGGGCTCAGTACTGACACCAACATTGTTTCTTCTTCTCATCAACGACTTTCTTTCGTCCATAACTAATTCAATTTATAGTTTTGCCGACGATAGTACCCTTTACTCCAGTTTTCAGGTTCCTAAACCAATCTCTAAACTTGATTTGGAAAGCAAACCCAAAGCGATGCAGATATCTCGTTTACAAGACCTTAATTTAATTTTGGATTGGGGCGCTAAAAATCTTGTTCATTTAAATGCACACAAAACACAATCATGTTCCGTGTCGCGATAAGAGTCAACAAATACTTATTTTTACTTATGACCGGCCAAGTTTTGCCGAGAAAAGACACCTTTAATCTTGCGGGCGTCACATTTAAGAATAACCTTAACTGGCATAAACACATTGTATCTATATAGCCACGGCAGCTTCGAAAAAGCTTAAATTTCCCTTTCGTGCCCAAAGGTATTTTTCCTGTCTAATTTATACACTTTTTATGTGTCCCATATCCGGCCTACCTTCGCCTCATTAATATTCTTTCACTTACCTCTCTTGCCCATCGTTGGGCTGTGAGAGATTTATCGCTTTTATAGGTACTTCGTGGCTTCTGTTTTAAATAATTGTACAGTATAATTTCTTCACTCGCGGTTGGGGGATGACAACATTTTCACTAAGAAGTGCGTTACCCCTTAAGGGTGTGATGGAGCTCTCGAGGTGCTGTCTCCATAATTTCCAATTTTTAAGTGAACAATAAGTTTTATGCCCAGAACAATGGCCAACCGATGGGATCCCCACTCTCTCCAGTAATAGCACATTCTTTGAATTGGTGACATATACAATGCATTAGTACTGGCAGATGGCAAATAAAAATATCTACTATTCCTACTTGTGATCCTCGGGATCGCAAAGTTAATTTCACTTAACAGAGTTGGAAGACAATGGCTCCAGTAATTAACTTATATAAAAATACAGTGCTATGAAGATTTCCTATTTTCTCTAAACTTTCCATACTGAATCTGCGTCGCAGGAGGCCATCATCTATCCCCTCTGTGGGCTAGTGCCTTTCACTTTTAAAACCAAATATTTCAACTACTACTTTTACATATTTATCATAATATGGTGACCAAACTACCGACACATATTCAAGTTTTGTCCTAACCAATGAAAAGAATAGTTTTCTTTCAGCATCAATAATATTAAAAGATTGACAATTTCTGAAAATTAGGCCCAACATTTGTAAAGATTTAGAGATAATCTTATTAACATGTAAATCAAAACATAATTTTGAATCTAATACAACGCCCAAGTCTCTTTAGTTACTTACTCTGGTCAATTTAGTTTTACCAATATAATAATTGAAATAACCAGCATTAATATTTTTAGTGAAAGTCATTTCTGAGTACTTTCCAGCATTAAGAAGAAGACAATTATTCCTTCACCACGCCTGCACAGCACTGAAACTTTTTGCAATCTAATGTGAAACCACCAGTGCGACCATCTGAGCAAGATACTCTCTCGATCCCTTCTTTTCATATGAAAATGGAACGTCTAAAAAGATGAGACCAAGAAATATGAAAATGGTATTAGTTCCCGGTCATTAAGTATAAACTTAAAAAACGTTCCCAATAAAAGACCATAAAATGTGAAATATCAAAAAAAAAAAAATATTTTGGCGACGTTTTGCCTCTCTTTGAGGCATTATCAAGCCTAAAATGAAAAAGAAATATGGAATCAAAACGGTCTTTAAGTCTGAATTAACATTACGGCGCATTTTAACGAAAACAAAACACGATTTATCTACACAGGAGAAATTTTTTTATACACCAGGTACCATGCCAATGTGGGGCATTGGAGAAACAAAACGCCCTATAGATGTAAAACATGCAGAGCACAAACAACACACACAAGTGGGCGGGGGAAACATTAAAATCAGGGATTGCTGACAATGTTTCGTCTCAACAAAATAACATAAAGTGGTCAGAAGCGCAAATTTTGGAATGCTGTTTTTATTGGAAAACAATATTAATATTTTTAACAATCCAAGTGTGGACATACCAAACTTTGGAAACCACTCTTAAAGCGCGCCAATTCCGGCGTCTGAGTGAGCAACGTCACGTTTGACCGGATCCAACTCTCTATCACGGGTGAATGATCTTCCCCACTGTATATAAACTCAGTAGTTTTAGAAATTAAATTTAGTTGTGCGAATAAATTAAATAAAGATAATTAAGTCCGAAATTCTTCTTTTAATAAAGTGAGGAGTGATTTTCGAGTAACCATGGCACTCTAGATGGAAATTTTAAAATAGAAATGAATCAAAATTTGTTTTAAAAATAATGAATTTTGACGTAAAATGGTCTGCAGAATATATAGTATAATATAACTAACGTCAGCAAATAAAAACTAACTAACCAGATACTGACAAACACCCATCCTATATTCAGGGTCAGATTATCCATTAAAAAGAGAAGATACGATAAGATAAGAGGTAATTACCTATGGGCCCCACATGAGATATGGGCTCCGCGTTTTTGCTGTTCAACTATTTTTAAAGAGGGCCCCGACAATTACATTGCCTAGGGCCCACGATACAGCTAATCCGCCCCTTATTATATCATATTAATTACTTGTTAGTTCTGGTTAAAGTAGTCTAGTATTTAGTTTTCTAAGTTTATCTAGTTTTTTGTTTTTCATTTCTTATAAAATTGTTGAAATATCAAATAGAAAAATCACCTTTTTAACCCCTAACGCATTCTATTAATTCGGAAGTATTTTTCTTACATAGTTAGGATGCACTTATCAAAACTATACCATTAGTTTGCTGCAAGGCATTTTTTTTGCAACTAGGTATTCCGTCTGGACTATTATTAATTTTATCACTTATTTTTCTTTTCTAAACAAATCTGCCATTTTTTAATTACGAAGTCATTATTTTAAATTATTTAAAAGTAAATATATACCCTCAAAAACTTTTCAAAACAAATATATTCTTTATTATAGGAGGAGAAAAAAAATAATAACTAACTTCGAGATGTGTCGACGCCTCTAGAGACTTTATTGGTCGCATTACTTCTTGGGGACGTCCTTAAGAACTAAAATAAAAGCAAAAATTAGTTTATATTTTATTTACTAAATAAAAATATTTATAATATATCTTTAACTTAGTAATTATAATTTATTATGTACATTTAATCGCAAAAATAATCAATGATTTATTTAAACAAATGTCGCCGTTTGTGCGTGTGTATATTTGAACAAATGAAAAAAATGTACGATTTTATATTTATTACACAAATTAGATAAAAATAATTGTTTTATTATATAATTATTTTGACACATGTGATATTACAAAATTGCAATACAGTTCCTATAATTTTCACACCCTGTACATGGAAATCCTTTGACCAAATATTACAAGAAAATCGTTTGGACTTTTAAAAATACCGAATCGAAAAACATTATTTACGAGTATATTTATTTCTTGGCTTTTTTTCAATAAGTAACAATTCTTTGTGAAAGGGTAAGTTTGTATATCACAATAAAAGTTTAATATAAGTAGTAAAATTTAAGCTAAATAATAAAAATAACAACTTGTACAAATTTATGAATTAATTGGCCTAAATCAGATATCGGTATTTTTAAGAGAATACTTAAATGATTGTTTTGATTGAATGGTAACTTGAAGAAACAATCCATTACAATTAAAAGTCCATAGATTATAAAACTACACAATATTAAATAATTTTAGTCTTCCTTGGACCAGAAGAATTACTTAGGCACTTGGTAGAGTGGCGGTAGGATGTTAAGGGGGTGCTATAATTGTTGGTTGGGTAAGGGGCATTCTATAGGGCTGGATTGTCCACCGCGACTTCTGAGCTGTCGTTCTTGCTGCAGAAGTTGATGAGCTGCACGGTCCATCTCTTCTTGCGTCATATCTAGAGCTTCTTGCATCTCTTTTGAGGTATTTCGGACAAATTCTGGATCGCAGTATTTACCTGAAACATATATTTTATATTAAGTGGAAATATTATATTTGGGATAAATATAGATTTCCTTAAAACCAACATAAATGGGTATTATTATCATGTGGTACACAATAAATTCTGTACCTGAAATAATTATAAATGCTGTAATACCAAATTTATTTTGTTAAATGCATGCTTTTCTTGACAATATGGTGAATAGCCACTGAATGTGCTTCAAGTAACTAAGGATTTAAGTAGTTTTAGCTGAGTAAATGATGAGGTACATATATACTGTGTAAGGCTTTCTCGGCCATCTTCTGCAAATAACAACAAATATTTTTTGGGCTATTCGGCCGGAAAATTTTGTTTCCTTTACTTCTTCTTACTAATCTTCGACGACGGCCGAATTGCCAAAAAATATAAGTTTAGCAGGTACATATATGTCAATTTTTTTTGTCGTTTCAGATTCAGGGTATTTTAATTTATATTTGGACAGTCCACGAAGTCTTTAGCTTAAAGTCCTAGCACATACTAGCGCGCCGTGGTTTTCGTAAGTCAACTGAAAGAGCCTATAACAAAAAACAAAAATTAAAAGCCTGGGAGCGGATTAACCACTTTGGAAACTCCAGGGATAAGGAAATGGATACAATGAAAATTTCGGTATATAAAGATGGATCGAATTTCAGTATAAATACATAAAAAAGTGCGACAGATCTCCTACCGTCAATGAGCTACAGAGGGAAACTTTTCCGGCAAAAGTGGGATTATAAGACAAACGGCTCTTTTTTAAATGAAATGTGATTTAAGGTACATACAAAGTAATTAACTATAAAACTATGGCACATGTCCCAAAGTAAAATATAGGTCAATATAGGTCAGGGAGAACCTTGGATCTAGGAATTTCAAAACATAAAAATAGTTTTAATAAAAACGAAAACGATTCTGCTTATGTTACTTATTAAATAGAACAAAGCCACACTTTTAATTTAATAATTACTTAATTTTACATCTGGCCAATAAGGAAAAAAGGTTTAAAATTTCAGTAAATAATAAATAAAGATTTTAAAAAACCCAGTAGGTGTTAGAGGAGCTTTTCTTGTCTGAGGCGGTACCACCCCACGCACCCTTTAAAGGACCCGTTCTAGGGGGTAAGTCAGTTTTTTCTTCCTCTTTAACTTTTATTTTTGTTTTCCTTTTTTATCCCAAAGTATGGTAAAAATGATGACGGCACTATTCGGATCTTCGTGCGGGGGAGCAACCGGGGAGCCACCATCGAAGAGTTCAATCTCCTTTGCTAATATATGTGGGCCTAACAACAATCTAAACTCCATTCACAATCACCTTTAGGCATCTAACGGAGACACAAATAG
This sequence comes from Listronotus bonariensis, assembly GCA_014170235.1. Lineage (NCBI taxonomy): Eukaryota > Metazoa > Arthropoda > Insecta > Coleoptera > Curculionidae > Listronotus > Listronotus bonariensis. Next base: position 121,691 of record JACEGR010000032.1, read on the forward strand.
GTTCTTAAAGTTCAACTAGCCACCTACTTTTCCCAGACTACAAACTTTATATTTTGTCCTTTCGTCCCCATGGCGGTATATGCGCTTATGTTCGTAACGATCTGGCTTATGGTCGTGTTTCTAAACTTTTTCTTAGGTCTTCTACTAAATTTTTCTGTTGTTTCTACCGGTCCCCATCTGACTGTTTCTATGTTGAATTTTTTGACTTCCTTTCAACAAAGAAGTATTATTTCCCAGTTTTCAATGGCCGAAGTAATCGTGCTTGGCTATTGCAATGTAAATAATATGGACTGGCTAGGCTCTTCAAAAACTGACCCTCAAGGCAGAGCATCAGAAATTTTCGCAGTCAGTAACTCTCTTACCAACCTTATCATGGCACCCACCTACTTTCCTAGAGTACCGAATTACAGTTCAAACCCCTTAGATCCCTTTCTTACCTCCAATCCTGAACTCTATAAAGCATTTGTTACTGCCCCCTAATTCGCTTAGATCATGGCTTAATTACTGTAACTTACTCTGCACATTCTGAGGTAAATGAATGCATGACACCACGCACTGTATGGCACTATAACTCAGCCAAATGGGGTAGTTTGAGGGACTTCTTTGCCACCTCCCTTGGAATACCATTTGCTTTTCTTTTTACGATCCTTCCGAAATCTCTAAGCAACTAACCGAGTCAATTCTATTTCTTCATTAAAACCTATGTTCCCCACACCAAGAAAACCACTAAACCCTCCTTCATATACCTTGTTTTATTAAATTATGTGACAAAGCTAGACTTTTAAAAGTTTAATCTTACAAAAAGTTTCTACAGAATTCTAGTCCAGAAGATCGACAAGCTAGCATAACAGCAAGAAACCACTAGCATTAAACAAAGTACTTTCATGATAAAACGGAAGCAAATTCTTTTGGTCCTTTGCCAAAAACATCAGTAAAAAATTTTGTACCAGTTTTTCCAGCACTAACTTTAGAAAATTGAATTACTTCTACATCTAAAGTAAAGGCTGAACTATTGGCAAAACAATTTGCTGCCAATTCAACCCTTCTACCACCTATCAAAGATGCAATTCCTACTATGCCCCCAGTTCCTTATGAAATGCCCAATATTATTTTTAAGGTGGAACACATTAGACGTATCCATTCTTCTCTTAACACCAAGAAATCATCTTGGCTTGATGTCATCCAAGCAATCGTTTTAAAAAAATTGCTCCTGAAATTGCATCTGTTTTAACTCGGCTCTTTCTGAATTTCTTATGACACAGGCATTTTCTACAAGGCTGCACGAGTTTAACCTATGGCCAAATTAAAAAGCGATTTTTTTACTTAAATTTTTTAAACTGTCAAAAATGTTGTACAATAAAATTTAAAAAAAGTATCAAGGTATTATTTTCCTGTTATGCCGTATTTATTTACACACTACCTGTTAAGAAAAAAAAAAATATAAAAAAAATAGGTAATATAAGATAATTTATCGATCTCAAATATCGATATATTGCTCTTCAATATATCGAATAATCGATATAAGCCAAAACGATCTTTATCAAGATCGATATATCGATGTTCTTTTAAAATTTGACACTATTTACTCCTCTGACGCTACAGTGTTAGCGAAACACGTGTCACAAGTTGTAAATAAAAATGGAATTTTTAACAATCAAAAGTTTTTAAATCAATTAAATTTTTGGAAAAAACATATTTTAATTAAACATCATAATTAATTGCACATAATACTTATATTACACAGAAAAGGGGTTACCATAATCGTAATTAAAATATATTGGTTGATAAAGCTACACGAATCTGGTAACACTTTTACCAAGTTAACACCAGGGCTGAGTACAAGCATCAACTTCTTTTCTTTAAGTTAATAATCGCAGTTAATGTACTTTTTTTAATGTCCCCCGACTGAGCGCCATCATGGAAAAAAAATTGAGAGGGGGTTTTGCAGCACATTATTTTAAAGCTCCTAATAAATACTGTATAATCTTAGAATAAAAAGTCAATACCATTTTACAATTACCTAAATACTTGATTTGGCTGGCCATATTTCCGAAATTAATAAAGTTAGATATACGTAATGTGGCCTTTTCTTAAAGCTTTCTTAATGCGTTCAAAACACAATTCCTTTGGCTAATGCAAAAAAATTAAATTCCGGCCTACTTATGAGAATAACTCTAATTGACAGGCTTGTGCAGAACAAAAGTAATTTGGCTTTGTTGTCCTCATTTTTAAGAATGACCTTAATGGGCAAAAACACGATATAGCCACACAACCCTAAGAAAAGCTTCAATTCCTCAAAAGATAAATCATTTGGCTGCCTTACCAACCTTGAAAGGATTTCTTCTCTTCTAATAAGACCTTCTCAGATTTAGGAAATGACGGCTTCGAGAACTTTTAGAACTCTTTAACCAAACAAGAAGAGTCATTTGCTCTATGACTAACTCCAGTTTAACAGAAAAGCTTCCTTTTTGCTGACAAGCTTTGTAGCTATTTTTACTACTTCAAAGAATTAGCCAACATAATTTCTTCTATCTTTATCCGCTTCGATCATTTGGAGAGGCCCAAAAACTTTCGTGTTCTACATTTTGACATATTAAAAAATCACCGTAACATCTAAGTATAAGATGCTGATTTAAGGTTTAAAAGGGACTTACCTAAGCCTTGCTCAGCTAAAATGCGCCCAACAAGACTTTCGGCAGAACCGACAACTTCAAATGACGCTGGTCTTCTTTCTGCAGGACTTCCTGGCAGTGAATGAGTCAATCTTTCGTTCGCCACGTGGCCATTAGGTTCCCCAGGCGGCACTGAAACTAACAATAAATTTACTTTTAAATATAAAACAGTTTTTATGAAAGTGTGAATGGTTATGATTATACACGTTTAGCTAAATAAAAACGTCTACAGGTAATACGTGGAAAGAAGATAGTCTAACGCGTATAGAACACTATTCAGGTAGAGATTAGACAAAGAATGTTGGCATGTAAACATTTTGGATAGGATGACAAATTGTGCTTATTTTGTTCTTGCTTTACTGGCCTAAATATGTAGCTGAACGTGTATATGTATAAGAAAGCAGAAGTGAAGATTATACGGTTAAATACTTTGGTACATTAGTGATATTTTAGGCTGCTTATAGAAACTTAACGTTATTAGGACATATCTTAATATTCTTAATATCGATTGTACAACAGATGTAGATTACAGAGTTTTATTATGACCAATATAAAACAACCATACGTTATGGTAGGTTTACATCTGACATTTATTGCATAATATTTATGTCAGACAGAAATTTTCTATTGTTAACATTAGCCAAAATTTCTGTCTGACATAAATATTATGCAATAAATTACCATTAGCTGTTAATCACTTTAATTGTCTCTTAACATTTATTTGATTTAATTACTTAGAGAAGTGGAAAGACATTTTTGACCAACAGGGATAGATTGTCGACCCTAAAAATACAATTATTATTAAGTACTAAAAGGTTACATTGAATTGCATCAAGGCAATGGCATGGGTTATATAACCACCACTAACTTTGGAAGATAAAATTATTTCTACCGCTAAAGGTAAGGCAGAACTATTTGCTAAACAATTTGCTGCCATTTTAACCCTTGACCCTCCCGTAAATCATCCAATTCCAGCTATTACCCCAGTTACTCATAAAATGCCCGATATTATTTTTAAGGTGAAACACATTAGGCGTATTCTTTCTTTTCTTAACACCAAGACATAGTCTGAGCTGGAAGGCATACCAGCAGTCGTTTAAAAAACAAATGTGCTTCAGAACTAGCACCAATATTAACTCGGCTCTTTCGAATTTCTTACGACACAGGTATCTTTCCGGAGAGCTGAAAAGCTGCACGTCTTCAACCTATCCCCAAGAAATAATCTAAATCTTTTCCATCTAACCATAGACCAATTTCAATTCTCTCAGTTCTTTGTAAAGTAATGGAAAAATTCATTAATTCACAAATCCTTACGTATTTAGAAAAACACAAAATTTTGCATGACAGGTATGGATTTCGCCACAAAGATCTACAGCAGATCTTCTTTTCTTCGTATCACACTGCTGAAATAAGTCTCTTGAGTTTCTAGGTGAGTCCCAGATCGTTGCTCTTGATATATCCAAAGCTTTTGACCAGGTTTGGCATGCCGCACTTCTTAATAAACTTCCCTTCTATGGTCTTTTAACTAAACGCTGTACTTGGCTCTTTAGTTATCTGATCGACGTATATCAGTTATTGTGGACGGCCATTCTTAAGGCTTTCACCAAGTAAATGCTGGAGTGCCTCAGGGCTCAGTTCTGGCACCAACATTGTTTCTTCTTCACATCAACAACCTTCTCTCGTCCACAACTAATTTCATTCATAGTTACGCCGACGATAGTACCCTTCACTCACTTTTAGGTTCCTAAACCCATCATCAAACCTGATTTGAAAAACAAACGCAGAGCGATGCAGATATCTCTTTCGCAAAATCTTAATTTAATATTGTAATAATACATCCAAAACACAATCATGTTCCTTGTCGCAAAAAGAGTCATCAAATACTCATCCTCTACTTATGAGCGGCCAAGTTTTACAGAGCAAAGACACCTTCAATCTTGTGGGTGTCACATTTGATAGTAATCCTAACTGGCTTTAAAAAGCTTGGATTTCTCTTTCGAGCCAAAAAGTATTTTTCCCCTTCTAATTTATACACTTTATATGTGTCCCAAATCCGGCCTCCCTTGGAATATTGTTCTCATATCTTGGGAATGGCATCCTCCATAAGCCTAAGCATTCTTTATTCCATTCAAAGAAGAGCTATTCGTCTCATTAATGATCCTTTACTTACAGAAAGACCCTCTCTTGCCCATCGTTGAGCTGTGGGGATTTATCGCTTTTTTATAGGTACTTCCATGGCTTTTGCTCTGAGGAATTGTCCAGTATAATTCCTCCACTCACGGTTCCCATCAGAGAAACTCGTAATGCCACGCGTATGCATCCTTATAGGGTCCAACTGGACAGGCCCCGAACTTCCCACTTTGTTCGTTCTTTTATCCCTAGAGTTTCTAGAATGTGAAACCTGCTGCCCGCGAAGGTCTTTCATTCCCCCCAAATCTTCAAGTATTTAAGTCCCGTGTCAACCAACTCCCTCTTACCTCGCTTAAGACACCCACGGTACGTTAGTATTTAGGCTTTAAGCCTTCGTGGATTGTCTAAATATAAAAAAGGGGATACGAGCGCACAAGGACAGCAACTAATTTATAAAATTGGTAATTTTTACATTACATTTACTTAAAAAAAAACAGGACTTACCGATACGTGACTATACACACCACCAATATCCACGGTTATCAGTTATTTAAAACGATGCTATGCACCAAAAAAGAATAAGTAACACCACATTCGTAAATGACTTGAAGCTACAAGTGAATGTATTATTAATTACAATACTCTTAAGTTTTTGGGAATCTTCTACGAATCTTCTTTTAGCTGGTAGCTTTTGATCAGAAAAACGTCTAGCTTCTTCAGAATTGCAATGAGCCTCTCCGTAAATAAAAAGCATATCGTGATACTCGCGTACTAAAAACATCTCTCATACCAAAATACACGCACTGATACAGTAATGCATACTAAAAATAAAATGTCATTTTACGTTGCAAAAACTATCAAACAATTTTTTCCCGATGTAGGTATTTATTTTTTTGCTCACCAACACCATGTCGTGTACGACGTTGCCAATTGTGTAAGGGAATTTGTTTGTGTTTCTTCGGAAAATTGTATTTATTAAGCAAGAAAAATATTTTTTAGAGATAGTGATTTAATAAATATAATGTATTAATTCATTTTACGCTATTGGGCATATAATTTTAAATAATTAGGGTGCAAAATAAATTGATTTTATGACCAAATACAAATAAGTTCGGCATTTTACGGATTTACCTCTTTAAGTTACAAACATTATTTCCCTAACACCGTGTATACCGTGTGTTAAATAGTTTTAGTTCATGATATGTCCGTAGTTATTTCAGGCGTTATAAAAAGTTTGTTGGGCTTTAGCCCAGTGGCGTAGCTAGGGCAGCAGGGCCCTGGGGCACAAAAATAAAGGGGACCCCTAAAAATTTAAACAGCAAAAAGAAAAAAGATTCTCATTACTTGTTAAGTAGTTTCTTTAACTTTTTTCCACTTTTTTAATCTATTTATCAATCTACATTCGTACTAACGTACCAAGAAGACAAAAAAGACCTTTTTCAACTCCAAGGGGCCCACTAAGCTTGAAGGCCCCGGGCCACTGCCCACCTAGCTACGACACTGCTTTAACCGAACGATGTGTCTGGACTAAATGACATTGTCTAAACAATAAAGTAAAGTAGGTCAGAGCAAGAAGTTATTTGTATAAAATCATCCTGGTTGCAAAACTGCGTCGCTTAAAAGTTTTATTTTTCGACTCTTATACCGGATGTCAATTTATACATGTACACCCTCGGAGATTTTTGTCCCTTCTGAAAAGTTAAAACAATGAAAGTTACAACGTTGTACGAGCCGACTTTTCAAATATTAAACTGCTAGCTCGATTTTTAGCTTTAGGACTTTTGATCAGCTGAGAACTATTTTTCTGCAAAGTTTTAGCTAATTCGATGATCATTTTTTAGTGTCCTTTAGCACTGCAAACTACATATTCGTTAAGCAAATAGGTATTGGTATATCGACCAGTAAAGCAACAACAAAGGATGTGTGACTCCTCCAATCCAAAATGTTTACATGCGGGTATTTACGTTAGACTGTCTCTTTTCGTCACATTGCCTATGTTTTATGTTATTTAGCTGATCCGGTATGTGATTTTAATAGGTTTGGTCAGATGAATCAAAATAAAACTCTGTTATATTTAATTGATTAATTGTAGATAAATGACCTAACTGCTTCAAGCTTCTATAAAAACCTTTAAAATTATTTTAAATTAGGACAAAAAAAGTCTTTAAAAAAAAAATCAACTGTAAAGTAAGATTTTTGAAAACATTTTTTTTTCCTAGAATACAACGCCTTAATAAAAAAATACCTAGTTACTAAACATATTTTACTGCAATGTATTGTTTCTAAAAAACTCTAAAAGAAAAAATGTATATATTTTTTATAAACCCGCAAACATTTGAACCTGGCCACCCCGTTTTCTTTTTAAGATAATAACTTGCAGCTTTTAAAACGTTTATAGCTTTTACCAAATTTTCCAATTAAATTAGGGTAATTTCTTTCGAACCGAAACAAAAACTCTAATAAAATCTATTGAGACTAGTTAAGATAATGACAATCAATGTAAATAAAAAAATTATTATACAGGTTGTTATTTGTCAAAATTATTGTAAAGCCGCGTCCAACTTGCAACAATTTGCCAAACATCCGTCCAAACTAACTAACCTGTTTGCACGCTTCTTTGACGCCAAAAAAACCAACAAGCTCTAAATCACCAGCAAATAATTCGCCAAGCTCTTGAAACGACGTAAATTCCGTCCACGTCCACGTCCGCGCTATGTGTTGGGGTATGCGGCGTGGAGCAACGCGGCGAATTGTAGCAAGTCGGGACGCGGCTTAACACTTAAACAATTATTCCGAGACTCTTTTAAAATTTTTAATAGAAGTTGGTTTAATAAAAATACAGGAAGTTTTTAAAACAAGTAAATTATAAAATTAATAGTCAAAATGCACTATATTTAAAAAACCTGCTGCTGTTTCTTTAATAATCGGATCAAGGTCAAGGTCTATTTGGTACTGAAGCAAATGGCATAGGGTACCTAGAGACCCTATTATCTTCACTTTGCGCTCCTTCCGTATAATTGGGACTAAACCAGTATACAGTGCAATCCAATTAAAACAAGCCACCCCTATAATTTCGTTATTTCTATACTTACAGGAAAATTCTAAAACACGTCAGCTTTAATTTTTAGGGAGAATTTTTTGTCAAAATTTACTTGTTCAAGTTGATCCCCTCCCTTACCCCAACACAAACGTCAAAAAGTTTAAATCGAAAAGCAGGCGCAGGCAGGTGATATTTCATCTTAAAGGGTTTTAAACCCTGGTTTTAATGGTCTTTGGTTTCTTAAAATCGATTTGTTCCTTTTGAGAAAATTCACCCTATATTTTTGGATTATCTAGCCCGTGGCTCACCTCTATAACTTTTTATTGTTTACAATATCAAAACAAAATGAGGTATGTAGGTACATCATATAAATATACATTTTTTAAGGAATTTGATTATTTGCTTTTACTTCCGGTTAAGCCAAAAACGACCTTAATTTTTCCATTTTAATGAGAAGTGGCACTACAGATTAAAAATAAAAATATTTATAGGTTATAGGTCAAAAAGTAAAAAAATAAAGAGTCATTTCATTTAAATTAGTCAAAGTAATCTGGGTGCCTTATTTAAAATAAGAAAATAATGGTAGATTCCGGAAGTTATAGAAAACAAATTAATTTATGAAAAAATCACAGTTATGTGATATACCTCCGTACCAAATTTTATTTTGATATTTCAAACAATAAAAAAGTTACAATGGTAAGCCAACGCGAAAGAACCCTGATATTTGGGGTAAATTTTCTCAAAAACTTCTAAACTGATTTTAAAAACTAAGGACTGTTAAAGAGATAATTTGACCCTTTAAGATTAGGTATTATATGACCCTTTTTCCCATTTAAACTTTTTAACGTTTGTGTTAGTAAAAACTGCGCCACTAGTTATCTACATTTTCACAAAACTCTAGCTAGTTAAAAACACTACTATTTTTGTTATGCAGATTTTTAAATACCTCTATTTACAAGAAAAAGGCAGATATTTTTGGAAAATTTAAGATTTGTTAATAAAATTTAATCAAACCTACGAAAAAAAAAATACAAATAAAAGAATTTGCTTCTTACAGTTTTGATTTTCTCTGGGGCTAACAAAAAATTTTTTTGCGAAATTCCAAAATAAAAATGTTCTCTACCAAAGTGCTCCTCTTGGCATCAATAGCATCTGATATAAATTTGGTGTGGGTCCCATGTCTCAGTTTTTAGATAAAATAATTTAATAATCCTAGTTGCGCCCCTGGTTGGTGAGGGGAGGGGTTAACCCTGAACGAGAAGTTCTGACACAAAAATTTGACCCCTAAACAATAAAGATGACGTGTTTTGGGATTTTTTTAAAGTGTACAAATAACAGAATTATAGGAGTGGCTCGTTTTGATTGGAATGCACTGTATAAGAAGTGAAGATTAAAAAAAGGACTTCAGGTTCAAATTTTTGCTCTTTTCCTTCACTTTGCGCGCTCTCCATTTATAATTTACATTAAACCACTAACCTACAATTTAAGAACAGCAAAGTTTTATATTTGTTTCATCTCAAAGTTACGTCTCTCCCCATCCAGCTCTGAAGCGGTCGCTTCACATATTAACGCTGAAGTCCGGCCCTGGTGGCTTTCATTCTATGGTTTTAATTAAAATTACCTCAATTTGATTGAAAAAATTGGCAAAATGTTTACTACTGTTTATTAACCGTGTTTAGGCAACCTGTAGAGTATTAACAACTTTATGATCATCGTCATTTTATGACCAAATAATTTTTTCTTGTAGGAAATAAAATAAAAATTAGGTACTAGCTGCCAAATTTAAACACCAAAACGGGATGGCCAGATTTATTTGTAGACTAGTCAATTTAACCAATATTGGTAGTCAAACTTACAATTCTATAAAAACAAAAATTAATCATTAGAACTAAAAAAACTAGCTAAGCTTGCTAAGCTACATTTAGTGGCAAGATTTCTTGGTTAAGACCGTTTTCAATAAAGCTTGTAACTACAATTAAAAATGAATTCTGAAGAAGCTTGTTAAAAATTACACAATTATTAGGTTAATGATAATATAAACAGCGAATTAAATTTTCTCCAAATAGCAGTTGTCCACAAAATTACTTTCTGTCTGCCATATTTTTTATCATGACAACGAAACCGGGTATTGTATTTAAAAAAAATATATATATTATTTTATTTTTTGCGCACAGTATCATAGACATTCTAAAATCGGTCTTATGATAATTTCTCTTACTTTCGAAAAAAAAGAAACAAGCCTTGTTTTTAATTTTTTATTAGGAGCTCTAAACTTTATTTTTAAACGTATTTTTGCAAAAAAAACTATAATAAAAACGTATCAATTTCATAGAATTAGTTAATGCAGTATTTTAAAGTAAATCCAACGATTTTGTCTGCCTGGTAGAACTGTGAACAAAGTTTTTGACCTTTAACTCAAAAGACCCAGGTTCGATCCCCAGCCGAAGAGACATTTTTAGGCAGTACATATTCAAAAATACGTCGGTGGTGGCACCACGGCCTTGTCTAAAAAGTGCTGTGAAATGTTTTAGTGCTTAGACAACGTACCATACACGGTACTCGGGTATTTAGGCATTAGCCTTCGTAAGCTGTCACAAAGATAAAAAAACATCAAACTTGACAGCACATTTCTTTATGTTTGGTTAAAAAAATTGATCAATCCTTCTGCGACCTACTGTGGTATACTTCATTAGGTAAAAAACTTACATAGTAAAACAAAAAATTTGTAAGCGAAAAAGAAAAGTATCGTGGTGTTTTACATTGTTGGATTCGCTTTAAAACACTGCATTTAGTATTAGTGTGAAAGTTATTTTGAATTATTCGTTTACTAAGCGAAAGCAAAATATTTAAATATTAAAGTTTAAAGCCCTGTTAAAAAAAATAATTAAAAAATAAAATTTGTACTTGATGAAAGAAAGTAAAGTAAGTAGAGTAAATGTAAGATAAAAATTGCACCCTAGATAAAAATGACGCGTTAATTTAAAATTAAAATTTCTCTGATACTTAATTTAAATGGTATATTTGGAGATAAACTGAATCACAAAAACAAAAAAATATACAAAGTGTACTATCGAAAATTTAAAATTTATAGTAATTTTCCTAAAATTAAACTTGTGAAAGTTTATCATATAGGCTTAATAACTTAAAAAAAAATAGCAGCCGAAAAGTAGTTTTATGGCCACCGGATGTACTTTAAAACCATTGGTATAGCTTAATAAACAAAAAAAATGGAATGGGAATCCAAATGCCTTAAAAACTTATGATAATATTGGTTGCAGATATGTTAAAAAACATTTCTTACGTTTGCAAACAAAAAGAGTCATATCTATTTATTTATCGAATTTTAAGAAGAAAAAATCAAGCTTTTTGATGTTTTTAGTCTTAGCCTAAAAGCACATGCGGGAAAAATCATGCAAAACCGATTATTCACAGAAATATCTTAATGAGAGAAATATCTACAAAGCGTCTGGTATCAATTTTTTTGCAAAGTCTAAAAATCTATTCCTTATATCTAAAAGGTTTATTAAAGACGGTCTTGGTCCAAAGCGTAATATAAATCATTACTTCTCCCAGTATTCTTTAACTTATTTGCAATATAATACGCTTTTTAGGACTGCACTTTTTAAAAAAGTATATATTATTTAGTATCACATTTTCTCCAATCTTGTAATAAACATAAAAATAAACTAACATCACAATGTAGTTAAAGTTTGTATTAGGAATATTTAATTTCCTTATACCCATATAACGTATTCTTAAATATAGATAAGTGATTTGGAAAAATAGCATTTAAACACTAGTTTTTCAAAAACAAAACATAAATCTTTTGTTATATTGGACCATCAAGTAAAACAAATCTTTTACTTACATTTTCTTGGCACGTTATTAAATTGAACAGAGACGTATTAAAATAGATATTTTATTATAAACGTATACCGAGTAGGTAAACAAACACTTATTAAACAAGTGTATTTTTAAAGTAGATGTAACCGCAACTTAATTTAAAAATCTAAAATGTACAGTAAGGGCTAAAAGTCTGGAATAAATTCAATTAAATTGAACGAATGATTTTTCAGCGAACCAACCGCTTGAACATGTCAATTTTTTTTTAGTTTGCTGTTTTCGGGCATAACAGCCAAGAATACAGGGTTACGCAAGTAGTAGTTGCATATTACTATCAATATTTTTCTTATGGAACGCCCTATACATTATTTAATTTTTGAGTAATCTGAATACATTTTTAAAACATACCCTATACCTTAAGTCAACAGGTACTGAGAAATTAATGGCTCAATTTCTGAAAACAATAATTTATACAGGGTGTCTCTAAAAGGTACAGAGAAAAAGGTCCTACAGATTCCTGAGGCTAAAATATGACGTGTCTAACCCAACTTACCTTTGTCCAAAAGTGGATAATTTGGGGATACAGGGTGTTAAAATTTATTCTGGTGTTAGTTTTTTATAAATAATTTTGGTAATAATAAGTGTATTGTCAATATATAGAAGAGGTTTTGGAAGGTGAGAAATGAGAATCTGCTATCAATTTCATTGTTTACTTTAGGGGACGCCATCTGTGGTATCTTGGACAAATTAAAAACGAAATAACCTTTGTGAACCGCTCTGTATGTAACATTAAAAAAATTTTCAACATAATTTACATAATAAAGGAATACTTGGTTAAAGTTGATTTAGACAACCGTTTTTGGGATATCTGGATTAAAAAATCACTTCCTGTATGGTCAGGTCTAAGCTATACAGAGTGTTTTAGAATTAGATGCTAATCTTTTACAGTAAGATGCTTAGGTGATTAGAAGAAAAGTTCAAATAAACCTATGTCCTAAAAGACTTATTTTTTGAGACACAAGGTGGTAAAGTTTTAAAAAAATAATCTTTGTTACCACTCTGTATCTCGAAAGTTAAGTCATTTGGGACATAGGTTTATTAATTTTTTTCCTAAAATCATGTAAGGATTTATACCTGCACAAAAATGTGCATCTGATTCTGAAACACCCTGTAAAGCTTAGATCAGGCCATACAGAAAGTGATTTTTTAAAATTCTGATAGCTCAGAAACGGCTGCCTAAATCATTTAACAAGTATATCTTTTTATGTAAAATATGTGAAAGAATAGGAATTTGTATTTAAAAGTTACATAAAAAGTGACCCAAAAAAAGTTATTGCGTTTTGTAAGACCCTGCCCTCTAAAGTTAACAAAAAAATTGATAGCAAATTCTTATTTCTTACCTTCTAAAACCCCTTTAGCCGAATATTGTGACAATAGACCTATTATTAACAAAACTATTAAAAACTAAACCAGAACAAATTTTTGACACCCTGTATCTCCGAAACCATCCACGTTTTGACTAAGGTAAGTTGGGTTAGATCGTCATGTTTTAGCATCAGAAATCTGTGGTTGCTTTTTTCTGTACCTTTTAAAGACACACTGTATACCGTTCTTACTGAGGTTGCCTTGGTTTTTTGTTTTTAATCTATGGTTACAATGATATTGTAATAAGTTTTTAAAAACTGACAGGTATTTAAAAAGTTTTAACCCTAGGATACTGTTAAATTTAGTATTGGCGATAAAAGATGAATAAGACTCAGAAAATAGACATATTAAACATGATTGGATGCGGTGACCGCATTAGGACTCTGACTTCTGAATTGTTCAGTACAATGTATCCTGATGGACAAATATCTCAATCTTCCGTAAGTTAAATAAATAGAAAATTTAGGAAAGTGGGTGATGTGAGAGATCTTCCCAGATCTGGTCGTCCGATAATTTCCAAGAATAAGAAGTTAAACGTTGTTTTGTTTATTTAAGAAAATCCTCATGTACCGACTAGACAGATAGCAGTGGATAATGAAGTTGGAAAAACATCTGTATGAAGGATTTTTGAAAAAAGCAAAATACCATCCTTATAAAATTAAAATAATTCACAACTTTACGAAGATGATACGTTGATTAGGGTTTTGCAAAATATTATTGGATGTTTGCCATAATGACCGTCCTTTCACCTCGTTTTTTTTTCTGACGAATCCACCTTTTGCCTCAATGGTACAGTAAATGGACAGAACTGCCGTCACTTGTCTTCTTCCAATCCTAATTGGCGATTAAAGCTCACGCTCATATCCTTAATCTGTCAATGTTTGGGCCGGCATTGTGAATGTGTCATAGGTCCGTATTTCTTCGACGGTACTTTAACAGGTCAACCATATTTGGAATTCTTAAAAACGAACAAACTCCCGACGTGCGTTTACAAATACAAATAACCCCAATATTTCAGGAGATTCTATTTGGTTTGAACAGGATGAGGCGCCGCCACACTCAGCAGAGATGTGCAACAATATTTCAGTGAGGTATTTCCGGGTCGATTAATTGAGCGAAGGGGTCCAGTAGGGTGGCCTGCTAGGTCGCCTGACTTAACCCTATTGGATTTATTTTTGAGGGGTTATTTAAAACATAGAGTGTAGGTAAATAAGCCTGAACAAATACCTTAAGAAATAATACGCAACGTTCTGGATGAATTTGAATTCAGACTTGCTTACTGTCAAGAAGTTAATTGGGCTCAATTCAAATATTTACTATAGTCTAGGTTAAAATAGTTTTTTTTATTTTATTACATTTTCATTAAACTGTTTTAAATAAATCCAGTTTTCGCTGAAAAATCATTTCTTTAATTTTTAAAAGAAGTTATCCCAGACTTTTGGCGCTCACTGTATAAATAAAAACAATAATTTGCTTAATTTTTTCGTTTCAAAAATTTTCTAAGCAGTAATAAACAATAAAGTTATATGAATCTTAAATCAAAAATTTTCAGGTCAGGTAAATATGATCAGTAATTATTCCAATTTACCTGAAGTAGTATTTACCTTTACGTTAACGTTTTTTCAAATAGCTTTAAAAATATTGTTTTTTTGTTTAATCAAGATGTTCAGAATTTAGTTTCTACCAATTTTTATATACTAAGATTTTTCTGACCCTACATATTAAACAGCATTAAACAGAGACCTCCGTGAATTAGCCATGCAACCAACTGTAGCAGATGGGATATCATATCAACTAAAGAAATACAGATATATTTAAAAAACGATTTTTGTGCCAAAAATTTAGTCATTATATTAAATTATTAAGTACAGCATTATCTTGACGGTAGGGTTTTTTAAATTTTATTGATATCATCAGTGGCTGCGCTTTTATAATTTAATAGGTAAAGGAAATCCTAAATGGATTAATTAATTGTTTTTATGTCAAAAATTGTATAAAAAAATAAATTTATAACAATTTTAAATTTGTTGCAGAAAAAACTGAAAAAATGAATAACAACTCTGACTTTACTGTCCAATCAAAGTATAAAAGCCTTGAAACAAATATTAAAATATTTATTTAAAAAGCTTTTTGTTTAATTAGAGCCAATAAAATGGTTTTGAGATAGTTAAAAAGAGTTTTTTTACTAATGTAATTGCTTAGTTTTTTCCAAAAATATTTTTACAGTTTTAAAATTTTTAGGTAACATTTTTCTCGCTTCTGTTTTTCTTGTTTATTAAAAAAATACAGATAAAACTTATTAATCCAATTTGTTCGGAGAACAAGGTTGACTAATTTACTTAAATTTAAAAAATCTTATTTAATTATTTCCAAAATTTTTATGTTTCAGATAACAGTAAATATACAACGTTTTTAGTTATATAGTAGTAGTAGTTACATAGTTAGTATAAAACTATTTTAACCAACGCTTAACTCTTTTAAGTTATGGGATTTATTAACTGTAATTTTTAAAAGTTTTGCACGTTATAAATGACTAAAATAACCAAACGGCTGCAGTAAAAATAGCTGAAATTTTCTTTAAGAGAATCTGAAAATTTAAAAATCCAAAATTGTGCCAGCGCAAATAGAAAAATTGCAGAGAAAAAAATTACGTAAGAAATTTTTAAACTGTAAAAACGCCATTACATATCGGTAATTCTTTAGTGGAAATGTACGGGATTAAGGGTCGGCTAACCTCGGCCGTGGAAGGAAGCCCTGTGATTTAGGAGAGAGCAACGCGCATGCCGCTCGTCCGGTCCTGGCTGGAAGTCCAAGGCCTGGTGCGGGTGGAGGCCCGTGGCCGGTCCATCTTCGCAAGGCCAGCCTGGCGGTGCGGGCAAGAACCCCGCTACAGCCATGGCTTGTGCTTGTGCGAGCTTGAGACCGCTTGCAATACGAGTAAAGCCCGGTGCGCTAGGTGACTGCGGGCCCCCAGAAGGCGACGCCCTGTTCAAACTTAGCTGCACCCGCCGAGGCGGTGGTGTAGGCGGCATTAACTCTTGACTGTCGCCCTGAAGACTGCAGAACGCAAATATTTTACACAAATTAGACTCAAACTATAAACAAGCATTTAATATTACTTTTAAACATTACTTTTTGCTTTTCAAACGACCATGTATTAAAAGTAAAAGTGCATACTCTTAAAAATATGACTTTAACTTAATCAAATTTGATGCGTGTTCTGTACTACCATTAGCCACCTGATTTATACCAACTACATTTTAAAAGCTACTAGGTATACAAGATTATCTAAAAGTATGTCCCAGTAATTTCACCAACGAAACACGATTTTAACCATTTAAAAAAAGTTTTTCATATATCTATTTATATATCCTTGGTAATTTAATGAAAAAATATGTATTTTGATTTTTTGCCACTCTACGAAGGCATAGCAGGGATTTTTTTTTAAATTAAAAAAGTGGGACATTAATACAAGGACGCACACCCAATTTACACCAGATGCTAATGGCCTTAAGCGAAACACGTTGGAAAAGAAAATTTTTATTTTAGAACCTGCAGAAAAAAGTTAATATTTTGGTTAGCCCCCTCCCCTAAAAAATCTATGTTTTAAAAGCCAATTCTCCATTTGCATAGTTTTGGTGAATCTGATTAAATGTTACCAAAAAGCCTAAATTTTGAAAAATTATCTTTAAAAAAAAATTATAGCCAGTAAGTTTTATTTTACTCTAATTTTTTTGTGCAAAAGTTTAAAATGTTCTCTATAAACATACACTTTCTGAATATTTCTGCGATTATTAACATCAAGTAATGGATGAGGTGATAATATTTTAGGGACCTATTTAATTTTTTTGTGTTTTTTGATTTTTTTAAATCTGACTTGGCGTGTACCCAAACAAATAACATCTATCTATCGGTTTTGCTAACCAAATTTAAAGAGAAACTTATGTACGCAATGACCTCTGCAAAATATAAATTTGTATAGCCTGATTTATTTAGAAACCTTTTTAAGTCGGGTATTTTTTTAATTAAAATTACCAGTTTTCAACAAAAAAATAAAATGTAAATTATAACATGTCGAGACTGGTATATTATTTGACATTAACGTCAAATAAAGAAATATTGCAAATGCCATAATAGGTGACAGCAGATAGATAGATTGGTAGTTTAAACATTTTTTTTGTTTTTAAGATAAAAAATTAAAGCAATTTTTATTTTCATTGTTTTGCAATATCTCTCTAATGGTTAACTTTTGACCCCATATTTATAAAGAAAAATATCCATTATTTTGAACAAGAAATCACTTCCTATTTTTTTTTGCATCTTTTAAGGAACACCCTGTAAAACAAAAATACAATCCTTATTTTAACAGTAAGGAATTGTTGCAAAAGTGTTTCAAATTAAGGTATAAAAAATGAACGGTGTGTCTTTTTTGTCGGTGTTTTTTCTGCTAAAAGAATGGCTTTTATTTTGCAAGGTATACAGGGTGTTACAAATTCGATGCATTAGCATTGCTATCTCGGTAATTATAAGAGATAGAGAGTTGGGTAAATTAGGTCAAAGTTAATGCGCGCGCATCCTAAAGCTGAATAATTTGGCGAAGTAATATTTAAAAAATTCCGGCTACATCCGGAGATATTTGGAAAAACCGTTTTTTTAAGGCCCTGTTAGTGAATATTTTAAAAACCTAATAGCACTTTCTTAAGGCACGTTTTTATTTTCTTCAAAAAAACGTTTTGTTTTTTAGCTACCATCATCAGCTTTATTTTTTTTTAAAGGACCAGGATGAGGGTAGCTAAAAACGCAACGTGGTATCGGAAAATTAAAAATATTGACTTAAAGAGCATAAAAAAGTTGCTTAAGGAAAAGCTATTGGTTTTTCAAAAAATTCTAAACAGAGCCCTAAAAATAAAATGAATAATTGAATTTTTCGGGTTTTTCCAGATATCTCCGGAAGTAAACGGAATTTTTAAATTTCTTTTTGCTCAATTATTCAGCATTATAATGCGCAACTTTGCCCTAATTTAACCAACTTTCTATCTTTTATAATTACCGAAATAGCAATGCAAATGCATCGAATTTGTAACACCCTGTATACACAACGAAAATTACAAAAATATTTTTTAAATATATTCTTGTATAAGTTCTGATAAAAGTTAAACCTTAAAGTGGGTTGCCTTAGCAGAAAGATTCCCGATAAAAAGTGTAAGAATCGACTTGTAATATTATAATCTAGTCGATGTAAAAAATAATGAAAAATTATTTTATTAACTAAATTTGTGTTTTTTAAACATATTAGACTAAACCACATGAAAATTGTAGTTAGAAATTTTAAAAATATCCAGGTCATTATTTGGGTATTTGGGTTCCATCTAATCCCCTGTATAAAAATATAAATAAAATAATTTATCATAGTTTTTTTTAGCCATCAAGTCCAGCATAGAATAACTAAATAGTTTTAACCTCCATGCAAGTTTCTATTCATAAAGTCTTAGCTGTAATGTTAACCTAAATTAAACAATATGTTAACGACAAAACGTGAGCTTAAATGCAACATAATTCATCAAACACACTCCGGTTTGCGTCATCTTCACTACTCCTTTGTAAAGTATAAGATAATCGATATTGCACCTCTAAACTAATTTACAAGGTCGCCTGAAAAAGTAACGTCAGGGCAAAATAACACCCTAATATATCTGTGTTTGAGTCCAATTTGTGTTTTTGTCACATTACTGTAACATGACCAGTTAGCTTAAAAAAAGAAAAACCAAACTTATTGTTAGGTCAAACAAAAATTTAAAAAGTAGCACACCATTTCACACCCTGCTCACGCTTACCCTTGTAGCCAGGGTGTAGAAAACCAGTTTTACTGAAAATTAAAATAATTATATTTAAATGATGATTTAAATGAACGTGTAGGATGACTTATGGCATACGCACAGAAATATTTAGGTACGTAAATATTTTAAAATTATTAGTAATGAACTATTATAGTTATTTCCATAAAAATAAAAATCTTTAGGAGTTATAAAAGAAAATTAAATTAAAATTTAAGTTGTTTTTTAATTTATTTTAAAATTAATGTAGCCCTAAGGTGAAAATAAACCTACCAGATAATAAAAATATATAACATCCTTTGAATAATAATTTAACGACTTTTATAATAAACTTATATAACTCATTTTATTTTATGGTTTTTCTAAACACCAAATCTTTTATTTTACATTTATATTATATCCAACGAGAATGAAAAATATACTAAATTCCCTTATTAAACGTTACTTAGTAAAACTTATTTAAAAAACAATTTTTCGTCAATGAAAAACAATTATTTTAAATCGCTATTAAGGGATTGTCTGAAATTTGTAAGAGATTGAATAAGGGTACATCGTTACATTCAAACCGATCTTACCAAGCAGATGAAACCTAATCTCTACCGGAAAACTTTGGGGTGATTCTACAGTAAAAATAGGAAAAAACTGTTAAAAAAATATAAAAATATAGTTTTTTTATACCTTTTATACCAATTCAGATATTTAAAAAAATTTGGGTGACAACTTCTATGGATCAAAAGACATTTGTTGGTTTACAAGAAAAAAATTACCAGTGTCGTCCATGAGATATTTAAGGTATATATTTTTTAACAAAAAATAGTACGCCACTGTATCTTTCAAAAATAGAAATATTTTTTTAAATTCTCGTTTAGTTTAGAACAAATTTAATCTCTCAACTTTTTTAATTTAATGTAGGGTGCTTGCGTAAACAAATATTAACCTTTTTGACATGGTAAAATCTCTATCTAATTGAAGAATAAATAAAAAAGGTAATGTTTTACTTTAGACTTAGATATTACCAATACGAAAAGAACATGTTGAGAAATGGTTTTTATTAATTTACGCGAAAACCGTACATCAAATAAAAAAGTGGAGAGATCCAATTTGTTCTAAAAACTAAACGATAATTTTAAAACATATTTTTTTTAATGCAGTGGCGTACCATTTTTTCTTTAAAAATATATACTTTTAACCCCTCATGAAGGACAACAATTAAAAACCAAATCTTGTAAGCTAAAAATGTTTTTTTATTAATTTTTATAATTTTTAACACATAGTAGATCAAAAACTAAGAAGTTTTATTGTAAAAATTAAAATTTGTCGGTAGTGTTACTGGTATACACCTTTCCAATTATGTAAAAGATTGAAATGAACATCAAAAATATATGCTGTATTTCGGGTGATTTGATTAAAGTTCAATGTGATCGTAGGTTCTTCGAATTCGCGAAACTAATATGGTGGAAAAAGGTTTTGAAAAATAACAATAAAAAAAAATAGCTAGTTTAAAAGAGAGAAAAAATTGTTAAATAATACCTTAAAGCATTTATTTTTATAACGAAATGGTATTATTACTATCAAATAATTTACAATGAAATGTGTAAAATAAGCGCTTTTTCTTCTATTTTTTCTTGTTTGTTATTTTTGTCACCGTACATCATTTTCTTTGAATAATTTAAATCGATGTAGAACTAAACTATATCTGTATCAGATAAAATCCAGGACGAAGAGCACAGTATTGGGTTCGATGCGATTCATCTAATCGGATTTGATTTTTACGATGTACCTTTATTCGATTAAGTGTAAAGATAGGAACACATTTTCCCAGGTTCTAAAGCTGTATCAAATAAACAATGTAATTAAAATTGTTTATTTTTGTTTAATGTCTCTTCTTCCCTTTTATTTTAAAAATTAAAAAAAAATAGAACTTTGGAGAACCAAATGAATGCGTAAATCCTTTATTTTGGATTAAAATTAAGCGATAAAAAAATTTAAATGGCTACTAGGCGATGTCTCGAAAAACTGGAAAGAATGGTCTGGGGTAAGGTGGATAGAGACAAGGGTTTTCTTTTCAAAAAATGTCGTTATTTTTTATTGTTTTGTAAAAATCGTGTTATTCGTGTTTATATTTGTGAGTAAATAGTTGATTAAAAAGACTTTACCCATCGTATAAAGAATATTTTTAATTTTAAATTGGTAAAAAGGACTCCCATGACGGCACAATATCAGCTGTTTACTGTCATAGCAAAGTTGGGCCACCTTGTCTCTATCCACCTTGGGTCTGGGGTACTTTATTTAAAAGCTCGTGACTATATAGTAGTTTATAGCCCTAAAATATAAAGTCAATACCTTTACTTACTAACTCGTACTAAAGATGGTGGTACATTAATTAGTACCTAAATACCTTATTTGGACAACCATATATTATTTAAATTAAAATAAAGTTAGATATAATAAATGTGATATTTTCAAAAATTCGTTTAAAGATATTTTAAACGGTAGTGATAATATAGAGTGTTTTCCAGAATAAGTGCTACAAGAGGACAAAGGGACCAAAAATTTTTTGAAAGTTTAAATCGGTATTTTGGGAAAACTGGTCCTGTGGTCTAGACCTAAGAAATACAAAATTTTACTTTAAACGGCAGTATACAGGGCGAGTTATAAATAAAAGTATTGGAAAAATGACCTAGGGCAAAGTACCTTTATTTTTAAAAATAGAACAAAATTTTATAACTTAAAGTTTTTAATGCTTTAACTTAAACATTTCGGAAATTTAATTCTCTACAATATTTACTTATCCAATTGTGTTATATTAAATAAATAAAAGTATTTTACTTTTGCACATTTTTTATATGTTTACATATATTTTGCCTCGTATAATATTAATTGGAGTAAAATTTTGTATTTAAAAATTTGGGGTCCATTTCTCCTCTACCACCACATACTGTACACAGGACAAAAAGTACATTTTTTAATGGAACACTCTGTATATTACATCACCCTTGAAAATATTTTTAAAAGAGCTTTACGAAAGAACCACACTAATTATATCTTGCTTTATTAGTTTCGGAAAAATATCCATGCAAATAAGATATTAAGGTAATTATTAAAATACCGGCATTTTCTAGTATATTTTAGGGTTATAAGGTAGGTTCTCGTTATATGCTTTAAAATAAGATGACACAAGACACTCCTTTCCATTAATTTTTCCCATGATGGTACCAAGCAGCCAATTTAAAATTTTCATTTGTCAATTTCTCTCTAAAATATAGTATTAAAGCATCAATTTCATTGCCTAAAGCTTTAATTTTTAAATTAATCCGTTGAAAACATAAAAAGGGGGTAAATTTAAGAAATACGCTGTATAATTAAAAGATCAGCAATCATCAATCAGAGTTATTTTTAAGTTGGCATTTTCATTTTAGCACTATATAAAATGCAAGAAATTAGGATTTTTTTAAATAAAATTTTGTCCGAAAATGCTTTTTTCTGAGATACAAAAAATCACTTTTTAACACGCTTTATTAGCAGGTTGTAACTATCTATCCATCTGGCTATGAATGTAACGGAATCTTTGAGCCTAATTTTAACCAACTTCCAGCTATTCGATTTCTTTGAAACTTTGCACGTATTAAGGACCCATGACAATGCAATAATCTGCAAACAGTATCCGTTATCCTGCTTTGGATCGCCAGGAAAAAAAAAAATTCCATTATATTATTATAACCACTGCTTGATACCACCAAGTGTCATCTGTCACCTGTACGTCCCAGTGGTACCAACCACCGACCATTTCAAGAGTTCGATCTGAATCGATTTTACTCAAATTTTATATTAGGTTATTTTTAGAAAGTCCATCTGAAAAACTTTGCTATATTGACAAAATGGCGAAAAAAAAATTTTTAGTGGGTTGCCATCTGTTGGCAACATTCCAAGCTTTATACATACATAAATGCATATCGAACTAAAAAATGAAAAATAAATAATAGTTTAAAAAAACTAAAAAAAACACGCTTTTATATGCAACCGAACTAAAAATTAGAAAATAATTTTTCATTAAAAAAAATATTGTCACTTCATAGTAAAAAGCGTGGGGTGCATTTTACTATTTTTCATAACTTTTCCATCATAGATATTGGCAAATATAATAATTATAACATTTAATATATTAAGCACCCACACGCTTTTACTAAGTGACAATATTTATTTTAATGAAAAAGTATTTTCTAATTTTTAGTTCAGAGTTCCCATATAAAGCGTGTTTTTTAGTTTTTAAACTATTATTTATTTTCCATAACTTCCTACCACTCCAGATATTTCCACAAAATTTTGCTCAATTCTTTGGACTATTACATTACATTTTTTGCTGTGAAATGTTTAATTTTTTTTTAGCAGTGTCGCTCGAACAAGATTTGTATTAAATTTTTTTAAAGAAAAAAATAGAAATAAGAAAGAAATATTTATTTTCTTTGGGTTTAATTTAGTCTTCTGATATTTTTTGTAAGACGAACGGTTTTCGTTTTAAAAAAAATATTTTGATGCATGGCAAAATTACTAAACTCTAATATGGTGTTTTGACTGTGTGTGTTTTTGACTGTGCTTCCTAAGAGCAAAAACTTTTTAATGACATTAAAATTGTAGTAATGTAGGTATTTGACCTTACTTTAATACAAATAAGACAAAAACGAATTTTACACATAAAACCCAATACAGATTTTAACGGTTTTGCCATGCATCAAAATGGTTTGTATTTTTTTAAACGAAAACCGTTTGTCGAACGAAAAATATCAAGAGACCAAATACACTCCAAAGTAAATATGTAGTTTAAAAGTAATACTGATGCGAAGAAAAGCAGTGGCGTACTAATTTTTTCTTCAAATAAATTCAATACAAATCTTGTTGGAACGCCACTGTTTTTTTCTCAAAACTTTTACAGCAAAAAATGTAATGTAAATGGTCAAATTTAGTGAAAATATTTAGAGTGGTAGGAAAGTTATGACAAAAAAGCTATTTTTTTCTTAAATTTTTAACACCCCGCATCTCGAAAGGAAAGAATTTTCGCACATAATCTTTTTGGAAAATTTTCCTATTTTCTTGCATTTTATGCAGTGTTTAAAGGAAAATACCTACTTAAAAATAACCCTGTATAGAATAATTACGAAATAAAATTTGAAAAATATTTTATAAAGAAACAAAGCAAAAACATAACTTACTCAATAACTGTATAAGTATTCTTTTCTGTGTCTCCATTATGAAGATTGGTAAGAGACCTAAGAGGTATTTCTTCGTCTCTATATCCATTGTCCAATGAGGTGGCACTAGCTCTGGTTTGAACAACGTTTTTGGTAATGGAAGAGATGTGATTCATTCCTTCTGTTACGGCATTTTTAATAGAGTTATAGGGCAAGTAGTCTATGCTAGAAGCTGGAGTGATCTTTATTTGGGTCGAGTTCAGTTTGAGTGATTTTGCTCTATTGAAACTATGACCGCGTTTCATAGAGGACCAGACGCTTCCAAAGAGTGAATGATTACGCTGAAATAGATTAGAACTTGAAATTAATGAAACAGTTGTTAGGGCAATGATCTTTTTATAGCTAGATTGGCCACGAAACAAGATTGTAATCAAAAGCAAAAAACACGCTAAAATAAGCGGTTATGACAGGAAACTTTTAAAAATGACAAATTTTTAAATTATTAAAAATACATGATTTTTTTAATTAATATATTTATTTAAAACAATTAACAAATGATTATTAAAAAAATATTATCAAGTTCCAATTAAAAAAAATGTTTGCTATTCGCTTACCACTTTACCACTTATGTTATAAAATGGTCTCAAAAGTATCCTTCTCATTTTTAAAGAAAAGTAAAAATCACTTCTTTTAAATAGAAATTGGAAAAATTTAAAAATACTCAATGATTAAAATTATTTATATATATTTATTATATTTTTTAACATATTTATATATAATTTTTTTTCAGCAAAAATAATTTTTTAAAGATTTTATAATTTCAGTAGTTATTGTTTTTGAGACAAGTTTCTTAACTTGCAAAACTCTAAATTAACTTTTTTTAAATGTTTTAACTAACAAAATGATTTTTTTAAATTTAAATGTAAACAAAAATTTAAAATGTTGACCTCTTCTTGTTTTTACGCCTTAATAATTACTAACTCGATAACGATTGGTCGTACAAAACTTTCCACTTTGCTAATTTCCTTCATTAATAAATTTCAAGCATAATTTTGTTAATAGGTCTTGACATTTTTAATAGTTTTCGAGATATTCTATTTATAAACTATTCAAAAATGTTTTTTTTTGCAAAACCTACTTTTCTGGTAATATTTTATGTATTTTTTTGTTATTAAATTTAAGCAAATTTAGGAAATTTAATCTTTGTTTAGTTAAATCTAATTTTAGAGTTATCAAAAATTAATTCTTTTATTTTATTTTAATAAATGACCTAAAAGCTCTTATAATTTGCTTTTTTGACAGCTGCTTTCTCCAAATTCCTACAAACACAGTTTTTCAGCTGAAAACTAATGTGATAAAGGCATTTTTGCCAAATTATGGAGTTTAGTAATATTTTTTATTAATATGGTTATCGATTACAAACTTTATTCTAAATGAAATTCCATTGTGACATTTTGTTTAAAAATAAAACACAAAGGTAGTAAAGGTTTTGCGAACCCTGTATACAAAATCAACATTTTCTTTTCGTAAATCATATTTTAAACAAGCAAACATTTTTATAAAGAATTACTGTTTTTGGTCTATTTGTCTTTTGTAAACCCCATCCGTCAAACACTCTGTATATCAAAAATTAATAATAAGAAAGATACAGACTATGAAGTTAAAAATATTTGAAATTTATTTTAATAATTTTTAATACTTTTTAAATATCGTGATAAAACTTGGTATTTAGGGGTTTTTAATATAAACTTCTGGGATTTAATAATATTTTTTATATGTAAACCAGATGGCGCTATAATTTAGATTTTTCTGAAACGTCCTAACTTTTATGTGCAACTTTGTAGCTACCGTTCAGGGTAATGACATATTCTACGTTAAAAATAAGCCCCAGTTTACCAAATAAACATGTCAGAAAACGCTTCCTTTTAGAGGTAGAGAGGTGTTAAAATTTTAAGGAAAAAATATTTTTTTATCATAATTTTTAAATCACTCTAGACATTTAATTGTTATTTGGCACATTGTCTCACAGCAGCATACGATTTTTTTATGTAAAATATAAAAAATACCAGTGTCGTCTGTACCATATTTGTATAAAATATTTTTCAAGAAAAATATGGTGCACCACTGCTTTTTCCAAAAATAAAAATTGTTATTAAAATTCCCATTAAACTTGAAACAAATTTGATCTCCTGACTTTTTCCGAACGATACATAGTTTTCAAACAAAAAAATAAAAACCACTTTGATGCCTGACGAATTTGCGAATTTAATGACAAAAATGTAAAACATTTAAAACCTAAAATTTAAAACTCATTTAATGAAGTTTTTATTAACAAATTCGTCATGCATCAAAGTGGATTTTATTTTTTTGTTTGAAAATTATGCATCGTTCGGGATAAAGTCAAGAGATCAAATTTGTTCCAAAATCAACGGGAATTTTAAAAATAGCTTTAGAAAAATAATTTAGAAAAAAGCAGTGGCGCACCATTTTTTCTTTAAAAATATTCCATAAAATATAGTACGGACGTATCTGGTATTTTTTAAAATATTTTACATTAAAACCATATGTTTTTCTCAGCTGTTAAGCGATGTACCAAATACCAATTAAATATCTAGATTGGTTTAAAAATTAGGATAAAATAATGTTTTTTTCCTAGAAACTTAGAACCCTTTATCTCTAAAAGGAAGCGTTTTCAGACATAATTCATGAATTTCGGAACACCCTGTATAAGTAAACCAGTAAACTTAGCCATGCTTTCTATACAAAAAACTTTGTAAGAATCATTTTAAGCAACTATTTTGAGATATTTGCCTTTAAGACGTTTAGTGCATCGGAGTGTTATAATAGGATAATAGAAAAAATATATAACTCACCATTCTCCTTTCCTAGGGGGAGCTTATTATCTTAAAATCTTTGACGTCATTAAACATTTAGGAATATGCCGCCATTACTATCTCTCAAACGTTATCTGTCATCTGTCACCTGTTAAATGACAGCTGTCACCTGCCATATGGCAAAAACCACCTGATCTAGAAATTGCGATCAGCAAAACTACAAGCGATTTATGTTCAGGACCATACAAGAACGGTCTAGG
Organism: Listronotus bonariensis; assembly: GCA_014170235.1. Taxonomy (NCBI): domain Eukaryota; kingdom Metazoa; phylum Arthropoda; class Insecta; order Coleoptera; family Curculionidae; genus Listronotus; species Listronotus bonariensis. Next base: position 148,915 of record JACEGR010000032.1, read on the forward strand.
ACTACATTGAAAACCCTATTATTAAATACAGGACACAAACAATAAATTAGGTGTTAGTTTAACAATTATGCATACCTTTAGCTTGAGTGGTTAGAGTTCGATTTTAGAAGGAAACTGAGGAGGTGGCGGTAAAAATGTTCAGTCACAAAAATATCAGATTGAGATTTTGGTATTATTTTTAAAGGTTATTTTTAAATTCTTTCTTTGTATAAAACAAATAATGATCAATGTGTTTTTAATGGTTGAAATATAGTTGACCATATATACAAATGGTAAACCGTAAGATATTTCTGACGTTTATGAACATTTACTCTGATGTCACAAAACCTTTTTCGATAATCACCTCCTCAACTATACCCCGCCTATCAATTCGAGAGATGACGGTAGTGAGTACGAGCTTGGTTAAATCAGGTTTAGAAACGTTTAATGCTATACCATACCGGTTGAGCTAAATAACATAACACATAGGCAATGTGCGTGAAGCCATTTAGAAACAAAAATAAAACAATCCTGACGATTTTAATTGTACCCGAAGTTTAAAGGCAAATGTAAATACGCGTGCGTGGGCTTGAGTCATTACCAACGTAGTGAGACCTTTACAAAAGAAAATTCCTTGGAAAATAGTTAGCATTTTTACAATATATTTCAAGCCCAACATTTAACATGTATCGCAATACCTGTTAAGATTCTGAAATTAACGTGATTAAAATCGAGTGTAAACGTTACAAAGCCTACCACAATAATATATGCTTGTTTACACATACATGAATTTTTATTTTCAGTACCTAGCTTTCGCAATCTGCAAAACGCATTTCGCAAGGTTATGAACTAAGCTTAGATTGCATTTGCTTTAGTTCTTAAAAATTATAAAAATTCCCCAAAATTTTCTTTTTATGCCTGTATCTACTAAAATGATTGAAAACATTGTATTAAAGCTGATTAGTCGAGATGCAATAAATTAGGTGACTTGAGGACCTACTATAAGATTACATTTTTTTGAGAAAGTCTTTATAATGAATTTATTCGTGCTGTGTGTCAGTATATTGTTAATCAGTTGTGCAGAGCACACAAATTATGGCTATTGAAATATAACACCAAGAAAATTATCAGGTTTAAATAACTGTGGAACTCGAAAAAGAGCTTCAACAGCAAAAATATAAGCTTTTTGCATCCATAGGGCTTCATTATAAAAACCCTGAAATTGGGCATTTTCAATGTAGACGGACTCTGCTAAACTTTGATAACTTCATTACAAAAATAGAGAAGGCATGGCTCATTTACTGTACACCAACTCTTTTAGCTATAACGATGAAACCTAATTACCGGTACTACAAACTGATATAACACACCCTAGCTTGGTCAAGTCATATTTATCGGGAAGGACGACTTTCAAAGAACCCGTGATGAAAAGGTTTCAGACACTGCCAAACTTGTAAACAACTTTGTCGGACACCTCTTTGGATAAATTCGTCTTAAAATTGGTGGAAAGTTATTTACTTGATTAGATACCCTAGAATAGCAGCATAAAGGGTTATGTCTTTTAAAATGGTAATGAATTAATTGAATATAAAAACGCTGGTTGGATTATTTAAGATAATAATTATAGATGGACAAATTTGGGCCAAACAATGCAATATTTAATTTTTGTGTTTCACTTATGGATACTACTACGATTCGCTGAAGATTTTTAAAATACTCATAAATGTTAAACACGAACTGATAATATTAAGGAGTTTTTTCAATTAAAATACTATTAATCAACACTGCTGATAGAGAAAATGTAGTAGTTCATATTGATAAAATTGCTTTGAAGCTGCTACATATTACAGTAGTTGATGCTGAACGAGTAGAACTTTTAGAGAGTTGTTTGAAGTGGCACCAAACTGGATATCGGTTTTAGAAGCTAGGAACTGACAGAACATTCTTTAGTGCCGATTGGCGAACATTTAACATGGACCATTAAAGACTTCGGTGCAGGTGAAAAGACCAAGATGGATAATTTTATGTTTTCATACAGCCTTAAAGAATGACTTCAAAAAAACTATTAGCTTATTTAATCATTGTGACGTATCAAATGCAAAACTTATAACTATAATAATTATATAAATTCCGAATTTTTATCCATATGATAATTTAAATTTGGAGATTTGAACAGACCAATAGCTTTTTTCTATGAAATATACTCAGAGCTTCAAAGGACCTACTACGAGGAAAAAAAACGAGTCACCTTTAACTTCCAAACCCTTCATTATGCGCCCTTAATTATAATTGATATTTTAAGACAAAATAAAATTCTAAATTCTGGCATTATTGATGTAAGACTAGAGATTAAAACAAAATAATACTTTTTCGCCTTTACAAGTGCACACTGTTTTATTATTCATAACAAACTTTTAAAATATTTACCATTAACGAAATCTGTAGGAAGAGTTTAAAAATGTATCTTTAATACACTATTGTTATTTTATAAAAGAACTATTTCACAATATGGCAATAATGTACTTATTTTATTTAATATAAATGTTGTACCACAACACTGCTTTTTTATGAGGTTTATTATCTTACAGCAGCTATCTGTGTTAGTATCGGTTCTTTGGCGTTTAATATGCTTTAAACTTGAAAATAAAAACCAAGTACGTTTAGAAATACTTAATGGTTTAAATGTTTAATTAATTCTGCTCTCTGATTGGGTAAAAATTCCTCGTCTCTGATTGGTTGGAATTACAAGGCGTATGTTCAGAAAATAATTTTTAAGTAAAAAATAAGACTCTATGATTAGTTTAAAATGCAAAGAGTACCTTCACAATTTATTATTAATAGCTAAACGTCACGAGATCGCACGTGCTAAGGTTCTGCGTCTGAACCCCGCGCGCTCCGCCCTTAAGCTCGTTGACAGGTTTGACAAGTGACGGGTTTGACGTTTAAATCATTTGGTGTATTCTTTTTAACTTGTAGAACCGTTTTTTGGTACCGGTTAAAACAGTTTTAAAAGGGACACCAAAAAACAGGTAGATTTGCCCGTTGACATGACATATATAACATTTGACAGATTTTTTGTTCTCTATTTGGTTTATGCTTTAGTTCTGATTTATGTTAATGTTTTTCGAGTTAAATAATTAACCACAATAAATTATTCGAGGTATTTTTCAAATATAACCTAAATATAAATATTTACTATTTACCCTTTGGCTATGTCATTAGTGTCAGAACACTTCGTGCACCTTCTGCGATGATGGTGCATGAGAGGTAAGGGGAGAAGTTTTAGAACGGTTCTGCAAAACGTCATTTTAGAAGGAACACCTCCGGTGTGGTTCTGGACGGTTCTAAAGCATAAAAGAAAAACACCAATTGACGAAACGCTACCTTTGCAAAGTTTTATTCTTTTATGCCCATTTACATTTTCAGTGCTCTATCTTTGAATAAAAATAAAACAAATTATTTTGCAATGGTTGTGTTTTTATTTTCAAGCATATTTGATGACATAAAGTTTTAAAAATTATATTAGCCAAATGACCGCCGCGGTTTCGCTAAGTGATTCGAATCCTAGAAATCCACTTTCGATGACATTCTGACACAAATTTGCCCAATCTCAACAATGGTGCGAGTTATGTTGGCCTCTTAAGAGCAGCAATCGTTTGTGGTTGTCCGCATATACCGAGATTTGATGTAGCTCCACAAAAAGAAATCCAACGTAGTTAAATCGCAGGACCTAGTGTGGAAATATCATAAACTAAACGCAGTGCATGGAACGTTTGGCAAACCGAACACTGATTTTGATAATAAGTTTTAACGATTTCTACGCGTTGTTCAATCGTGTAGCGTTCCATGGTAAAATGTCACTACTGACTGAGTACTCTGCCGAAATTTAACGGCCGTACTTGCCGTGGCTGTACCATTCTTGCCTTGGTCATGCGTGTTGGCAAAACATTGAGCGTTAACAATGCAAAACCCTATATTAAGGTCGCATTATCAATTTACTATAGGGCTACCGTCCTTATCGCTAATTGATATCTTTCAATTATTTTTAAACAGTGCTGTCACAGTATAGAAAAGGATAACACAGTATGACAGGCAGCCATTTTCTTAAGCAAAAATGTGTCAAAGTTAGGAATAAGTCTGTTTTACATGCTTAAGATTAAGGGTGTTTTACACCCTTAAGAACTTTATAGAAATTTTTAACAAAATGGGCATGAACTTTTTCAGAAAGAAATAGCTTATTATTTAAAAGCAAAAATAGAAATAACTTAAAATAAACTAAAAATAGAAAAGAAATCTGGCTTTTTGTATTGCATTGAATTCATGGTTTACAGAAACAGGTGTTATGTATATTGGATGCATCGCCGGGCGGGACATAGGAAATTCCATACTGTTATTGGTGGGGTCAATTATTGGCTTCCCTAATTATTTTAGAGAAAAATTTATTAAAGTTTATTGAAGAGCATGCAAATCTACGTCCATGGTAAAAACTTTAGATTTTTCGTGTTAACCCGTTTGCTAGTTAGATGCTAATATATTTTTAAAAATTGTTACATTATTATCGCCTCATATTTATGAACAACAATAAAAATACCAGTTAGCGTGACATTACGTTGTCATTTTGGAAATTTGAGTGCTTTATTATTATCCAAAAATCGTACAGTGAAAAGATTAAAGTTGTATTTATACAAACGAATTAAGTTAAGTTAAACTAAACTAGAGTAACAAATTTCAAGAACTTATGACATTTATAATATTTACATGCTTCAATAAATCATTAATATTATTACAATAGTGTAATATAGTTGAAAATAAACTTAAGATTTAGAAAAATTTTCAAATATCTCTTTCATTGACTGCTAGACAATAACCCAGACGTTCATAAAATAATGTCTTCTTACATTGGCTAACTGGTAAATTGGAAATTTTATTGCATTCTGCAGAAATAGCATTTTTAACTCATCTAGATTAGAGCATTTTTATCCTTGTATATCATGCTTTTTAAATGGCCCCAGAGGAAGAAGTCATTTTGGCGAAATATCCAGGAGACCTGGCTGGCCAATTTATGGTGTGATGTAGGCCAATAACATTTCCATTAAAAGCATTTGTGTAAATATTCCCGAACAGCCAGGGTATTATGTGCCGGGCAGCCATCCATTTTGGTACCAAATTTCCTGATTTTCCCTGGATACATCATTTAAAGCGGGTAAAATTAGTTCTTCGAGTAGTTCCAAATAAAATTCTGCATTCAAATTTTGATTAAGAAAAATGGTCCAATGATGTTGTCGCGAAAATCCCCGCCCAAACATTTACTTTCTGTGGATATTGCGTCCTCCTTTCGACAAATTTTTTTGCTATAATATCCTGAAGTTTTCTTGTACTCACCTTCCCTTCATTTTCTTCCACGTGCAATAAAATTTCCAAGTCCCTATCATATCTCTTACATTTTCTTCTCTTCTTTGGATTAGCTAGTTAATTTTTAGTTTTTCTGAAGATACCTTAGCATCAAGCAAAGGTAACCATGTGATATTTAAATTAACTGAAATGGATGATACACAGATATTTTTATTTAATATTATGTACGCACTGTTTTTTATTTTGCGTTTTTTTAGAACAATTACCATCGAATAAATGAATCCGCCTAAAAGTATAGAACATATCTTATATTGATTATACTATACCTACGTTTGGAAAAGCATTAAGTTTGGTTTCTAGGTTAATGAGTAATTAATTTAATTTAGCACTTATAGAATAGATTACCAACCTTTTTCTTGTGTATTAACACAAACGAGTAGATAAAGGATTGTGCAGTAACTGTTAAGTATATTACTTAGTTGTTTTATTAAAATCTTTCGCCCTTTATTATGCATACAGATCATGTTTATTTTTAATTATTAAACATTTACTATATGCCTTAAAGAATAAAAAAAATAAATACACTACAGAGATTTAAAATCACTTTGTCTAATTTCGCCAATATTTATAGACAGAGGTCAAAACCAAGCAAGAGTCAGAGAACATCCAATCATTACGAGCAAGAATTTTTTCCATAATTTTATTATTTATTTACCTTTAAATAATAATATTAACCTGTAAAAAATATCTTATGCCAGGGACCTATGTAGGTCGATGGCCCTTGTAGCATCAGACTTATTATGTTGCTAATACATTTAAAAAGGGCCAAATTTCCTATCGTTAAAGTTAAATCAAATTGTAAAATGAATGAAAAGTTAAATAAAAATTGTATAATCATAACCCAATTATAAATTCATCAAACTAAAAACATCCTTTTTTTCAATAAAAAACTTTAACAAAAAAGTCTAACAATTGTATTTTCGTTTTAGTTTTTTGTTTGTATCTTTTCTACAGAATAAAAGCACGTTTTTAAATATTACTTGCTTGCTTGCTTGCTTGACTGGGTTTATGGCTTAAATAAGAAAATATAAGTATAACCTTCATAAGTAGTAATAAAAAAATTATATATAAATAAAAATTGGTGCTCTGGGAGGTTTTATTTTCAAGACATACCAAATTTTTCTTTTTTTTTTTTGAAGGTATGTCTAAAATGGCTCATATTTATTTATTATATTACGTATGTGACATAAGTAATCATAAATAAAACTATGTATACATTTTACATTTTTTTACAACCCTGTTCTTTGATTTGCTGAGTGAAGGCTGCCTTACATTTGCTTTAAAACATGGCGTCGTCAAGGTCATTCGACCGTATACTAAAAGATCAAAGGGAGTGACGATAAGTGAATTTTTTCTTTGTACCCTGCACTGTCCTTATGGCTTAAAATGGCGTCATGCAGTTTTAACTATTCGATAGTGATGTTACACTATATTTAAAAATATAAACCGCGCACCGATGACACATCATCAGTGGCGGCGCCAGGGTTAGGCGAAAGGTCTGTGCCTAAACTGTTCTTGCCTAACCGTTTGCCCAACCTGCTAATTTACGCAAGAAACAAAGAATCGCAAAAACGCCCTGTAAAAAACCTATCATTCCTAGTAAACCATTTATTCAATTTATATTTAAGTAATCTAAATCACGAAAAACTGAAATAAATAATCTATGGTCACAATATTAAAAATTAACAGTATGTTGCGCCTATTTCATTAGAAACTGATTTTAGTATAATATTTAAATAGGCATAAAGTCAAATATCATATCATAACATTTAAAAAATTCGAATTTACTGCTGCAGTTATGTGTATGTGTATTTAAAAATTTATAGTACGAAATGTATGATAATTTATTAAAGAATATAGCATATATCACTAGAATAGTAGTAAGATAGGTCAATTTTTAGTTTCCGTAGAATGCTTACTAAGCAAACAATTTTCTTAAAAACCTTTTATTTTATAACAAACATGTAAAAAGACCAAATGTTTGGATTTTTCTATAGCTGTCATGCTAATGTAGCTTAACTTAAAAAATTGATCGTACATATAAAATTTTGGTCATCAACAGGCTTTAACCCATTAATCTTTTTCTGCTGAATGAAAATTTAATAAATTGATCTTTTTCCGCGTAAATTGGGTGTTTGCCTTTTTTAAGAAAAACAATACAACTCCTAAACTAATAGGGATGTACAAATTTTCGTAAGATTTGATGAAAAATGTAGCCACAGTTTAAAATAAATTATTTTTTACCGAATTTACGATGGCCTTAGCTTGTAGGGGTTTCTCTTTTTAGTTTTAAGGACCTTAAAAAATAAGCTTCTAAAATATTTGTACTGAATTTTTAAAAAACTGTATCTATTTAAGTTTAATATTGCACGTGCACATTTTGCTGCCCACCCTTTAAGTTTTTCTACCGGGTACCGCCCAACTTAAAAAGAAGCTGGCCCCGCCACTGCTCATTAGGGTTAAATTTCGCTTTTAGCCGAAAGCGCTCAAATAGCTTGACCTAAAATTTTCGCGATTGCGTAAACAAATCTAAGGTCGTAGCACAAGTATCCTACGCATAGCGGCCATTTTCTAGGTCACGTGGTTTTTGTCATATGACAGGTGACGTTTGCCAGATATGGCCACGACCTAAATAACGCATTGCGCAAGATTATTAAATTTTATATTACGTCAGAGATTTTAAGAAAATTAGCTCCCCGGGGAACTAAGGATGGTGAACCCGCTTAGTCTTCCTATTATCTTATTATAACACTCTAACCTCAAATTATGCAAATGTTTCAGTGACTTTACAGGGTGAACGTAAACGTGGTGCCAAACTGCTATAGTAACTTTCTTAAGAGAGAGATTTTGAGATAATAAGCTTCACTACTAATTTTGAATACATTTTTAATTGGAGCATTAAAACTGCTGCTTAACTTACGATAAAAAGAAAAAAACCATTAAAATGTACTTACCCGATGCATTGGCTCAGGATTATCGTCAATTAACTCATCAAGATTTCCCGAAATAGCTCTTTTAGCTCTGGACCTGCCTCATGAAGAGTTCGCAGTCCGGCCTGCAGAGTGACCGTGTTGTGTTGGTCTTTATCTCCTTCCTTAAGTTCTTGCTCTTTTCTTTTCTTAAACCTTCGAAAGTAGTCTTGAATTAGGAACGTCGCGTAAAATTTACCGACGGTCACCTCATCGTCCACTCCAGGGGGTGGCACTACTTGGTCAAGTAATTTAGGACTAGTTCTTTTCCAGATTTTTTGATAACTGCTCGTAACTCCGCATTGGCATCATCAATGTTGCCTTCGGTTTTGATTCGCAATGACGTCCGTACTACCGCGAATAACGTCGCGTTAAACAAAACTGTTCCGTCGCTATTTAAAGGCATGTTCATCGAAACTAACCGTTTGCAAGCTACACGATGGGGACACAGTTTACCGAATCCTAAAGGGGGGAAATTTTTCGAAGAAGAGTTACGACATCTAAGTGCTTAATACGGCCCTTTGCGTCGGGATCGTATTCGCTCCACAGCCTTATAAATTCATCTAAATGATGTGGTCCAAGAATTGACCAGTCTCTTGTTAAATAGTCGAAATTGTCCATAATTACAGCAACAAATAAATTTATAATCTAAAAAATGTATTAGTAAAACAGATTAAACTTATGCTGCATAAAAATAATGTATGTTTTATAATGTGACAAAACGTCAGCATTTTTAAACAATTACTTGCTTTTGTGAAATAAATGCGTGGACTAGTCAATTTTATTTTTGAGAAAAAGTCTTCCTAATAAATAATTACGCCTCTATCTGCAACTTCTTGTTTAGGGTACACTTCACACTTAAATTCTTAAATGGTAACTATAAGAAAGTTTTATTTATTATTAAACTAGCTAAAAAATAAGAGGCAGGGATATAAACTTACCCAAAACCCTTTGATTTGCTTTTTAAAAAGTTTTACTTATCATTAGTTAATTTTACTTAAACATAAACATGGGTGCAAGAAATGGTTACAAAGACATATGGTCATAATAGGCGTAATCTCAACAATTGCCTGGGTACCAGGCTATGAGGGCCACCAGGGCAATGAGGAAGCCGATAAACTGGCAAAGGAGGGTGCTGGCAGGGCAATGGTAGGCCCGGAGCCATACTGTGGTATTCCGTCATGCCAAGTAAAGTAATCTTTTAGATCATGGATCATGAGGGAATCCGAAGACTGGTGGATAAGAACACCAGGACAGCATCAGGCGAAAAAATGTATAAAGGCATACTCGTCGGAACGAAAGACCTTTGAATTACAATCGGAAGGCAGTAAGAATTATAGTGGGTCAACTGACAGGTCATTGCAGACTGAATAAACACCTGGAAACCATAGGCCTGGCAGAAGAAAATCTATGGAGGTTCTGCCAGAAAGAAGAAGAAACCGCTGAACACATATGGTGCTACTGTGAAGCCCTTTGTCGTTTGCGGTATGCAAGGCTGGGTGAGGAAAACGTGAAGCAGCTACATTTACCAAGGAGCTAGTTTTAAGCTTGTAAAGTCTGATTAAAAAGACCGGCTTGGATAGTGTGCTCTAACATAGGAATGGAAGATACACAATAAAACTGAGCAGGTTGCAGTGCTAAAGGATTACAATCCACCTTTGAGCTAATCTAATCTAATCTAGGCGAGACTCTTTACTTGCCACAGACAAGGTTTAAATTTGCACATTGCAATAAAATCTAAAATAACTCGATTTTTCCGAGATTTCTGGCCTTTAAAACAAATTGTTCATGGCTACTGCGATTCACCTCGGAGTTACAGGGTAATTATTAGATTTTTCCCATTTTTACAACTTTATGTATTTCGTCTGCTTATAAAGTTAAAAGGAAAAATTACATAGGTTAATTGTGCAGTTTTTTTCCGTAGAATATTGTGGGTAATTAGTTGTTTTTTATGTTGGGCAGTTTTTGAGAAAATTACCCAACTTATGTTTTCTTATGGAATACTCTGTATATTTTCATTTAGAACATAAACCAAAACTCTGGATAAAATAAACAATAATACTCATTATTACCACAATCTAAAAGATATATAATCTAATCCGATCCCAATACCCTACATCATAAGTAATGTAGTTCGTTCATTTTGGTATCCAAAATCCCAAATAGAACTAGATATTCCTTATGCCAAAACTGACAAGGTTACCAGTTTAAAAGTTGCAATGTGTAAAAGAAAATACATACGCACTTTACGTCTATTATCTTGACTAAATTAAATATTTTTATGCTTTTAATATTAATGGAAAAAATGACTTTCTTATCATTATATAGTAAAAAACAGCGGAAAAAATTTAAAAAGTAGGTATTTCATTTAAATTTTAAAACTTTAAATTGATTTCTGCGAGACGAAAGATCTAGTAATATCGTCGATATCACCACTTAATTCAGGGTTATTTACTTGGTTTATTACCAACGTATAAATAACTGTATGTACGGTGGTATTACCCTGCAGTACATAATTTGGTTCAAAATTTACTGAGATATTTGAGCGTTTCCAAAATTTTTAGACACACCTCATAATAAAATATAAGCAAATTAAAATAAGTTAGGAATAAAAAGACAATTTTTTAATAAAATATTAAGTTGGGTAAGTTAAAAAAAAATAGGAGTGGAAAAATAAAATACAGAAGTTATATTGAGCTGTTTAAAGCTGAACATGATTACTTTTTTCATGACCTACATTCTAGCTACCTACAGCCAATATCAGTAATAAATGACAAAATATGCAGTATCCCAGAAACGGATTGAAAGAAATATATAGTGTAATAGTTTTTAAGAACATAATTTCTTGGGCATTTTAATACTAAAAAATATACAGAGTGTTCCATTTAAAGTTTACAAAAACAAATAAATAAGTCAATAATGCGTAACCCGAGAAAAATAAAATAAAAAGCATATCTGCAATCGGCATAAAAATTTGCTGTGATATTTTTTTACAGAATTCAGAAGTCTTCAAAAATAAAAAAGATATGAGAAATTAAAGGAAATAGCGTATTGCAGTTTTTACCAGTAAGGTATGCTTGAAAATGGGGGTCACTTTTTGTATAAAACATACAGAAACAGTTTTCTATAAAAACGTCGAATTTGGTCCACCCTGTACACTTGAACTTAAAAGTTTAAATTATCAGTTGAAACCAAATGTTTGTGGTCGGTCTAAAAGAACCTTACCGAGGGTTACTAAACAAGTGCCTAATTGCCTTAACCTTTTGAATCTAGTCCTTGCTTACGCTTTTTAACACGAAGTTAGGGGTTTTCTGCTTTCCGCTCTCGAACTGAATCGGCTATAGAGGTGAGCATATTTACAAATCTGTAAATAAAGTTTGTTATTCTTACCAAAAATGAACACAACACATAAAATGAAATGAAATATGGATAAGCAGTATCTGAGCCACAATACTGGGCCTCTGTTCGATTAAGTCTTCTATCACATCTGGCTTTTTTTGTATCAGCGCAATCCATCATTATTTCTTGCCAGGCTTCACCTAAATAAAAGAAAACGAGACCTTTTGTTAAGTTTGCACTAGGCTAACATAATCGCATCTTACCCGTAGCAGATCGGAACAATATCAACACTGCCTGAAAAAATGAGGCGAAATTGTTATTTCTCGTTAAAGACGAGTCCGATTCCAAATCGTTACTCTCTATCCTTCCAAACATCTAAAATTAATATTGTTACATTATTTTTATGGCATGGTGAAGTAAAACCAGTTATAAAGAAGCCACATGCGTCATACAAATAAAGGTGGCAATCAACTATTTCTTTATAAACGCGTCGTTTAAATAGTGGTCAAACAACAAAAAAGGAAATGATTTAAAAGTGAGACAGAACTGATGACCGCGTGGCTTCTTTACTATTGATGTTTACTCTACTAAGTAGTCGTTTCAAATATATGCATATTATTATAATATAAACAAGTTATTAAAAAAAATTACTTAAAATTTATGTAGTTTTTTTATTAAGTGTGTCCTAAATTGGTTATAACAGTACTGTGGTTCTGGAAACAGTAGTAAGTAGATACAAAAATATTTTAATGGAAAGAATTCACCACACTTTGTTTTTAGTTAAATGCTGTTTTGCATTCTTTTAACGTGCTATACACGTGGTACCACTTTAAAACGTTCATGGAAAATATTAGCAAATGCGTTAAAAAAATGGTCTAAAGCGAGAACCTAGGAATGTTTGCATGCAGGCAATCTTTGTCTTATCTCTACCTGCTGGTTTTCACACACTAAAAGTTAATTAAACGCATAAAGCTGGCACGTCTTGTATGTTCTATTTTATCAAATCTAAAGTTAAACAAATTTTACCTAATCATTTTTTTTTCTGTCACGAAATTTTTAAATTGTAATAGTTTGTAGGTAATTTACTAAATTTACATTTGTTTATTGATCAGTATTTTATTACCTATTTTTTAAATGGATTCTGTTGACGTTTTCTATACATATGAAACATATTAAGCGTATCCTTTCTTTTTTAACACCAAGAAATCGTCTAAGCTAGATGGCATACCAGCAGTCGTTTTAAAAAAATGTGCTCCAGAACTTGCTCCTTCAAATTTCTTACGACACGGATATTAGAGTTAGAAAGCTGCACGTGGTAAACCTATTTACAAGAAAGGATCTTAATCTCTTCCTTCTAACTATAGATAAACCAATTTAACTTCTCTCGGTTCTTTGTAAAGTAATGAAGAAATTCATTAATTTACATATCCTTAAGTATTAGGAAAAACGCAAAATTTTGCATGACAGGCAGTATGCATTTCGCCACAAAATATTTACAGCAAATCTCGTTTCCCTTGTATCACACTGCTTGAATAAGTCTCATAAGTTTCTAGGTGAGTCCCAGATTATTTCTCTTGATATATCTAAAGCTTTTGACCAGGTCTAGCATGCCGCGCTTCCTAATAAACTTCCCTCCTATGGTCTTTTAAAACTCTGTACTTGGTTCTCTAGTTATCTTTCTGATCGACGTATATCAGTTATTGTGGACAAGTAAATGCTGGAGTGTCTCAGGGCTCAGTACTGGCATCAACATTGTTTCTTCTTCACATTAACGACCTTCTCTCGTCCACAACTAATTCCATTCATAGTTTCGCCGACTATAGTACCCTTCACTCCAGTTTTCAGGTTTCTAAACCCATCACTAAACCTGATTTGGAAAACAAACGCAAAGCGATGCAGATATCTCTTTGACAGGACCTTAATTTGGATTGGGGTGCCAAATCTTATCAATTTTAATGCATCCAAAACACAATCATGTTCCTTGTCAGGAAAAAAATCATCAAATACTCATCCTTCACTTATGAGCGGCCAAGTTTTGCAGAGCAAAGCCACCTTTAATCTTGTGGTCTTCACTTTTAAGAATAACCTTAACTGGCATAGACATATAGCCACGGCAGCTTTAAAAAAGCTTTGATTTCTCTTTCGAGCCAAAGAGTATTTCTCCCCTTCTAATTTATACACTTTGTATGTATCCCAAATCCGACCCCCCTTGTTCCTATATTTGGGGCATGGCGTCCCCCATAACGCTTAGCATTCTTAATTCTATTTAAAGAAGAACTGTTCGCCTCATTAATGATCCTTCACTTACACATCGTCGCGCTGGGGGATTTATCGCTTTTTATAGGTACTTCCATGGCTTCAGCTCCGAAGTCTAGTATAATTCCTTTACTTACGGTTCCCAACAGTAGAACTCGTGGTGCCGCACGTATGCATCGCTAAACGGCCCAACTGGATAGGCCCCGAACTTTCCACTTTGTTCGTTCTTTTATCCCCAGAGTTTCTAGAATGTGGAACCTTCTGCCCGCAAAATAACCAAAACTAACCAGAACTAACCATGTGTTATTTAAATTAACTAAAATTGATGCTACATAGTTATCTTTATTTAATAATATGTTCGCACTTTATTTTATTTTGCCTTTTTGTAGAACACAATATTTTGGCCAATTTTTTTACTCGTTATGCATGAATACTTAAATACTTGACACGACGCGACGGATCGAATTCTACAAAAATCTATACAAAAATCTTTTTATCTCTGCTCCTTTTGGCCCAGTAACTAATTTTTAATTTATAAAGGAAAAACAAATGACAAAAACCTTTCTTTTTATTTTAAGGCTTAAACTTAAAACTTTAACATAAAATTCAATTCTCTACAACATCTTCTTATACTTTGTTTTATTTTTAAAATAAAACTTCTTTACTCTAAGGCATTTTTCATATTTAAGTTATAACTCGCCCTGTATATTATCAGTAAATTTTGGTATTTTTTCCTTTTGTACTATGCGCGACCAGTTTTCCCAAATGCCGTTTAAAAAATTAAAAATTTTTGTTTCATTTGTTCTGTTAAAACACCTATCCTGGGACTGGAAAACCGAAACATCTTCTGTTAATCTGAATAAACAAAAGTATTCCGCGCAAAAAATGTTTTAATAATGTCTTAACAGATTAAAAAAAGTAATCAAAATTAACAAGAGGTTTTGAAAAAGCTTTTTTTTTTTTGAATATCTTAAAAACCAAAAACGAGAGTATCGTCAAAAAAGAAGTTTAACTACAAACATAATTTTCTAAAAATTTATTAACTCTAACGTTTGTGTGTCTCTTACGGTTTCCGAGATACTGTCTTAACCAATTTTGGAAACACTCTACAGGATTTCCCACCGGGAACTGCGGCGATCGGTTTTTCAAAAAGTGAAATTTTTGAAAATTTGGTAACATTATAAGGGTGTCCAAAACGATGAGGTCAAAAATGATAGAGGTGCTACCACCTCTCACTGTATAGTGAGTCAAAATAATAACAAAGTTCTATCGCGCTTTGTTAGGGAGATTAAAGTTGGTAGAAAAAAACTTATTTCAATGATAACTTTTAAACTGTTGCCACAGTACTAATGGTATTTGGGCTACTAAATAACCTCATAGTAATGCTTCTTTTGATAGGTAAACAGCTGTTTAGTAAGTCGGAATTATACAAGGTGCGACGATTTTTTTTTTTTTTCATTTAATTCTGGTGACAAATTTGACATTTTGATTTTATCGCTTAATTCGTTCAACATTTTTGTACAAAAAAGGTATACTTTATTTAAAACAATATCTATTTTTATAAAATCGCATTTTAAGTCCAGACATACCAGTCTTTGTAAGTAATAAAAAATTTGAAGTTAAAAAAACGTCCTTTCCTACGGGGCGCCTATTTTATTCCAGAGCGCCCTATTTACAAATAAAATTATAAAATTTAAGACCAAAAAACTCACCCCACTTTAAACTTTTTTAAATCTCCCCTGTCTCTCCTATTTTTTTCACGGCGACCTAGGCTGTAGCCTAGTCAGCCTACTGCTTAATACGGCACTGTATAACCATCAATTTTTCCTAAACAAAATCCTTTAATATGACTTGGGGTTGGGGGTGAGAACTTCTTAAGTAGACTGTATTGATATTTTTACAATTAATTATAACTAATAATAATAAAAATAAATAAATACAGAGTGGTCAAAAATAATCGCTAAAAATTATAACGAACAAAAACCTTACAGGTGAATTTTTTAAAATAAGAACCCCCATCTTTTTTCACCTTATCCTATTAAGCATCAAAAATAAGGGCAAGTTTTTATAGAAATGTTTATTTTTATTTAATACCAAAAATATAGTTTTTAAAATTTTAACAATTTAATATTAACATATCTATTCTAACAGTGCTTTTATTTACTGGTAGGTACGGTGTAGTTGGCTATGACGACGCATTTTGTGGTCAGAACCAAGCAGAAGCCAAACCAAACTAATTGTAAGCCGTACTTAAAAGCATTGTTAAAATAGATAAATATTAATATTTCTGAAAACTATACAATTTTGGAATAGACATCCTTTTACAAACTTACCCTTATTCTTGATGCTTAATAGAATAAAAAAAAAGATTTGGGATTCAATTAAAAAAATACTTTTAGGGTTTTTTTCGTTATAGTTTTTAAAGATTATTTGGAACACTCTGTATTTATTATTTACGAAAATAATAATACAGTATGATAAAAAGTTATTTTTCTATGAGGAAACCCAACCCAACTTATATCAAATTCTTTTGTTTAAAAAACTAATGGTTATATTATGGAGTGCAAACGTCATTTTTGACATAAAATTTAAAATAAATAAAAGATGGTTGAGCTTAAGTATAGAACACTATACATAAATTATGTTTAGAACTTTACTTAGAATCTTAAAAGTAAATATTATATAGTGTGTTCCATTTAAAATAAGGAAGTTGGACATTAACTTCCAGTGTAACCGGAAGTGGTAGAGCTGTCAATATATTTTGGTGTATATACCCCTAACTTTATAAGGTTACCAAATTTTCTAAACCCTATTATTCAAGAAAGCAGTTCCCGGTGAAAGAGATTAAAAAATAAGTTAATAGTAACATTTACATATAACGAAATTATTAAAAACTTACTTGCATTCCGATTACTGCATATATGAAAAACAACATGACAATAAGTAAAGCTACGTAAGGAAGTGCTTGAAAAGACTTGAAAAACGTCCACAAAAGAGTTCTTATGCCTTCTCCTCTACTCAGCAGTTTAATGAGTCTCATAACACGAAATAATCGAAAGAAATTACCGGAAAACTTAATCTTCTTTTCACCCGGACCCTTAAAAGAAATAAAAATTAAATAGACGATGAAAGAAAGTCCGTTTTTAAAACGTAAGTATTTTGTGCCAGTAACTTCAATGATAATTGATGACATTAAAAATATAGTTTTATTAGAAACTTACGCTAACGTCTTGATAAACTATATCGATAAAACTTCCAAGTACTATAATGAAATCGAAGCCATTCCAGGCGTCACCAAAATAATTCTAAAAAAATGGTAAGTGATTAATTAATAAATAAGCTAAAATTGTTAAAAGGTTTAAATGTAGTTTCAATTTGAAAAATTGGTCTTTAGATTTAAAAATCAATTGCAAATTTTACTTAGAAGACTTATAGAATAAAAGAAAGAAGTAAACCACTTTGACAATAAAATCCTATTTTCCAGTAATAAATGAATACAGGCAACTAGTGCTTTCTACTCTTCACCCTCGCGTTAGGGATTAATAATATATTATGTCCTCAAATCTAATCCGATGTTAAATTATAACTGACCTAAATGTTTTTTGACGACTATGAGTTATTTGGCGGGTAAATTCCTTGGATTTTGCCTAAATATTTAAATTATAAATTTGTGCTAGAAAGATGAAAGGTGTATAAAAAACATTTATATTTAATTTAAAATGTATGTTTTCCACTTTGCTGCATATCCCTAAACCACCCATAAATGTGGAATATTTTAAAAGACCAAATAAGATGATTTTTCATTTGTTTGAATATTAATTTTATTTATTCCAGTATTTTTGGTTGTTGTATCTTAATTAATAATAAACTAAAAATTAAAAATAATTATCAAAAATAAACATTACCTTAGGTAGGTGTGTGTTTTGTAATTCAGTGTTATGTAATTAAGTGGATTTATATTTAAAAACAAATCTTGAAAACTAACCAATTACAGCTAAGTTGGCCCCTTAATGCTACAAATGACTTCTTTAAATTTTAACAAAATAAGAAAAGAAATAATTAAAATTTTCATAAAAAGCAAATTTGTTAAATCTGTTTAACATCCGTTATTTACCAAAAAGCATTTTAAGACCGATGTTTATTTAAACACACATTACATTCTGTAACACCCTGGATAAGGGTGGGTGGTTTATATTCTATGAATATTTAAATTAAATTATACAGGATGCGACATAAAAATTGGACAACAGAGAGTTTGCATAATCGATCTTTATTTATTATGTGATTTATTTACTCTAAATACACTTTTATATTGTAAACAATTACGTGTTATTTTAACTTTTTCTACTTATAACATCACTAGTTATAACTGGAAATTTTTTCGAGCGCACTAAAAAGCATCATCAAATAATCTAAAACTTTAGAGCTTTTAAACTAGATTTTTATTCGGTAAGAAAAGACGAAGTGTTTATTCTTTTAGTTTGGTAATTTGTGTCTATTTTTTATTTTACTTAAGTTTATAAAAATATTTTCTTACAAAAAATGTATTATTAATATAATTCACCTATTGTTATGTTAAATACAATAAAAGTAATGGACTTCACTTATACGCTTATACAAAATAGCTTTGTTCGCGGGTTAAGTAATGAACTGATTCTAAACTAAAACCGAACTGGTTTGGAATTGTTTTAAAGCGCATGTCCAGTTATTTATTAGTTCGGTTCATTTACCGCGAACGGCTTTACAGCTGAGGATGTTTTCTAACCTAGCTTTTTGCTTAGTATTTTTTATGGCCAAATTAGATAGATCCCATAAAAAAACAAACAAAAAGGTAAATCGTTATGCTGTCGAAAGCCACTCGAGGTCTATCGGTGGCAAACGAGAGATTTCCAGCCTCTTCTCAATTTTATCATATGGGTAACTAAAGATAAAATTCAAACAAGAAGTTGCAAAATAATTATATAGTAGTTAATCTTATAATATTGTCCATATTTTTTGATTAAATCTTTAATTATTTTATTACATTACATACATTCATATGGAATACGGTAACTTTCTAGAAACCTGCGGCAACTACGATATTGACAAATTTTGGTACTTATAAGAATTAAAAGTTATACCTAAATACCAAGTCATGGCCTCCTATTCAAGTTTATATTTATTTATTTTTTAATTTCAAGTTATCTGTTTTACACTTTAATAAACATTTGAAACAAAAATTTTACAAGGTAAATAAGAAATTTTTATGCGCTTTTTATAATTTATGGTATATTTGCTTTATTAAAAGCATATTTTTATAATTTTAGGGTCCTATTAAATATCCTTGCAACAAACTTAAAGTTAGCCGTTTGCTAAAAAAATATAAATTTAACATTATTCATTCATTCAATTTTACAAATTTGCTTTGATTTGATTAAATTTGTTTAAAAGTCAGTTGATTGGAACTGCTTTAAAGAAATATTGAATCGGAATAATACAAATTTGTATCATATAGGGTAAATACAAAATTAACCATAAAATTCGGTATTTGGGCATAACTTTTGATCCTAAATAACTTTTTTTATTTAACTTTTGTTGTAATTTTAAAAATAAGGGTACTTTACTTTTAAGCAGTTTTTGCTTTTTGATCTTCTCTGTATATCATTTAACTTTTAATAAAACTAACTACTGCTAATACAGTTTCGGACCATGCACCAACTTTTATAAAGAATAAAATTTTCTGACAAATTGTAAATAAAAAGTTTTCCATTTGTTACATACTTAATGGACCACACTGTAAACGGTTATAATCACAATTTTTTTAAAATATAAAACAGGTATAATATCCTGCAGTAAAAATGATGACAGAAACAAAGAGTAAAACTGTAATAGAACGGTGAAGATCTCTACCACAAAAACAGAAAACAGCTGACGATGTGACTGATCCCATTGTGACGCGCGAGCACAGAACTGTTACTCAAAATTCAGGACTTTACAAACCGCGGACGCAGCTTTTTTACTGCGCATACGAATAGTCCTGGAACTGGTTCAGAATCAGACCCGCGAACAAAGCTAATAAATAAGTAAATTACCGAAAAATAAAAATGAACTTTCCGAGTTTTCAATAAATCATTAATTTTAATTTCATTGGAAAAAAATATTTCAGGTTTAAAATTTTAAAATTTTCGAGTGTTTGACACAACCTGCAGTTATTTTATTTTAATTTTAAATATTTAATTAAAAATTGTTTCTAAAACTACATTTATATTTTAAAAGAATATACATATTATGAATTGTTATACTTACTTTAGCCCGAAAAGCGGCCAACTTGAAAACAAATTCCATAGCGAAAACCGCCGTAAAAATCATGTTTAAATAATCCAGAATATTCCCATATTCTTTAGGTTGATTGTAAAATTTCATGGCCAGAGTTACTGTATTAATAATAATTAAAGTAAAAATGGCATATTCAAAAGGTTTGGAGGTAACGAACCACCAGACTTTATATTGGATTCTATGCTTGGGAATGTATCTTCTAACCGGCTTTGCCTTCAAAGCAAACTCTATACAGTTTCTTTGATTTTTATCCAGTTCGCAATTTTTGTATTCCTGCTCTCCCTCATTTTGGAATGTAACGATAACGAAACCGACGAATATATTAACCATAAAAACGCTATTATAATTATGTAAATTATGTAATACGCAGCTACTATAGGGCGGTAATTATGAATTGGTCCTTTGTTTTCTTCGTTTGAGTCAATCGAAACGTATAGTAAGCCCGGCCATCCTTCAAATGTCGATACTGTAAATAGTGTCAACATAGCTTTGGCCACGTTGTCAAAATGAAATCTATTTGGCTCCCATTCTCTGTCTTTCATTACAGGCTTATTTATATTTCCATCCACGTAAATCAAATAGGTACCACTAAAATTAATAAATTATGTATATTGTTATAACTTTACTAAACAAAAAAACGTGTTTTGTAGTGTACTGCATTTTTAACTTACTTGCACTCTGCAGCTGTAAGCTTGGAGCCATCGGTACAATGGGAGAATTTACCCTAAACGTTAAAAAAATACTTTAATATAAAAATAAATTCACAAAAAACTGGCAAACCAAAATGGGCAAAAGAAAATATCATGCAAGAAAAACTGTTAAATTGTGATTTATATTTGGAAAAACATTTACGGACTTAAAAAAAGTCACTGTTTCAAGTGCAAATCCAATAAAATTGGGTTAGAAAAAACAAATGGTATGTCAAGATGAAATAAAAATATATTACTTCTACAGTGATTTTTTTTAATGCCCCCCTTTTAGGTTTTGAGGTTAAATTATGAAATGAAAATTTTAAGATGGCTGATGGAAACCATCTTATTTAAATGGAAAGATGAATTTTGTGGCACACCATTTTAAAGCTCGTGACGAATATTTTATAACTCTAATATATAAAGTCAATTCGTTTATACGCTACAAAAGGGTGGTATATTTAATAATTACCTGAATACAAACATTAACACTCATATCTCTACAAATAGTAGCTCTACCGTAACCACGGTAACAGTGATAATTTTAATAAAAGTTAAAGTTATTTTGTTGACACTGACAAAACTATCAGCACAATAATAAAAATAATTGTACGGGGTGTCAAGTTATAAATTTACATCCCTTTAGCTTTTGCTTTTTTTGTACAAAAAACACAAATTTTAGTTTATTTGGTAATTATTTAGTTTTCGATTCAGTAATCGGCTTTTTTATCTTTTAAAATATATAGAGGTGGACAAAAAATTTCGTTTTTTTAATCGAACACCCTGTTTATTAAATCAGCAGTAAAAAGATATTTGAAAGAGCTTTAAAAAATGTCAATAAATTATATCTATCTGTATTACCCTTGAAAATATAACAATCCAAATTTATAGAATAATTTTAATATTTATGACCTACATTTTAATTTTACATACACGCAACATTATTTTGTAGTGGCAAAGACAATAATTATAGTATTACTAAACTATAATAGTCTTTAGTAGCGAGTAGCTATTGACTTTATATTCTAGGGTTACAAAGTAATCGTCAGGAGCTCTAAATTGTTGTGATTGTTGATTTTGCTTTAAAAATGTCCCCAATAATTTCCTTGGTTAAAATTATTATTTTTAATTAAGGAGGAGGGCATTAAAAAAGCAATGTAGATTGATGTAATTTTGTTTTAAATTGTAAAAAAAAAATTTTGCTCCTTAAGCTGCCCATATGCGCTTAGACTTATCTTGAGTTCATCCAAGTGTCATCAAGAGCTACCAATTAAAAGTATTTATTGGCAGAAAGTCTAATTTTAACTACTTTTAACTTTAAAATATTCTAATCAGTTAAAGAAATAGCCTATATGGGACTAGACAAGGCGTCTCTGGGTACCCACACATGTGTGGTTTAAAAATAAAAGTAAAAGGTAAAGTACCTATAAAAAATTAGTAAATATATTCTAATACAGCTACTTTTTCCATGCTATTAAATAAATATTTAGTATGTATTCTTAATAACCTAAAAAAGTTATGATTTTGGTGAATGACAAAAATTAACATGCATGAAGTAAAAGTGCAAAAATTAGGAACTTTACAAACTGCGATCACTTGTAGTCATAACTAGTAAAGAAACTATCATAAACAATATAACAGACATTCTAAAATATCCTTAAGTGTTAAATACTGCTGCTCACATTCGATAAAGTAGTTAAGTTCTGCCTGAAACGGTAAGAAAACAATTCTGCACCATCCTACGATACAAGAGTCTCGATACAACCCCAATTCGAATTTTAAAATTGTTATTTAGACCTGTTACCTTCTCTAATAAAAATGTAGGACGAGCGAAATTATATTTTGTGCATTTTAAACCCAATTCCATCCTTTTGACCTATTTTTTTAATTGCAGTAAAGAAAACTAAAATGATTTTAAAAGTAATATACTATAATAGCCCAAATTTTTATAATTTCTTAAAGCTGCCAGTGCATTTGTATATTTGGTTAGTTGTCAATATACGGATTGGGAGTGTTTCTAGACTCTTCTACTTACGATGCTTCGTGCTGTGGTTGAGCTCAAGCTTACCAGCATTACTACTTGGTTTGCATCGCACAGTCGCGAATATTGTAGATCAAAAATTATACCTCATCGCAACTACAGTGCCCACAAAACATACAGACGGCAGGCTGAAGACAAATAACAGAAAAAATTACGAATTTCTGCGAAGTACTCGCATCTTGGCTCTATCCTGTTGGTTTCTATAAGGACATATTATTAAGTATAGCATTTTTCATTGCTCTTTTTACTACCTTTTTTGCATTAGCAAACAATAAAAAGTACAATGAAACAAATTATGTGTTACCTCTAATTCCATGCATATCACTGTGTAAAATTAAATATAAAGTGTCTTGAAGCATCATGTTTAATTTGTGTGCCATATTATTGAAAAAAGTATTGTTTTATTTTTTAATGTTTTTTTGTTTAAAAACTGATTACACTATGTTTACCTGATTTTCAACGTTTAAATTTCTAACTGCGTTTTGACAAAATGGTCATTTGAAGAAAAATGCACTATTTAAACGTGGAAATTAGAGTTAATTTATATACATGATGTACCAGAATATGCGGGCAATCTTTCAGATTTATATAAAACAAAAGAAAATAATATGACCTATACCTTTTTGTCGAAGCCTCTTTAACTAAGATATGTGCCTCTATATGACGCCACTGAAAATGGATTTTCTTTAAATAATAATTATAGTACTTAGTATCATACTCGGCGGAAAAGCGGTTAAAACGGCTTAAATGCGCCATTGTTTTACAAGGATACCCAGAAAGTCCTAAGTAATGTTTATTATATTTAAAAAAAATCATTACGCCAAGTACTATAATAGTTATTGAAAAAAAATAGATTTTCAGCGGCGTTCTTTAAGTACACATAGTTCTGTAAAAATATACATTTTATTCAGTATCTTTAGACTATAGAATATTGGTTAGTTAGAATAAATACGTGTATGGGTTTTTCCTCAGTGATCTTCTGAATTAATTAATTTAAAAGTTTTAAAATCAAATTGATGACACGCAGTCACGTAACTGCTTTATTATAGTAAAAGATTTTTATTTGACTTTAAAAAGCAAAAACTTATTGTCCTTTCCAGACTTGTATAATTCTACTTGCAAAAATATGGCAAATATTCTTGGTATTTAAAGAAATTCTAGGTCTGGAAAAACTAATACATAAGTAATAATTATTTTTATTTAAGAATAAATTTATTGGCGACAGACGGCTTTACAAAAAACCTAAGAAGAACCATTCATATGTTTATAATGACTTTTTTAAGCTGTTGGCAGGGCAACTGAAATACTTAATTAAAGTTACTAGAGGTGCAGTTCTGAACTTTCTTGTAGTATACAGGGTGGCCGAAGGTCGATTGTCTATTTTAAAATTTAGCCCAAGTATGGACTGTCCTTTACAGATAAGTATTTTTAAATATTTAATTTAACAAATCATGTATAGGCTCCACCCAAGTTAATTGTCGTTAATGCAAATATTAACATTGTAGTGCAGTTTTTCGAGCATATTGTCGTATACAACAGTTTATACACCTGTTAATAAATTTAAATAATAATAAAATTAATAATGATTATAATCAGAACATTAATTATAAAGTTATATTTCAAGATATCGCACAAGCGAACAACGCTCTTCGGGACTTACTTTCAGCACAAACTGATATTTTGGCACTTAACAACGCTGTTTATGAAGTTACGAAATAACCTTTTACCAAGCACTTCAAAAGACCTAATGCAAATTCAGCAAATTGCCCAAAAATAGATCTTACGGGGCAAGAGTATAGCGCATTCAAAATGTAGTTAGTTATACTACATAACCTAACACATAGGCAATGAGAGGAAAAAAGACAGTCTAAGGTGAATAGCGGCATGTAAACATTTCGTATTGGATGATTTATCGTTTATCCTTTATTCTGGCTTAACTGACCTTTACTGGAAAGACCAGAAAAATAGCTATGAGGCTATGTAAAAAATACCATACACTTAACAGAATCACGCTTCAGGTCATCAAACAGCGTTGCCCAGACCGCATACGATCTTTGGGTGTTATTAACAACAGCTTAAAAAAGGCTAGGAGATTGAGAGATACAAATAAGTTTGTTACTAAACCTTCTAGCTTTCTTGTTGTGTTGTTGAACAGTTCTGGAAGAATGTCTACGAGGACTCAACGCTGTTACGACGGGACACATCTGCGTTGAACACTTTTAGCGCCTATTGTGCCGACAAGGAACTTGACCAGCATGAAAGTCCACCAATCACGACGGACGAATGAAAAGTGCCTAGATGGTGTAAGAAACCATTCTGCACCGGTTCCGAATGGCATTATTAACTACCGGTAAAGAAATTCCCCAGTACACATCCGCATTTAGCTAGAATCTCTGATTCGTGGCTTAACGGAGACATTGACCAAATCGTACTTAAGGTTAAAGCTGTAAGACCGTGCTTAAAAACAATTATATATATATATATATATATATATATATATATATATATATATATATATATATATATATATATATATATATATATATATATATATATATATATATGGAAGTCCAAACTATCTGGGATAAATAACGTTGCTGAACCTAACATGCTTGAGCAGGCTGCAGAGCAATTAGGTCTTGGATTTAAAATAGATTCTGACGACCAATCACTTTTAGGACTGAGTCTGGTGCTGTAACAGCTGCAGTTAAAGAGCAATGTGCCGTTTGTTCCGGCGACATTGAAGCGGTAGTGGAAGAGCTAAATGATGTCGCATATATTTTTTCGCCCTTTGGGGTCCTCCCACCAGATTCAAGCGACCGCCCCACAGGTGGTGCACGGCCTGAAGGCTTATTGTACTGACCCCTACTCCTTCTCATTCACCATTCATTCCATAACTTGGATGGTTGTTGCTCGGTCCACATCCCCGAGCGAACTTACCGTGTGCCGTTGCTAATACCGCTGGTGCCAGTGCCTACATCAAATTATGGGCGCGCATTTCACTGCTTAACTCCGGAGATCGACGCTTGCCGATACAACCGAAGCCGCCACAATGTCGCATATACTGGAACTATGTTTTCCCAACCACGCATAAGCTAATAAGCCCAACATCGTTCTTCTTGACAAGATAAATCACACTATGGATGGAGTTTTCGCCCCAGAGGAAAGTAACATCGATATACAAGGTCCGGCAGTAGGATTGAACTGTTTTGAAAAGATTGCCATGGAAATATCGTTTATTTGACAAACGTCAAATAGTGATAAAACTGAAGTTTACTGTTGGAAATTTTGTGTTACAATGGCAAATTGGCTAAACAATCAACGGATCTGCTGTAGAATGGTTTATCCTGACGCAGTCTATTGTGCCAATTCAGAGAACCTTTCGACGTGAATTTAATTTGCCAGTGCGTGCTATCGTTCCAACAAGAAATGCAATTTTAAGATTGGTTAGAAATTGTTTTCTACTCGTCTCCAAACAATTTTCCAACTCAAACAAAAAATTCGTGAAGAGATACATTCGATAGCCATGAACTTAGATTTAATGACGCCTTTTATGCGCCATTTCTACTCCAATATGCAGCAGTGCATTGAAGAAGGCGGTGGTCATCTTAAGAATGTAATTTTTGCAAACTGAAAGTGTTTCAATTAATTTCAGAATTATATTTTTAGTTTTAGTAACAACAAGTCGAAATATATTTTTGGTACCTTCACAGTGGCCCATTAAAAAACGTTTAATCCTATTGCCGGACCTTGTAAAAGAACGGCAGAAACGAGGCAAATATCAAGATTTTCTTGGCAAACTTTGGAAGCTTTATCCGGAGCATACCGTGCGATTGATTGTCCTGATAATGGGCGTTTTGGAAGGCATTAAGGATAAAGTATTAAAGAAGTTAAGGTACACTCCAGCATGTCAAAATGTACACGAACAACTGGTGATGAAAATGTAGAACTATGTTGTCCTTGGATCCCTTCGTTTACTAAGGCAAATGAATCTGGACGAAGATCACTGACCAAGAGGACGCGAGGAATGGTTTTCGACATAGATGGCCTTCTGCAGAACGCCGTATGGGATCGGAGCCATGCGATATGTCGTGTCGGATCTTTGGGAATAATAATTGTAGGAAAAGCGTTAACCAAAACAAAATAAATGTCGGATAATATTTTTATAATAGAAAATACTACTTACAGGTATTTATTTATCTTGTAATATACAATACAGTCTGTCCACGGATGGGGTAAACAAGAGAAAAAATGCGTCAAAAAATTCATTTTTGAAAAAAGTAATTCTTCATAAAAATTTTTGCTTGTAAAAAAATGGAATTTATAAAGAGAAAATGTCGATTTTCTATATAGGGTTCAAATAACTTAAAAACAGGATTTTTCTACAAGAGTAAACCACCTTTATTTTTCATTTTTAAGCAAAATATTTAAAAAATTTATTTAGAATAGCATTTTAAATAACTTGATTAATATAACAGGGGTGTCAAAAATATTTATGAAGCTGATTTTGAAGTTATCAAAATTAATTATTTTAAATTATTATAACAAATTGACCCAAAATTTTTTATAATTTGCTTTTTAAACACCTGCTTTTTCTAAATTTCTACAACTACACTACTGATACAAATTTTCAACTGTAAACGCCAGTTTTCGCCAAATTATGGATTTCAATAAAATTTCGTATTATTGTTTTTATCGATTACAAACATAATTCTAAATATTTTTTTATGACATTTTGCAAACAAATTCAAAATACAGGTAGTTACTCTTGGAGAAAAATAATGTTCTTTTAAGTTTTCGCGAACCCTGTATACAACAACAAAATTATCTCTTCGTAAATCAATTTTTTTACAAGCAAAATTTTTCTGAAAAATTTAATTTTTGGTCCAATTTTCCTTTTGTTAACTCCATCCGTGGGCAGTTTGTATATACAGGGTGTCGGTTAATTAATGGTAAACAAAGAAATCACAAATGCCCTATACCAAAATACTAAGATTTACCCAAATATACTTATATTCAGAAGTTGATAGTAAGGAAGGTACAGGGTGACAAAGTAAAAAATTTTGATTATTCTTAATATTTTGAAAATTGTAATGAAACACGGTATCTAGGGGTTTTTGACATGAACTATTCAGATTTGATATTAATTTTTTATGTATTAACTAAAGGGCGCTACTTACACTATTTAAATTTCTGTAGAACTTTGCAACGCTTTTATGCTACTTTGTTGTAACATACATTTTAGTAAAAAAAAACTCTCCTATTACCTATTTCTACATAAAAAAGTTATACCATGTAAGAATCGCCCCGAGCAACCGTTTTGGAGATATTTTGGTTAAAGATATTTAGTGCAACCAAAGACAATTATAGTTGCAACTGAAAACTACCAGTAAATCTAACTATAACTGCCACATCATATACGTATGGTTTAATTTACTCTCCCATATATGTTTAGGTGTCACTAAAAATCCTTAGCGCAAATATCTCGAAAACGGTTACTCAGAGCAATTCCTACAAGATATAGCTTTTTTGTTTAGAAGGCATAGAACAGTTTACCTTAATTACTTGGACGGTACATACGTACAGGAGCACAAAAAGTTGCGAATCTGAATAGTTTATGCCAAAAACCCCTAGTTTCATTACAATATTTAAAACGTAACAAAAATATTTTTTTACTATATCCTATTAATTATCAATTTCTGGATATAAGTATGTTTGGTTAAATCTTAATATTATGGCTTAAGGAATCTGTTGTTTCCATGTGTACCATTAATTAGCGGCCACCCTGTGTTACGCACTATCGGTAAATGTTTGTGCTTATTTTGAGCCTCTTTTGGTTACTAAAATCCTGACAAATTACCGTGATTTAAAATACAGGTTGTCAAAATAAAACAAAACGTCGGCCTTCGGGAACACTTTCTAATTTTATTTAAATAAATGCTGACACATTACTTTTTTGGGGAGGGGAAGCCTAGGAAAGCTTCAGCTGATTAATAAAATTTCTTACAGGAAATAATACAAAAAAAATCATTTTAATATCTTAAAAATCACTAAAATAAATAGCAAAAAGCCATAAAGATAATCGAAAGAACTTTCTGACATGGTTTTGAGGGGTGAAGCGCACTCTAAACAAAGGGTTGCAGGTATAGGCCTAATTATCTTTGAGAAAGGCTCTCTCCTAAAAAATCTACCTATACGAGGATTTATTTCATATACAATTTGGTAAGTGCCCAAAAAGGCTGACGTTTAGTTTTTGTTTTGACTACCTGATATATATATATATATATATATATATATATATATATATATATATATATATATATATATATATATATATATATATAATAAAATTTTATGAAAGAAAGATTTTTAGCACTTACTGATGTTTCTGTGCTTCCTTTTAAATAATAAAATACCTTTTTATTTACAGTGTGTTTAAAAGTAATAAAGGCGCACTATAAACACAAAATAAAACTATAGTAGACAAATATCCATAACTGAAGTTAGTTGTTTATGTATTTTGTGTAATATGTATAGTAGCATAAAAATGTACGATCTATTCACTACTCACAAATGACAAAAATATGTTTAAATAAACCTTTGGCTTAAGATCCAAGATGGAGTAAAGATTACGTTTTAAATACTGATATCCATTGTTCATAAAAATAATTTTATAATACATACATTTTGATAAAACTCTGATTGTAACTAGATTACCAAGATAAAAAAATAGGATTTGTATGTATTTTATTTATTTAATTACGTTACCTACTATATCCAAAACAGAAGAAATGTAAAAAAAATGTGGACACGCGATCACACTTTTAAAGATAAACTCGATTAGAATCCAATTAACCGTGTAAATAACTAGTGTTAATATCAACCACTTTTTAACCATATTGTAGCTAATTATTTTTATAAAAAATTAGGTACACTTTACACTAAGCAAAAGAAATTGTAAAAAATTTAATAAATAAAAATTTTTAAGTAATATTTTTTCTCCCAGGATTTTAAAAATGTCAGTTCTTGACCTTTACTCCGTTCAAGACATTTTGTGTTGACTGATTTGATACGCCTGTTTGTTTCCTGAATGGCTTAAAATGTTAGTACTTTAACCTAACCAGGATATAGGTGTACCCGGTCCACATTCTTTTTACCTTTAAAAGAAATACAAAACTTTTTTAATAGTCATCTTAAGATTAATATTTTATGATTTTTGGCTAGGTATTAAAATTAAAAAAAGGTCGCAGAAATTCGAAAATTGTAATTATGAGCGTGATCTGTAGAGCTGAGCGGGCGGCGCCCTACTCATGCCGCTTCCGCTATTTAGTCAGCTACGACAGAACATGCACATCTACCGCGCAGGTGCAGCTAAAAGCCCTTTGATTTACCTTGAAGAGCTGAACTCCAATTACAGCGAACATGAACTGCAGAAGGTAGGTAACCAGCATGATATTGCCGATCGTCTTAATGGCTACTATCACGCATTTCACTACATACTAGCCATAGGAAGATTCGGCATGAAGAAATGAAACAAATGGAACAGTCAGTAAAGTAAGTCAAGAAAAAGCTAGGCTTAGTCGGTGGGGCATCGCGCAGCCGTCTCAAATGCACCCTGGGTCGACCGAGCAGCGGCGGCGCGGCGGTGCCCTACCCTAGATATGACTACAAGTGCCTGAAGAGGATGCTGCTGGAAGGCCGAAACGGCGCCCGCCGGCTCAGTGCCCGGCGCACGCACACATTCAGCGGACATGCGGGTTAGTAGCGGTTTGGCTCGTCTCGGCTCGGCCAGGACAAGGCTGCAGCTGGGAACCCATAGGTGCATTTGCTGGACAACAACGGACTGCTGGTGCCTACCTTAAACAACTGGACTCCGATTACCGCGAACATGAACTGTAGCAGGCAAGTGACCAGCACAATGTTGCCTATGGTCTTTACCGCGACAATCACGCACTGGACTACATGCTAAGGACAGATATTAATAAGTATTTCATTACAAGATGGCACCAGCCAGTTACGGCAATTATTTACCCTCACCTAATTCTTTTTGCAGACCACTTTACAATGCTTTACAGTGACGCACCCAATAAAAGCAACATAAAAATTTAATAATGTTTTGTGAGACCCTTTTCATTTCTACTTTCTATAATAAAATATTTTTTGGTATCTTTTTTTTTCTATTGAGAGATTCCGCTAGACACCGCATTTCTTATTCTAGTAAAAATGATAACCCTTTGGCTATTTAAAAATTTTTTGTTACAATTTGTTAAATTCTAATAAATAAACAAAAAAAATGTGGTTATTAGATTAACTTTAATAGTGTTTGCGACTTTTTATTTTAGGGCAAAATTAACAAAGATGTATAATAACGATTTAATTAAATTTTCCTAAAGGACACTTTTTTTAAATTTTTAGTTTTTGACCTCTTTGTTGCTATAAAAGTGGTAACAATTCATTAACAAATCGTCTATTAAAAAAGAACAACATTTAACAAGAAAAAAACCTCGTCACCCAAGTTTTGCAAAAAGAATGATTTAAATATTTTTTTGTTGCGAGAAATAACATTATGGTAATTTCACCTTTAAAAACAAATATCGCAAAAACTATTCAAGCTAGAACCATTAACAAGTTTGCCCTGAAAAGAAAAAGTTAATGAGTTTAAAAAGATTCAATTGGTTTAATATTTTTTTACTAGATATTTTGGCGAAAAAAACTTTATTTTATTTTTCTTATAGAAATAGAAATGCGTTTAGTTTACATACATATTATTGGACCTCCGTGTAAATTTCAAATATATCATATAAGTGAACAAAGTCGAACCTATAAATACATAAGTGTTCATTACAAATTATAGGTGTTAGAGAAGAATAAATACATTTTATAATCAACATAAAAATACGGGGTGTTTTCTTATTGCAGTAAGAAAATTTAAGGACATATTCCTAAGCCAATTTTATGAAAAAAGTTGATATAAACATAGGTCCGGGAATGTTTTGTTTCTAAGATACAGGGTTTTAAACTTTAAAAAGAAAATCAGGTTTTAATTAATATCTTAAATATACCTTATCCGATTTTAATAAAATTGGGCTGTGGTGTTTTTTAAAATGGGAAGTTAATTTAACTCTGAACTAATTTTAATTTGTGAGACCAGTGGCGGCGTGAGACGTATCTTCGCTAATATTATTGACAGAAAAATGTACGCCACTACTTTTTGTGTCTTCATCTATTCAAGTAGTTTGCTTTGCTTTCCGAAAAAAAAAAAAAATCGCCAAACTGCATAATTCTGGACCATACAAGAAACATTGGGGCATGTTTTAAAGAATTCAGTGTAATAAATTTTTATTGGGAATAATGTAATTACAACAGAAAAGCTTTATTAAATAGCCGTTATATCTTGTCCAACAATTTTTTTAAGTGCTTTAGAAATTTTTAGGTTTTATGAAAAGTTTAACACCCTGCATCTTGAGAACGAAAAATTTGAGGATCCATGTTTGTGTGAACTTTTTTTATATAAAAATAGCTTAGGATATGCCCTTAAATTTTCTTACAGCAAATAGAAAACACCCTGTACAGGGTGTCTCACCGGGAGTTTATGTATAATGTTTTATACATAAGTCCAACCGTTTTTGACTTATTTTAAATTTTATTTCAAAAATGACCTTTGCAAGCCATTACATAACCATTATTTTATTCTTAACAAAAGCCTTTAATATGAGTTGGGATTGGGTTCCTTGTAAAGAAAGAACTACTTTAGTGGACTGTATCGCTGTTTTAACAATTAATAAACACAGAGTGATCAAAAATAATCGTTTAAAATTATAATGACAAAAACCTTAAAAGTCAATTTTTTCAAATGGAAACCCCTAACTTTTATTACCTTATCCTCTTAGGCATTGAAAATAGGGGTCAATTTGTAAAAGGATCTCTATTTCAAAAATGTACAGTTTTTGAAATATTAACTGTTTAATATTAATTTATTTTAACAATGCATTTAAGTACGGGTAGGTACAGGGTAGTTGGCTGTTACGCCGCATTTTGTTGTCTAGGCCAACTAGAATCCAAACTAAGCCGTACATAAAAGCATTGTTAGAATAGATAAATATTAAATTCCTAATATTTTAAAAGACATAAATTTTTGGAATAGACATCCTTTTACAAATCTATCCTTATTTTTGATGCTTAATAGGATAAGATAAAAAGCGTAGTGGTTTGTCCTTTACCAAAATGTCTTAAGTCGTATATTATTGGCAGTGGTGTAAAGAAGATAAATTAAAAATAAATGTGTAAAAAATATTTAAAAAAATAAAGTGTATTAACTATGGGTACGTCACTGGTTAGAAGTAAAGCAATAAACCTACCTTCAGCCCTTTCGCACGATTTATAGCCCTAAGTGGTCTCAGCACTCTCAAAACTCTTAAAATTTTCACTACAGACATGGCTCCTTGGCTGAAAACCACAAAAACCATTGTCAATATCTTATGGCAAAAAAAGTAATTGAACAAATAACTAACGTTGCTTAAGGAAATAAGTGTTAAATTTATGTAAAACACAACTTTTAAATAAAAACTAAAATACTGTTAAAAAGACGTAAATTTAAATAGGAATTTAGAACTACTTGGAATATTTATGCGCGAAAAACATAAAAAAAAAATTATTAAGAAATATTTATCATTGTTAAACAATATAATACAATGTATATTTATTTGGTTAAATAATTTAAACAAAAATATTTACCAATATCAAAAAAAACCTAATGGTTATATTTGATTTTAAAATACAGGAACTTAAACCCAAATTTAAAAAATGAAAACATGAGACATATTATTTTAAAAACGACATATTTAAGTATTATTTGTTTTTACTTTAATAAAAAAATAAATTCAATCAATGACGGGATTAAACCAAATATTTAAAATTTTTAAATTACATTTTTTAAGTTACTTTATACAAAAATAACTCTATTTAAAGTGAAGCCTATATTTTTGTATATTTTTTTGTAATATTATCATAACTGTCTCTAACACTTTCTGAAAATTATTTTGATCAAATTTTAGACTTTTTCCTTAATAGCAATTTAGATTTAGTTTTATGTTACATATTTTTTTATGTTACATATAAAAAATGTATATTTGCCTGTTATAAATGGAGACCAATGAAACGCAGACAACGACTAAATCCAATACGTTAAAAGCTGATCTGAAAAAGGCCCCTCGTGTAGAATGCATCCATATGTAATAGTCTTAAGTGTTAACTCTATCGAAAAAATCCCAGTAAAAATGTAATCAAACTTGGCCAAAATCTAAAAAGCAAACAGCTTTATGAAATAAGCTAACTCACAATAAAATTATTTATACTTGCTTCAGTTTTTGTAGCATTGTCTTTATCCGGAATTGGATCTTCTAAGGCTAATAACGCTGATGAAACCAAAATGCAAACCAAAATAATATTTCCAAAATACGTGTGATTACATAACCAGTGGCATAATATTCGAAATCTAAAAATAAAACAAAACACTTTTATTATTTTATAAAGAACTTTAAAAAATACCTAGCAAACAAATAAAGAAGATGTATTTTTTTGTCAGCTAAATAAATTGTCATCGTTAATATAGCGAATTTTAAGACAATTTAATTTTAATTGAAAACTTGTTTGCTGGGTTATTTAAACACTAATCACTTTTTTTTGGGGTTCAAACCTACTCTACGACGAAAAACTAGCGTTTCACAAAAATCAAACTGAACAAAATAATATAACGTATTTTAATATAAACAACAAACAATCATATCATTTCTGCAATGCATATTAGCTAAACACGTAAAACTATAGGGGTAGTACTACTCGGGTTGGGGGTTCGCACTATTCAGTAACAGTGCGGGACCACACTACAGTGCCGGAACAGGGTGCAAGCAACACACTGAGACCTAAGGGGCACCAGGACTACTTTCACTGTATTTCACCTGTTCGTAGGAGAGAAAACGAAGAAAGACGATGCAGGCGGAATTGGTAATTTCTGTGAGTTTTGTTTAATTTCAGACATGCGGCGTGGTCTCGCCCCAACTCGGCTACCCTCATCATTATCATCTTCATTATCTGTAATGGCACACAATCACACTTATTACTAAAAGTTTTAACATAACATAGCTGCAGATAATCGCGATGGATATTATAATTATGACTCTTCCAAAGAACATAAAATTATCATTCTTAAGACGCCGTTCGGCTGACTATAGGGAATTAAAATAAGTTGTATTTGTTTATATTTTTAAAAAATTTAAACTCTGCAACTATGTTCCGTTCCGTGAGGCGTACCTGTTCTTATGAGAAAATATAAAAAAGGCACTGCCTTTGGGTATGGGCTTAATTTTCTTAGCTATAATAACCTCGGACAATCTACGAGGTCTAGCCGATTCTTTCGGTACAACCACCATGTCATCATCGTCACCATCTTCCTCTGAAAATGATCTTTATCGTTTTGTGTTTCTCTCTAATGCTTTCCTTTCCTACGCTTAAAATGAAATGACAATGTACTAGATTTGACAAAGTCTTACCTTCGTTTTGTTCACCCTCTTCTCCTTCTTCAATTGCAATTTTTGTATGAGATTCTGCTTCTTCTTCATCATGACCGGATCTTTAAAACAGTTAATTTTTTTATTTATAATTGGGTAAAAATAGTTTCTTACATACCTATCAGAATATTCCCCATCTTCCATATCCTCTTCCAAACTATGTTCTTCTTCTTCAACCTCTTCCTCCTCTTCCTGATTAGGAGTGGGACTTTTGATCTTTTCCTTCTTGCTCTTTTTCTTCCTCCTCTTTTTCTATTGCTGTAAGAGATTCCGCGTCAGCTAAATTATCAACGGCGATAGCCAAGAACACATTTAGTAGAATATCTAAATATTCGAATAAGGAAATATGTTTGTTACATATATTTAAGGCTAAGAAATAAATACAAGAAAAGGATACAGTTACCACAGATAAAGAGAATTATATAATATATACAAGCTAAAGCACCAAATCCTTTTACTCCGCCGTATGCTTCTATACCATCATACATAACAACGTTCCAGTCCTCACCGGTTAATATCTATTAACAAATTAGTATTAGTTTTAAAAAATAAAATTTTAACAATTTTAAATTACCTGAAATACAGTTAATAAACTCTGCCAAAAACTATCAAAATTATATCTAGGCTTTTCCTCCGTCTTTCTATTAAATCTTCCACCAAAAACTTGCATTCCCAAAAGGGCAAAAATAACAATAAACAAAAAACAGTAAAAGTAACAAGGACGCAATCGATTGTATCGAATTTAACAACGAGGCCACCAAATTCGAGAGTGACCGCCAATATCTAAAAAGTAAAATAATTTTAATCATCATGTACGAGTAGACTGGGCAAAAAAATCGACTTTTTTCTAAAAATATATCGTAAATATTGTTCGGGGTGACAAAAAATCGTGAAGGTTTGAGCCCTTAATATTGTTACGATGCTTGTACATGACAAGTATAAATTGTAAGGAAGGAATACTGAAATATTTATAGGATATAAAAGTAAGGATACAAAAAGAAAAACAAGATAAAGAGTTTAAAAGACAAAAAAACAAGAAAAACAGGAACGACTTCAACATTTGGTCACAAATCAAGAAAAATAAGACAAAAATAAAAACAAGAAGAACAGGATCGTGGCAGAAAATTTTAAAATGTCAAAATAAAAGGAGTAACTGACTAAAATTCCATAGACGCAGGACAGATCGGTTTACAACAGGTTGTAGATAACGTCAAAAAGAACTTGAGTAAGGTACAGAAAGGATTAGATTAAAGTGAAGATTTGGGTGCCCAACTGAATGCCTACACTAATCGGGAACAAACTGCCTGTTACTCCAAATGTTTGTCGAAAGACAAGGCTCTTGAAATTCTAGCAGACATCAATCAAAATGCAAAATTGGGAAAAGCTGATATTGAAAGAGAAAGAGGTGTCATCCTGAGTGAAATGAAGGAAATTGAATCTAACTTCCAAGAAGTTGTTTCTTACCATTTACACTCTATTGCTTATCAGGGAACACATTTGGCTAACACAATATCGGGGCCCACTTCAAACATTCGTTCAATTAACTCCTCTAATTTAAGACATTACTTTGATAACCACTATAAAGCAAGTCGCATCGTCGTGTCTGGAGGTGGCGATATATGTCATGAAAATTTGGTTAAGTTAGCTAAATCAAACTTTAGACAACTTAACAACATCTATACTGAAAAGGTACCAAAGCTATCGCCATGTCGTTAAACTGGATCTAAGATTCCTGTTCGTGACGATTCTGATTTAAGACACTACTTGGACAACCACTACAAAGCCAGTCGCATCGTCGTGACTGAAGGTGGGGGTGTATGACATAAAGATTTGGTTAGGGCATCAAACTTTGGACAACTTAACAAAATTTATTCTGAAGAAGTACCAAAGCTATTGCGATGTCATTTAACTGGATCGGAGATCCCTGTTCGTGAAAATCTTCTTCATTTGGCTCATTTTTCCATAGCTGTAAAAGGAGCTGGATGGTCTGATCCCGATACATTAACTTTGATGATTGCTTCAACTTTAATGGATGCTCGGGACAGATCACAAGCTTTAGCGAAACAAAACGCCATCAACTTAGCCCGAGCAAGTGCCGAGGAAGACTTACATATGTCATTGTTACCAAAGTTTCAACATATGTTACAAGGTGATAAAGAGGATAAAGGGTTTGGTCGATCGAATCCAAAATAGCCCCAAGTGTAAAATGAAAGTTGTTCATTTAGATACTTCTAAATATCATAGCGATGTAGCAGCTGATCAGATTTAAGAGGAAGTTAGTTTTACGAGGCTTGTATATGACAAGTATGAATTGTTACATGGTAGCGCCCTTAGATAACGGTGGTGTATAGTTGTTTGGTTCTAGTATTTTTTAGAGTTAAAAAGTAGAATTATTTAGAGAAGTATGATTGTTTCCAGAATTGTATGGAATAGGTAAATTTGGTATATAAGGCTGGAGTAAGCTCCAGTCAAGGAGTAGTTTGATATAACGTTGTAATGTTACTGAAGTTTAATATTAAACTATTTTTTCAATTTTTTTAATTTAGATTTTTGTGACTACTTTTTAATAAATTTACTCTTTCAAAAGTCATTCGACGTTGAAGGTGAATCCAAAAGTAATTTGTCGAATTTTTTTGTGTCAATTTTTTAGATCAACAATAAGCGAGTTTTGCATAAAAAAAAGATAGTTGTCAAAAAACTGTTGGTCGCGAAAATAGACCTTTTAATATTAATAATAACGATATTTTTTGTCACCTTAAACAATATTTTTAATATATCTTTCAAAAAAGTAGATTGTTTTGGCCCATTGTAATGTACATACAGTATCATAAGGGGGGTATCAATTTATTTTTCTTCATAAAATAAGTAAATAAAGCCAAGCCAACATAAAACGAAAGCTTTTACTGCCTTGGTCAATTAAGGAATCTTGGTTCTTGGGACCGCGTCCAAACCTAAGAACCAAGAATATTTAAAGCTTAGGCAAATTAAAATATATGTATATTTTATTTAGGTTGCAAAAGTTCAGCGCAATAGATATTTATTGGTTGTAAAAGTACAACATTTATATGTCTTTAATAATGACTTAGTAGTGGTGGTAAAAACATTTTTTCAATATTATTTAGGAAAAGTTTTTTAAACGCTACTTACTTTGTAACTTTAAAAACTCTTAACAATCTAACACAACGTAACACAGATATTCCCAAAGGAGGCATAATATGTGTATGGGTTAATACCATTTCTGTAATACTACCAATGACAACAAAACAATCGAAACGATTGAATAAAGACACAGAAATAGCCCTAAAATAGAATATAAATAATTGTATTATAACTGCAAGTAAAGAGTATTTTTAAGGACTTACTTGAAAACCCAAACTGTACATTTTTAACAACATTTCCAATGTAAACAAAGCAATAAAAAACATATTTGTATATTCTAAAACAGAAAAAAAGGTGCTTAGGAGAATATTTTTATTACATATAGGATCAATAAAAATACATACAGTGTGTCCCAGGATAGGTGTTCCAAGAGGACAAATGGACCAAAAACTTTAGAATTTTTACACGTCCTTTTGGGATAACTGGTCGCATGGTCCAAAACTGATAAATACAAACTTTTACTTTTACTCCGATTGATAATATAATATAGTTTAAACTATAAATATGAAAAATGACCAAGAGTAAAGTACCTTTATTTTTAAAAATAGGACAAAATTGTAAAAGTAAATGTTGTAGAGAATTTAATTTTATGTCAAAATATAAAGTTAAAAAAATATATATTTTTGTTAATTTTTTACATTATGCATTACCAGTTTTTAAAATACTTGGTTTAAGGCAGTAAATAAAAAAAAACAAAATTATTAAATGTTCTTTTAAATTTTGCTTCCTTTTGTCCATTATTTAAGTTGTAATGCTTTTATGCAAAAATTGATAATAACAATTTTTTTTACTCTCATGATTTAACTTTGACATAAAATTCATATCCTAGTTATACAATTTTGTTTTTTCTTCTATTTTTTGAAAATGAAGGTAAATAGCTCCTAAACATTTTTTAAAATTTTTAATTATAACTTGCCCTGTATAATACCAATCGGAATAAAACTTCTTAAAATTATCAGTTTTAAACCATGCAACCAGTTTTCCCAATGGACGTTTAAAAATTTTGGTCCAGTTTATCCTCTTGTAACATCTATCCTGGGACACACTGTATATTATACATGCAGGGTGTCTATAAAAGGTCTGCACAAAATGCTACCACAAATTCCTTGGATCAAAAATACGACGATCTAACCCAAATTACCTTAGTCGACAAATTGATCGTTTGAAAAATTCAGGGTGTCAAAGTTTTTATTTTATTTCATCAAGGTCAATTATAGTTTCACTTACTGTAATTGTCTTTAATTATAGTTATTTTTAAATATTATACTCATTATAAAACATTCTTCCACAAAATTTAGTATCAAGATGTTTTTGTAAA
This sequence comes from Listronotus bonariensis, assembly GCA_014170235.1. Lineage (NCBI taxonomy): Eukaryota > Metazoa > Arthropoda > Insecta > Coleoptera > Curculionidae > Listronotus > Listronotus bonariensis. Next base: position 188,958 of record JACEGR010000032.1, read on the forward strand.
ATGTAGAGGAAGCCACCAGCGGTCCATTGCTTAGGTGCAAAGTGTCATACCTTTTTTTTGCCTCGGTGTATTAAGATTTTATATAATTATTTTTGCACCAAAAAGATATACTTCCACCACACACTTCACGCTTTATCCAGGCCAACTAGTATTGTCCAAGAGATTAAGGGTGGATGAATGTTATGACAAACTTTCGTATAAAATAAAATTTATATTCTCAAATATCTCAAAAAGGTTGCTCGTAGCGATATTTATCAAGGATACCTTTTTGGTGTAAAAAATATAAGAGAATGAAAATTCGTTACTAAAATTTTAATATGCAGAGGCAAAAAAAGGTATAACACTTGGAATCTAAACAATAGACTGCTGGTGGCTCCCTTTACATTTTACAACAAAAACATTAGCACAATTCGATTTCGCACCCTAAGAAACCTCTTAATACTAAATTTTGTATAAAATGTTGTTCAATAAAATAAAAACTTTAACAGCCTGTATCGTGCAAACGATCAATTTGTTGGGTTAGATCGTCGTATAAATTGGTGGTAGCATTTTGTACAGACCTTTTAGAGACACCCTGTATATGGTATATACAGAGCGTTTCAATCCAAAGTTATCTATTTATAGTCGTTGCGTAAGTTTTTTTGTACTTTTAGTTGACAAGAATGATGGAGTAGGACTATTTTAACCCGTTCCATAGGTTCTAAAAAATACATGCTGCTTTGTTGAATATGCGTTTGTATAAAAATAATATTTCAATAAAATTTCATTGTTTGATCGCGTTCCCTTCTCAAAATAAAAAATAAAAACATTATTTTACCACCATCCACCGCCATATCTCAGTGGATTAACATTCTTACCTAGCCTTTATTTTGCACAAGCATTGCATTTTTAAAACGCCCTGTATATATTGATAAATCTATTGTATTTTTATCATCAATAAAAAAATATATATTGTTTTAGTCGTTCTTACCTTGAAAATCATCTAACCATGGGGGTTGATCATAATGTTCAGTGGCTAAAACGCCAGTATTTAAAAATACTAAAACAATAATAAGCCAGTAAAATGTCTGAGATTTTACTGCTTTTCTACAGGCTCTACGTAATCGCCTGTTAACTCTATCAAAGTCTTTCCTCTTTTGGAAAACCAAGATTCCTGAGGAAGTTCTTCTTCACCCAGTTGATCCGTTGATTGCATTTCATTAGCCAGATTATTTCTTTGGTCCTGATTTTGCTGATCCTCGCCCTCAGGCTCAATATCTTCAGCTTGCGTGATCCAATCCAGATATCCTCTTAAGTCTTCCTCTAACTGTTGCTTTTCCCTAAGTTTGTGAAAATCTCCTCTAGCTTTGGCTTTTTCTCTTTCTTTGGAAAACTCTCCGCTAAGAACACCAAGAATTAAATTCATAACAAAAATGCTCCTAATATCACCATTGACACAAAATATGACCATTGCCATTCTCTTCCTAACGCATCTTGAATCTAAAAAACAAAACAAATGACCCATAAAAATCGCCACTTTAAACACACAAACAAAAGTGTTTTAATGTTTTTAAAATCTGAAGTTTTATTTAAATAAAATTTTTATTTCAATATCTCTAGAAGAGAATATGGTGCTTTAAAATAGATACGAAATTAATTCCTGGTAGATTAATAGAAATAAAAAGTTTATTTATCAATATAATTGACTTTGTGGTATAAAAATTATTAAATTAGTCTAAGGAAACATAAAACAACACTATGGTTAAGTGTTTTAAATAGCTGGTAATACTAGTTAATTTTTAAAAAGTTTTACAAAAAATATTTACATTATAAAGTACATCTGTCCAGCCTTCCAAGGTAATACACTGAAATACAGTTAACATCGCTAAACCAAAATTATCGAAATTCGTAATTCCTGCATTTGGCCCTTCCCATTCGCCCTTACACCAATATTCTGGTCCTATATCACTACAGTTAAATCCATCACCACATGGGTGAGCATCTTCCATATATTCCTCTAAAAATAATTATATTTTTACAGCTTTTTGTTAACATGTAATACAGTCATGTATGGATAATTCAAATGTTTGGTGGTGCGATCTATACTATAATCAAAACATCCCTGTATAAATTGTACAAAGTAAAATTTAAGTAGCAAAAACGTATTGTAATTGTTATGTTTGATGCGTCTTTACTTTTGGATTTTGGCATAATAATAATGAACAAAATTAAGTACAAATCATGGCGTGACTTAGATTTTGCTTGTTTATACTGTTTTAAATAAAGTGTTTTTCAACTTCTTTATTTTTAACGTTTTGACAGTTTGACCAGGCAGCATATTGGTCCGCATTAAACTTGGTGTCATATAATTATTTCAATACTTAATTCTTACATTGTAAAATAATAAATATAAATTTATTTTGCGGCATCACACCGCATATAAAATAGGTACGATTGTCCTGTAAGGACGTTTAAACACACAGACTGGCAAACCTTGTGCTGTGTCGGTCTTCTTTCCGGTAGAGTATAACAACGATTTTCACACAACACCGGCATCTACAGTGTGTCTAGGTAAGTTGGTGTCAAATGGGGAAACTTTTACTATTAATTTTAGAAAAAAATTATTCCTAATAAAAAGTTCTGTATGGTCCAAAACCTAAAATACAATCATTAGATATTAAATTGTGTCAGTCATCTATAAGGTTTGGCAAAAAATGTAATTTTTGCTTAAGAGTAAAGTACCTGTATTTTTGCTTATATCGCAAAATTATTATGAAGAAAAGTTGTTTAGAATTAAAAATTACTTTTAAATATGCAATTTTGTTTATTTCAAAAAAGTTTTTTTTAATGCGAAAATCAAGAAAATTTGGGTTTGCACATTAGTACCTTCTACATTCTTCTTGTTTTATTAACACTAAATTTAAAAGTTTATCTAAAACTGTCCTATTACATTTATAATTATAAAATGTATTCCACTAACGTACAAAAAGAAAATAAAAATTGAAAAATATTTTTTTGTAAATAATTAAAACTGCATATTTAGAAGTCATTTTTAATTCTTAACATCTTTTCTTTATAACAATTTTTGATCTTAGCAATAATACGGGTACTTTACTCTTAAGCAAAATTACATTTTCAGCCAAACCTCGTAGATGACTGTAAAAAATATGGTTGCTTTATAGGATTTGGACCATGCAGAACTGTTTATAGGAAATAATTTTTTTGTAAAATCAATAATATAAAGTTTCCCATATGACGCCAACTTACGTAGACATACTGTATTTGCCGTTATGAATGTATTGCGTATTTAGCAGTACTGAAGAAATATATACGCTAATTCTCTCAACAAACATTATCTTCTTGCTAGTATACTTTAGAAAAAAAGGCAAAGGCAAAAGCATCACTGGGACTTTTATATTTGAAAAGCTTGGAGAAAATAACTCCAAATTCTTTAATTACTTTAGAATGATTCAGGTACTTTTTAAAGCATCTAACTTAGAACTCTAAATTTTTTAATAATTTTAAAATAGTAGTGGCTTTTTCCTAGTAAATCAAGAAAATATTTTAAAACATAAAAATCTCAACAAAAGATTGTATTCCTCAAGGAATGATGTTCGGTCCGTCTATCTGATTGTCGAATTCAACACCGGCTGCATAAACCGGATCGGCCACCGGATCGGCAAATAAGTCGGACCGACTATGTGCGAAAATACTAATTTAATTAAATTGCATTCGACATTTGCGTCGTTACACATGTACGCACTGGCATAGCAGCTTTGTGTAAAAATGCCCTTAGACTAGTTTTCCGCCAGGGGCGCAATTAAAGTGGGTGGTTTAAGACTATTTATGTATTATTACTATTATTTATATTTTGATTATTGAGCATATAAAATGTATTAGTGTTTTTTGGCAAATATACTCTATAAACTGGAACTTAAGCTATCCCAAAGGCAAGCGGTTAGTTGCGCCACTGTTTTCGATGTTTAACCTTGATTATAACGCTAGAGGATAATGTTTGCTGAGAGCATTACCGTACATCACTTTTTCAGTACCGCTAAAACAATTATTTTTATTTTTCAAAAAAAAAAAAAAATACAAAAATCGCCCTAGTATCGACGAGTTATTAGATATTGGGAACACATTGATAATTTAACATAGTAATTCTCGCATAAAAACATTGCTTGGCACCGGCAAAGTCCTCATCCTATTTACAAGTGTACAAGTGTACACAGCCGATCTCCGACTTGTCAATTTTACTGTTTTGTTATGTACACAGGATCCGATTAACCGGTGCCGAGTAATGTTTTGATGCGAGTTTATGTTAATTTATCCTTGTCTTGCCAATTAATAATTGTCGTTGCTAGGGCGGTTTGTGTATTTTGTTTTTTTTTAATAGGTAGATGATGATTATCTTTAAGCTTTTCAAAAAGTGTTTAACAGCTACCCTTCCATGTATCTCACTGTAAACAAAGGGTGCACCCAGTGCTTTGGTGCTTTCTTCTTAGGCAAAAAAGGTAGCGTTTATTGAGATCACTAGCGTAGATCATGCTTTCACCACTGCTAAATACATAATAAAATGATACAGGCTGGTATATGTGAAAAGCAATGTTACCGGAGCCTTAATTTAATTATTATATTGCATTAGGCTTCGTTACCCGCACAGATTTTGCCGGTGTGTGTAAAAAACGCCCTTATACGGTACCGGAAAAGGGATCGGCACCGGCACCGGCACCAGGTTTGCCCGTATATGTAAAAACGTTTTAAAATGTAAACACTTTTTTTCTTTTAAATAACTACTATTAAATTGTCCAATAAAATTAAATTTTTACCAAAATAAAATGGGCTTTATCTCGTTTTATTAAGAAACGAGTAAGTATTTTAATTTTTTTACATTTTTTTAAAATACATTTTCTAAATAAAGAACTTTTGAAAAATACTGTGTAATAATCGAAGCAAAATAACAAAGATACGGAGGTTTAAGTAACCACCTTATCCATGACTTTATATTATACGAAGGACTTAAGCGCTTTTCCCACAACTCACGTTTTTAAAGTCGGTGACCATCATAACTTCAAAACAATTGCATCGATCTTTTAAGAAATTTTTACCACTATTTCTTTAAATAGTTTTCAAGGTAACGATGGAGAGTTTTTTTTTTATTTTTTTAATATTTCTAATTTAAATACAAAACAAATAAGATAATAATTTTCTTAGAAACTGCGTTTTTAGCTTTAAAATGCTTCCAAAATTAAAAATTAAAATTTTAGAAAACCCTCCCAGCGTTACCTGGGAATAACGATTTAACAACGAACATTCTTAATTTTTTAATTTCACATGATCCAGCACCAAGATATGATGGTCACCGCAATTCACCTTTTTCGAGACGCTTCGAATAATTGTCGTCATTGGCGTATTTCTTTAAAATGTTTAACAAGAATTTTGTACAATATTCTTCCAATATTATACAGCGTGTCTTCGGAGAGTTCTTACAACTGAAAACTTTTTAATTAATCAACTTTACTAAAAAAGTGCCCTTTATAAAGTCCCGTGCTTGATGAGAAAAATATATTTACCCAAAAATACTGTATGTTAGATGTACAGGGTGGCTTAAAGATTTTTTACCAAATTAATATACAGGGTATTTTCTAACTACGGCACAAAACTCTCCAAAGGGTGATTCTCTTATGCAATTTTATGAAGAAATAGTTCCTATAAACATATGTTCTGAGTTGCTTCGTTTTTGAGATACAGGGTAAATTATTTTTTAAGTCTGTTTTTTTTTAATATCTTAAATACGAAGCCAAATACAAAAACAAATATACCACACTAAAACGTTGTATTTTTAGTTGCTTATAGGAAAAAATATACAAAACTATATAAAAGCCGCCAGTAACGTACATTTTTATCTCAATAATATTGGTTGTTGTGCCTACTGTACGCCCCTGGCTTTTTATGTAGTTTTTATATTTTTTCCTATAAATCAACTAATAAATTAAACTTTTAGTGTGGTACATTTTGTTTGTATTGGCTTCGTATTTAAGATATTTAAACAAAAACAGACTTTTAAAGAATTATTAACGCCCTGTATCTCATAAAACCAAGCAACTCCAGACATATGTTTATAAAAACTTTTCTTCATAAAATGACATAAGTAATCACCCTTTAAATTTTAGAACCGTAGTTATAAAATAACCTTTATTTTAATTTGGAAGTCATTTTTAAGCCACCTTGTACTCCCAACCTTCTAATATTTTTGTGAAAATGTATTTTCTCAACAAGCAGGACTTTTTATTGAAAGACGTTTTTTTCAAAGTTAATAATTAAAAAGTTTCCCATTCGGTAAGGACTTCCGAAGACACGCTGTATTTTAATGTGCCTTCAAGTCTAATCAATAAATTAATATTGACTGTGTCGTCAAAAAAATTAATAAAAATGTACATTTATGAGCATTAACTAACCAAATCCCCCCTTTACTGTTATGTTTACTATTTACCCGTAGCATTGTTATAACATGTCTTGTGTAACAGTCCTGAGAATAACTCTAGTCCAATAATCGCATAAATTATGATAACGAATAATACTAACAAAGCAATATGTAATAAAGGCACCATGGCACGAAGGAATTGAATTAAGTACAACTTGTAAGCCTGAAAAGAAAATTATATATTTAATATTTTCAGTAAAATACATATTTTAAGATAAATATAATAAAATTATATACTCGTATTTTTTTAAATCCTGTGGTTACCCAAAATATAAAAACCCGTTATTTAATCGGCTCCAGTGGAAAAGTGGTACAAGTGTCAATTAGAAATTACTCCCTTAGTTAAGGCAAAAGGTAATTACTAATAAGAAAATTTTTATAAAATTTAAAATATAATAATAATAAAAAGACGAGTAAATCCGAAATTGTGTATTTGTATACCTACTTATCCTTAGTAGCTATTTATTTTTACCAACTTCTCACGGAAAGTAACCAACAAGTGTTTGTTTTGTTGATATATAATGGAAAAAGGTATTATTCGTTCTTTTAGGAAATTTAAATTAGTCTATTTCTGAACAGGGATACAAAAACTTTTTTTTACAATTTTTTAAACTTTGACAATGAACTAAAACTAAATAAAAATTAATAGAAGATATCATTTATTCTAAGGTAGTATAGGAATATCATTATCTAATAAAATTAAAAACTTTCTCAAAAAAAAAACCGAGAAAAAATATTTTGTAAAAATGCAAATCTTTATTATTTATAGAAAACCCCATATCTGAACCAAACTAATGCCTAGTCCTCATGTACGAATCACGTAAATAAAATATCAAAATTTCATTGGGCTGTCAACAGCCATGTTGAAAAAGTGACAGTTCCGGAAAAAAGTTGGAAATTTTTAACTTTTTACGAGAATCCACCGATTTTGGGGTTGCTTGAAAGCGTATTGCCAAAAACTATTAGAGCTCATTTTCATATTTTGCCGAAAGAGCCCAATTGCGAAGGAGAAGGGCGCTTTCACCAAAATGTGAAAATGAACGAAAGTAGTTTTTAAAGGCAATACACTTGACAGCTAAATTATCTGATTATTTTGATGCACAAGTGTAATTTAGGGAGAAAATTACACAAAGAAAGCGAAACTATCAAATGAAGGAATAATAATTTTTTAAACAATTTATTTAACAATAAAACAAAACCCAGAAGACACAGTTATAATAATTGTTTACATTATTTGTTTTGTTTTTAGGTGTTGTTAGGATTGGTTGTCAAATTCAACAATTTAAAACAAGTTTTGATTTCTACTATGCAATTATCGCTGTAATCAATAATTGTCGAGTAGATAAATGGGTGCTTGTAATTTTTTCTTGTTAACTTTTGGGTTCTATCGGGTATTTTTGTCAATATTAATAGTTTAATAGATAGCCTTATTCACATTTATAATCTAAATTAATGTTTTTGCCTCAATAAACAGAGGACTTTCTGAAAATTGCGCCAATCCGCAGTTCCGGATTTACGCGATCTTTTGTTCACAGGAGGACTAGGCATAAGATTTTAGAAGTACACAATGCAGAAAGTTCACTTTAGGTGGATTTAGAGGCAAAATTGACTTAGCATTAAGGAAAAAATGGAATTTGTAAGGCCAACAAATCGGAAAAATAAATAAAACGAAGTATAAAACTGTAGATATAAAACCACATGCGGCCCCTCAATAAGAAACCTTTTCAAAATAATATTAGGGAATTATTGGAATAGGCAAATAGTGCTAGCAGTATTAAGGGAAAAACCTTATTTTATTACTGCTAAACCTTAACGCGCCTATGTGAAGAAGTGTTATTGGTCAGCATGACATGCTTGTATTATTTTTAACCTAAAACTGGGATATTATTTGTTTTTATTTATAGTCTATTTTATTTATTTGTTTTGTATAGTTACAAATAAAGAAGTTTCAACTATTTTAGTATATTTTAAAGACAAAATTTAAAAATAAACAAAAATTACTTTAACCCTTAACCTCATTTCGTTTTCAAATGTCAAAATAAGGAAGGGAAACGACCGACTATATTTTGGCACAATTAAAGTCTAGCAGTAACTTTAATAAAGTTTCCCTTATTTAAAACTACTACTGAGCATGCGTAATGTCAAAATACTGCTGAATTTATTACTGCTAGACCTTATATGAATTCCAATAATTCCCTATCGACTTGCTAAGTATACAGTGTGTGACATAAATAGTCCCTCCTGCTAACTTTTGTACCTCCTTAATTTTTCTTTTTAAAACTTGGGTATGACTAATGGGAGGATACAAAATACTTTCTTGACGTAAAAGTAGATAGTTGCCATATTCAAGTATGGCGGATGGGCGTCATCTTGGAAAAAAATTAAATGGAAAGGGGTCTTGTGGCACATCATACCTCATAAAATATAGTGCGGCCCTGCACGGTAAAAACAAAATGTTTTATGGTTTTATTGCATCTCAAACCTAAGTAACTTTCTTAAATTGTGAAGAAGAACTATAACAGTTTAAGGTTCCGTTTAGTTGGTATGAATATACGTTAAAAAGATGTAATACATTGAATACAGGTGAGTCGATTTGTTGCTAATTTGTTTCTGCAAAAAATCAGAAATAACGAGTTTTTAATTTGACAAAATTAATACTGTCTATGCTAGTTTACACCCGATTTTTCCAAATAAAATTTAATCCTAAAATTTGTTCCTGCTCAAAAAATTCTTTATTACAGCGTAAAGACTCAGCAACAAAAAAGAAATCGGAAGTCGGGGAAGATTGAGATCGACGAACTTACAAATCAGTCACGCCAGCTTTACACCCAATTTTTCCGGATATAATTTAAGTTAAAAATTTGTTGCTGCTTACGAAATCGTTTGTTTAACTATATAGCAACAAAATAGAAACTTAAAGTCAAAGACAGCAACAAATTTTCAACTTAAATTATATCCGGAATAATTGCCAGCTTTACTCTCGATTATTCTGGATATACCCAATTTAAGTTAAAATTTGTTGCTGTCGGGGCCGATTACGTAAGCAGCCACAAATTTTTAGGCATTTTACTTAAAAATATTGGGTGTAAAGCTGGCGTAACCAGTTTATAATCAAACCTGATTTTCAATCTCCACCAACTTCCGATTTTTATTTTGTTGTGGACTCAATACAGTAAGATAAACGATTTGGTGAGCAGCAACAAATTTTCAACTTAAATTATATTCGAAAAAGTTAGCTGTAAATTGGCGCGACCTACTTGTAATTTTAACCTATCTCCAATCTTCCCCGACCCCCTACACTTTGAAAAACAGTTTTGTCAGCAGCAGCAAATTTTGGGATTTTTTTTTTGAAAATCAGGTGTAAAGCTGACGTGACCAGTTTATCATCAAACCGATCTCCAAACTTCTTCAACTTCCGATTTCCACTTTGTTGCTGACTCTATATAGTACAGTGTAAAGCTGTCGTCGATCGACTTGTATATTAACCGATCTTCAATCTTCCCCGACTTCCGGTATCTATTTTGTTACTAACTCTTTACACTGACAAACAATTTCGCGAGAAGCTAAATATTTATTTTATTTAAATTTTACCTGAAAAATCGGTTGTAAATCTAGCATAGAGAGTATTAATTTTATTAACATTAAAAATCGTTATTTCTAATTCTTTTTTGCAGCAAAAATTAGCAACAAACCGACTCGCATTTATTAAGCGTATTACTTTTTAGCCTATATCCACGCTAACTTAACGGAAAGCTGGAACTGTTACCGATTTATCACGATTGGTTTCAGCAACAAAATCGTTTATGAAAACTAATTAGCAACTAAAAAGCAAAAAATTCTGGCGTTTTCTTTTAATTCTTGTCGATTTTTCATTGCCAGTTTTACGGAGCTACATTTTTTATGTCTTACACTTAAAATTGTCAAACTGATTTTGCCAAGGAATAAACCTGTTGTGACTTTTCTTTGCATTCTTAGGTAAGTAGGAAATAAAAATAATATTTTACAAAAACTTAACATATCTTGTTTTGGATTTTCTTGGTAAAAATAACCATTAGTTTTATCAGTATGATCTCAAAATTTTACTACTTTTTAATCAGGATCATCACCCAGCAAATAAACTGATATTAAACTTTCACGTCCTTAAACAATATCTCCCTAATTACTAATATGTTTGACAAGATGTGAAATTATTATCGCGTAAAAATTGTATAAAATAAAAATATATATAAAAAAAATGAATAAAATAAATTTAAAAAAATTAAAATAGAAATAAATACTTAATGAATATGGGGATTGCCTGGTCTGTGTCCTATTTTTTGTAACTGCGGGGTATCTCAATTATTATATAATTTAGAACCTTGGGATTTTCGAGATTCTAAGCTACCTTTTTTTGTGGAACTAAATATTTTATAAGTAAATAAAGCTGTCGGAGAATCCTTTTAGTTTTTTGAGCTACAGGACATTATTAGAAATATTGCAACTGAGATACAAGGTCTCCCTTGTATTTCAGTTGACTGACAAGTTACCAAAAAACTAAAGGGGTATAGAAGTCTTTGTTTATGCCATCTTTCTGTTTTAGAAATAATTAGCTCAGGTTCACAAAATTCGTAAAGTTTTATCTTTATTAATAACTGAAATATTTCGCAGTTACAACCAAAATGGGACACCCTAAACTCTGGGGAAAGTTGTTTTCTTTCTTTAAAAAAAGACATTATGGTTTGGCACCGCTGAATCTGAGGATCGTGTCAAAAACTGAGACACAATTTAAAATGTACACGTGATGAGTGTAAGGAGTAATGCAAAATAAATAAAGGTTTTAAAGATTATTAATCCTAAATTATAAGTTTAACCGTCGAAATAGTGCAAGAAGCAACCTCACACTAAATTGTTGAACAACATTAAGAACATACTAATAGGTGAGCTGGAATTATTGGAGGTGGAATTTTTAGCCAGCCAGTGTGTTTTGATTTAAACTTAGCCAGTAAGGCTCTCCGCACATGGGTCGGTAAAAAAGCATCGACAGCACGTAGGCATATTAGCGTGTCCGATTTTAGCAAGCCGCGTCCTTTAGTAAACATGCAATACAAAACCGTTTTCTATTTTGTTAATAGTGTGTGATTCATATTGTGATTGTGTCTGGTTTTTACACGGGAAATTTATTGTTACGTTACGAAATGTTTGTACCAAACATGGATTTGTTTATTTTTAGATTTGTGAATGAGTATAGAAAACGTCCTGTACTTATTAATTATACTTTAAAATAATCTTTTCACAAAGATTACACAGAAAGTGCTTGGAATGAAATAGCAAAACAAGTCAATCTGTCAGATAAGAAAATATTTTATTTTTATATGTAAAAAAATGTTTGGTGGATTCACGCTCTTGGGGAAGTGGTCTTCGCATTTTTTGACCCGGTGGGATAATCCAAAGGGGTAGTTTTTGCCCCGTCGCGTTGGGTTTGGGGCACATCGGTGCTCTCCGATGGATTTATGATTTCATTGGCTAAGAATATAGTAAAAATTGACCATTAAACGTATGCTCGTCTCTGTACGGTTGTCGCCACTTCAAACACGAATATATGCATACATACTGTCGAAAGCTCCTCGAATCTCAGTCTCGTTGCTATTTCACCAACCCATGTGCGGAGTGCGTAAAAGATATCTGCTATATTTGAACAAGACTTTAGTATAGCAGAGCCCAACAATAATTCATTCTTAAAGCAAGAAAGGCAGAAAATCATAATGCAAACAAACCCTTTTGTGAACAAATATGACTTATTTTAGCAAAAAATATTAAATCTAAAGAATTTTTGGCTCCTTACGCCACGCGTCAGGTTTTATGGAAAAGCCGAGACTAAATAAAAGGATGTTTTGTTTTTAAAGTTCGTGATACGTGTTTTAGCAAAGTTTTTTTTAATATTTAGCATAAAGCTATGTAATTAGGCTATAGCAGAGGCTATGTACTCTCGAAAAGGTTTGTTTACTTTATAATTTATTCTGATTTTTACGGCTTACTTTTAAAATTATCTCTGAACTAAATCTGCGTAATTCGTTCTTAGAAATCGACAAAAGTGCTTTTTCCAGTACGGTGGAAAGCCTCAGAAGCACGTGGATTGGGCAACGGGCTGTAATTGATTTTTGATTTTTTTAATTCAGAAACCTAAGTATATACAGGTTGTCCCACCGGGAACTGCTATTAGGAATTTCTTAAAAAACAGGCGTTAGAAAATTTTTAAAGTTTGGTAACAAGATAAAGTCAGTGGAGGAATAACACTACCAAAATATTTTGATGTTTATGCCGGAAGTTAATATTAACTTGCTTATTTTAAATAGAATACCCTATATATATATTTTTTTAGATTCTCTGTAAAATTCTAAATATAAATTATGTATAGTGTCTGATAGTGTCCTATACGTAAGTCCAAACGTTTTTGTTATTTTAAATTTTATGTCAAAATGACGTTTGCAAGCTATTTCATAACCATCATTTTTTTAAACAAAAGCCTTCTATATGAGTTGGGGTTGGGTTCTCCGTAGAAAAAGAACTTAGTAGTATGTGTGGATATTTTCACAAATGATTAATACAGAATGGTCAAAAACATTTGTTAAATATTATAACGACAAAAACCCTGTAAAGCCATTTTTTAATGAAAATCTCTGGATGTACTTAAAAGCATTGTTAGAATGGATAAATATTAAATAGACATCCTAATACAAACTAACCCTTATTTTTGATGCTTAAAAGAATAAGGTAAAAAAGATAGGGGTTTCCATTTGATAAAAATTACTTTTAAGGTTTTTGTCGTTATATTTTTTAACGATAATTTTTGACCAGTCCGTATTTATTAATTGTGAAAATATCAATATGGTCTACTAAAAAAAGTAAGAAAAATTGCTAGTTATGTAATGGCTCAAAAACTATTGGATTTAGGTACACTACACTATCGCGTTGTGAAAAAGGTGCCGTGTAATAAGATCTGCATGTTTAGGTACTTGGACACAGTTGACTAGTACTAGTAAAAAATAAATTAAAACTTGTTTTTATACTAGCCTTCGTCGGTGTTTCTGAAGACATCGGGTAAATAACACTTCAGGTTTTAAGAAACCTACTAAAATAGTTGCGAACTGGCTCTGGGCCAGGCACTGAAAGGATCTGATTTTCGAACAAATTTTGTAATTATAAGGAATATTAATCTTAATAGATCTACTGAACATTGTGTTTTTTTTTAATTTTAAATTTTACAGTAATATTAATTATCGTTTTGACAAGGCTTTTACTAAGGCGCCTCATGTAGAATCTTCTCATTTAAAAGACAGGAATACTCTTAAAGGCGACAAATAAAATTGTCTTAGTGTGACAAAGACATTTTCAGATATCTTAAATAACTTGTTTATATATTTTTCGAAATAATTCCTTTGGTATTTTTTAAGAAAATAGTTTCCAAATTTGTATGTATATGTGCAAATTAGTCAGGTTATGACCAAAATGTTGTATCCAACTTAAAAAATAGGAAAAATATAACATATATTTTTATTAGTTTGTTTATACAGGGTGTCTCTAAAAGGTGCAAAAAAATGCTACCATAAATTCCTTAGGCTAAAATATGTCGATTTAACCGAACTTTAATCAAAAGTGGATAATTTCAGAGATACAATGTGTCAAACATTTTTTTGGTTTTAGTTTTTTATAAATAATTTTAATGTTATTATTATCACAAAATTCGGCTAAAACAGGTTCTTGGAAGTAAGAAATTAGAATATCTCTCTATCAGTTTTAATAATAACTCCATAAGGCGCCACCTATGCTATCTCGCACAAAATAAAAACGAAATACCTTTTAACCACTCTGTATGTAACTTTTAGATAAAAATTATTCTATACATATTTTACATCTAAAAGGTATACGTGGTAAAAGTTGATTTGCGCAGCGGTTTTTGAGATATCTGGATTTAAAAAAATAATTCTTGTAGAGTTAGGTCTAAGTTATACAGAGTGCTTCAAAATAAGATGCTTATCTTTAAAAGTGTGAATTTTTAGGTGATTTAAAAAAACAGTTCAAATAAACCTATGCCCTAAATGTCTTAACTTTTAAGATACAGGGTGGTAAAAAGAGCTTGTATTTTTAAAATTTTACAACCCTGTATTTTAAAAGTTAAGCCATTGAGAATATAGGTCTATTTAAACTTTTCTTTGTTAATTCAATTAAGGATTCACGCTCTTAAGGATAAGCATATTTTCTAAAAGAACCTGTATGGCTTAGAGCTAGCAATTCAAAAGTATTTTTTTACAAAAACAAAAATTGCTTGGAAGCCTAAAAAATGGTATGCTTTTTTTTCAAACAGCTCCTGAATCCTAATCAGCTATATTCTACATTACAATAAAATTGATAGGAGATTCTAACTTTTTACCTCCTAGAACCCTTTTCTATGCCGCATATACAGCTGTTATTACCTAAATTATTTTTAAAAGACTAAAACAATATACCGGATGTTTCCTAATTGCGGTAAAAAAATTTAAAAGCGTATTTCTGAGCGAATTTTATGAAAAATGTCTATATAAACATAGGTCCGAAAATTCTTTGTTTTCAAGATACAGGGTTTTAAACTTTAAAAGAAAATCGGAATTCATAATATCTTAAATATGCCTAATCCGATTTTGATAAAATTTGGCTGTGGTATTTGTAAAAATGGGAAGTTAATTTCGACTTAAACTAATTTTAATTTGTGAGACCAGTGGCGGCGGGGGACGCATCTTAGCTAATATTAATGACAAAGAAATGTACGCCACCGACTTTTTGCAACTTTACTATTATTTTCGGATAAAAGACCAAAAAATACAACTTTCTTGTGTCTTTATATTTTTAAGTAGCTTGTGCATAGTTTTCCAGAAAAAAACCGCTAACCTGCATAATTCTGGACCATACAAGAAACATTGGGACATTTTTTTTTAAAATTAAGTGTTGTAACTTTTTATTAGCTATTATCTAATAACAATAACAAATGCTTAATTAAATAAGGTTTATGTCTAGTCTAACAAATTTTACTAAAAAATGTTTTAGAAATTATAAGGTTTCCTAAAAGTTTAACACCCTGTATCTTGAAAACGAAAAATTTGAGGAACCATGTTTATATAAACTTTTTTCATAAAAATAGTTCATGAAGATGCCTTTAAATTTTCTTACCGCAATTAGGAAATACCCTGTATATTTTTTACACTATCATCCACTTTTGGACTAAGAAAAGTTGGGTTGCCAAATTTTAGCCTAAGGCATTTGTAGTAGCATTTTTCTGCACCTTTTAGAGGCCCCTGTATAAAATAAAAAAAAAATCAATGTTTCAATCTTACGAAGAAAAAAACTTCACAAGTATATTTATACTATTTACTAAACCCATCAGAGAATTTTACTACTCACCGTTTTTTCAAACTGAAAAAATTAAAGTTAAATTTGCTCTATTGTTGAAGACGTTAACAGGTGAAATTGTTTGGGAACACATTTCATCACACTAGTACAATAAAAAATTAACAAAATATTTTTATAACAATTGAATTATTCGAATTTCTTTTTTGACACATAATATGTGGCCAAAATGGTATTCAACTGACAATCCAAAATGTAACCAAATTAGAAGTAATCGTCACTACTAGTCACGTTCAATATACTGCCGTCCAACAGACGAACACCGTATATGCATATTTAGTAGTTTTGAGAAAATGGCTTTTAAAAATTTGTCCCATAAAATTCCTTGCCATTTACATATGGGTCATATATTTTAAAAATATATATGCAGGAAGTAGTATTATCAGGACCTGATGAAACCTAGGTAATTATATTTAAGAAAAATATATACATTTACTAAAAACGTTTTAATTTGCCTTTGAAAATGTTTTTCATTACTTTTTATAAACGCCGTATTAATATAGACCTACGGGTAAGTGAGTTGCAAAGAATACTGCTTCATAAGAAACGTATGTGAAGACATACGATATTTGGTTTCTTGCAACGTATTAAATGTCTGGATTTAGTTGCAAATATCTTGTATCATATTAAAGATAAAGATTGAGGTTTTTGCAAAGTGTGCTACTTTTTACGAAAAAATATTGGTCTCTTTGTTTTTGACATATAGGGCGAAATTTTTTCTTCTTTCTCATATTTCAGTTTCCTTGTAAATTACAAAAAAGTAAAAACTTATATTAGTAGACGCTTTTACGTAAAATCCAATGGTAGAGTTGGCTTTTTAAAAATATATATATTTTTTTTTAGTTTAAACCAAACAAGTGATTTTTACATATGAAACACACCTTTTTGGTTTATCAAAAAGTAGCAACACTTCGCGAAAGCTCTATCTTTAATAATAACATACTCTGCAATTCCAACAAACCGAACGCAACGAAATCTAAATTTGATTCCGATTTGATATTATTTTTCTTGTTTTTTGTCTGCATGTGTGTAAAATACCAAAATCGCAATTTTAGAATTTAAAACTCGCATCTATCAAGAAACATTTATTATATGAAAGTGATAGAAGTAATAGAACCAAAAGTGATCATTTTTCAAAAAATAAAGCTTATGGTAATATGTACTGACTTAATCAAGATGAGCTCAATTGCGCGCCTTTCTTTGTGTTTAGTTACTGGGCAAAAACATCCAATGTGAACACATACGTTACCAAATTTGGTCGAATATTATATTCAATGTAGTTTACTAGGCATTTAAAACGTATGCAAGAATATGCGCTACACATATGGTTTTATGTCTTGAAATTTTTTAAATAAGGTTGTCACATACGGTTTATATTCATACTTACGGTCTTTATGCTCTGTAAGCTGTAAGGAGGTCCTTTTTAACAATACGTATATAACGGCAAATTTTAGTTTTTTTAAGCAGTTTTTTATGAAAATACCTATTTTTTTTTTGCATAAAGACGAAGGTTTTGGCCAACAGAATGCGAAAATGTAAAAAAGTTATTTTTCACAAAAATGTCACATACGGTGTTTTCCCGTTGGACGGCAGTATATAGCGATTTAAACTCATCTATTAGAAAATTAGGAACCAACCTTTACACATAATTTGTTATACGTTACGAGATTTCTGTATAGTAAACTATTATGACAAATGTTACTAATGTAGTTGAATAAACTTACTGGGTACTCCAGAAACCAGTCTCAGAGGACGCAACACTCTAAACGCCCTTAAAGCTTTAACGTCAAAGCTATCCCTTGTTAGAAACGATAGAGCTGTACTTATCATACTAAAAAAGAAGAAATAAAAAATTATTTACATATATTATTGCAAAAGAATATACAGGTTGATTCGTAACCTATACGCAAACCGGATCAGCTAAATAACATAACACATAGGTAATGTGAGAAAAAGACACAGTCTAACGTGAATACCGGCGCGCAAACATTTCGTATTGGATGACTCACGTACATCCTTTGTTGTTGCTTCACTGGTCGATATACCTTTAGCTATTGCTTATACAGTATACTTGAGAAAAAATTGCTATGGACAAACAATAATTAATGATGGAAAAAAATAGTTAAATATTTTTAGTTAGGGGATAATCAATTATTTAAAATAAAAAGTAGAACGTAAATTCTAAGGAAAAATAATGACTGATAATGGAAAACAAGGTAGGTACATATTTTTGCGTTATAAATAATTTGATTGAATAATTATAAGCCATAGTTTTAATTATAATTGGGTAAAAATAAACAAACACATACACACCACAAATAATAGCAGTTTACTCGTAAAATACCAAACATAGTATAAAACACTTGTCCATTTTTATTTTTACAAAGAACAAAAATACAACTAATTATTCGGTAACAAGAACAGTTAACGATCTTTTTCTATTATTTGTGTCCAGAATTCACGTTTTTCTGTTTTTTTATTTAAAATAATTGATGATCTTCCTGAATAAAAATATTTTACCAACTTTTGTTATTATTATTTATAGTAATGGTGTGTCCTTAAAAATAGTTTTAAAAGTTTATGCGTATAGCTTAAGAATTATCCTGTATAAAAAAATTACCTGTGGTATTTATACAATACAAAATATTTTTATAATTCCAGGAATCAGAACATAAGCAGAAAATATTTAATTGATAAAAATTGGTAAACTACTGGTATGTTTTCATAAAAATACTCTCTAAATATTTTTAGCTTTAACAATATGGATATATCAAACCTCGATTTAAATTATTTTTTAAACACAATGACCCCTATAAAGTAGTATGTTTAAACCTCTTTTATGATGCTTCCCCATAGTACGAAAAATATTTAGCGACCAGCCGACCTTTTGCTTTTCTTTATGATAAATGTTATTATGTTACAAATATCTGAGAAAGTTATTTTTAAAATGTACAATCTCCAAAATAGGATTTTTATCAAAGTCCGACAAAAACTGGTTTTCCTGCCGAAACAGAACTTTGGCCATGGCTTCGATTTCGGCCGAAACCAAAACTCACTTCTTTGATAAGAGGGTTCCAAAAATGTTTGAAGAGCAAAAAAAAGGTCCTTGCTTTTGAAACCCATTTCACTTTATTTATTTTTATAGTTTTTTAAATTTAAAATACCTCAAAATACTGAAATTTGGGGCGTATACCGGTTAAGTTATATAACATAGCACATAGGCAAAAGAGACAATTTAACTAAATACCGGCATGTTGCGTGACTAATAGTGCTTGTTTTGTTATTCTATTACTGGCCGATATACCAAAACCTATTGCTCATACAGATACTTCTTTTGATGGTGAGAGGGAGGGGGTTTCAAAAAATTTAAAGAGCAAAAAATAGGACCTTGCTTTTAGAAACCATTACATTTTAATCATTTTTATCATTTTTCAGGCCAAAATTTTCGCCAAAACTGGTCGAAAGTAAAACCGAAATTTTGGTCGGACACTAATTTTTATGTTTTATCTAATAAAAATAAACAAAGAATCTATACATTCAATAAAAATCCCCTTTTTTTCTTTAACAGTCTATTACGAATGTAGTCATGGCCTAAAAAGTGATTTATTTAAATTTAGCACTAAATAAACTAACTATTGGGTCATTTATCTCAGTGTTGTATTAAAAGGTGTAAATAGAGATTATAGATACATATTTAATTCATATAATATTTTAATGCGTATCACTAAAGTACAACATGAAAGAAATTTGCAGAGCACTTTTCGCAAATACTACAGATGAGTGCTTGCACAACATGATTCTTGAAGCTACGCAACATATGAATATCGATTGAGCAAAAAAATACATTGCGGTTTGTAGCTTGTAACTAAGCAAAAGCCATAAAAGTAGATTTATTTTAGACTAAAACCTCAAATGCCAAACACTTGTTTTAGGTGCATTGCTTTCTTCATCGCAATGCTCTTGCAGCCAAAACCTTGCAACAGGAATACAGTCAAGTTCTAAATATTATTAAAAAAATTGTAAATTCCATTAAAGATAAGGCGTTGCAGACACGATTGTATCAAATTACTTGACTGTACCATGCAAAGAAGGTGGTTGTCAAGAGGCAAAGTACTGACCAGAGTTATGAATCTTCGAGCTGATTTTTTAATGTATTCATTAGGACATTTCAGAATACTTATGCTCATTTGTAATCCAAAATTCTATTTGAAATTAGCTTTACTTTCTGTCTTATTTGATCATTTAAATATTATGAATAAAAGGCTTCAAGGGCGAAATAAAAATGTCATTACTGTAGATCATAAAATCCATAGCTATACAAACAAAATTGAGTTGTAGTCATCGTCTATAAACCACAATAACTTCAAGTCATTTTGGTCAACTCAGTCTGTAATTGAAGAAGTCGGATATGACATAAACATTAAAGCATACATTGTATGAAAATGAATTTTAATAATAATATAAAAGATTAATTGTGTCAATACTTATCTATGCAAGAGAAATCAAAAAACACTAAGCAAAGGTTTAAATTTAGTTTAATTTAATATGTTTGTAAACCGCAGCTGTATAGGGCAAAAATTAGTTTTAGAGAAAACGAAAATCCGCCGGAATTATCTGCCGATTAGATGTTACACCTAAAATTTAACTCTTCCAATTTGGATAACTTTTGGTTAGAAAGAAAAATAGACTACTTTAAATTAACAACTGAGGCCTTAAAAATTTGGATTCCATTTGCGATCTCCTATTTCTAAGGATTGACATTTTTATTAATGGCCCCAATAAAAGTGAGTAAAAACGGTTTTACGAGCCTTTGCATTAGGATGAGTAAGTAGTTGTGAGATTTTATTTTTTTGTTAATTTGTGCCTATTAACATACAAATGTTATTGTTTAATGTAATGGAATGTAATGGAATATAATGGAATGTAATGGAATGTAATGGAATGTAATAGAATGTAATGGAATGTAATGGAATGTAATGTAATGTAATGTAATGTAATGTAATGTCTTGTAGATTCTTTTGTTTAAGTTTTTAAAAATAAATTAATCTTTTTAAACTTGTGCTCGTTTTACATCAAGTTGTTCTTTTGCTACCTTCCCACAGAAACCTGCGACCCCCTAAGGGGTCGCGACCCACACGTTAAAAACATTGCTTTAGAGCAGCAACGACGAACCATTACGTACCAACGTGCCATTTTTTTAAAGAAATGTTTAATGACGCCATAGTCGTGCCATAATACAATCATCAATAATTATTAAAATACCCATAATACTTCACATTTTCTTTTCGTAGTGTACAATCAATTTTGTGGTCAGTGATGTGCCAAAAATATTGTGTTGCGTGCCATTATTGGCATCGCGTGCCATAGGTTTGCAATCCCTGCTCTACAGGGTGTTTGAAAAATGGACGAAGATAATATAGTGGACGATTCCTTGTTAAAAAATATAAAAAAATTGTATAAACACACTTGGGAATGCACAGTTGTCAAGATACATGGTAATAAATTTAAAAAAATTACAGAAATGGATAGTGAACATTTAAAACTTTTGTTGTAGCTTTTGTTGCAGTAAAGCACTTCCATAGAAATGTTTTTAATTTTTTGATTTTCAGAGCATCTGTGATTTTTAAGCAAAAATTAATAAACCAATATTGTCCAGTGGAAATAAAACCGTTTTAATTTTTTTGCAGTTGTATTGTAGTAAGTTAAATTCTTAGACGCTTAATAAAACAAAAAAATATTCGCCAAGATGCCCTCCGGGACGCCACTGGACCATATAATTTTAATATATTTAGGGCTAAATAGGCCTCCTAATACAACAAATAATATAGCCAGAATTCAAAAGAGTCGATAAAATATTTTTTTAAATAGTAGTGAAAAATTAACATTTCGTGAAAATTTATCACCCTCTATCTTAAAAACTGTGCATTTCAGACTAGGAATGCGCGATGTTCATCGACGTTATAAAAATATCGATGTTAAGTTGGTCAATGGTCGATGTTGTGCCATCGATGGTCGAGCATCGAAAACATCGATGTTAATATCATTGTTTTCTTCTAACATCAGCGTATTTGCAAACAATTTAAAAGGTATAATTTAAATAATTTAGTAAATATTTCTAATTTCCCTCACTGTAATACTGAGTGTATATTGGGTATACGCATATACTTTTACCAATTCAGGTATTTCTTTAAGGCTAATCCATAAAATTTTTTATAAACCTTAACTGTGAAAAAAATATGTAACTTGATATTTGCCAAGCAATAGCAAAAGTTAAAATATAAAAAAGATACAAAACAATTAGCCGTTTATCAGTGCTTTTTTTTGTGGTAATGCTTGACGTTTGGAAGATAATTATTTTACCGCTGTCGTTGAGGGGTTAGAAAAATGTATTAAAAATCAGATTATACATGGAGGATAAACAATAAAATATTTAGTTTAAAAGTTTATGGTTTTAAAAGCAAATATTTTTAATTTTTATTATTGAACCATCAACCATCGGTGTTACTTGTTCGATGTGTCGTTGCCATCGATGATTAGCATTCGATGTTGCCATCGATGTTTGGCTTTGATGTCGCATTCCTATTTTAGACCAATGTTTATAAAAACTTTTTTATATTTTTTAAGAAGTAATCGCCCATTATAATATCTCCTATTTTTCGAACACCCTGTGGAGTATCTTTATTAAACTTTTGTGTGTTGCTAATGTGGGGAAATGATATATATTTCCTGAACAAAGTTAAATTTCCACAGCCCAAGTTTAGCTGGAACTGGATTTCGCAAATAAAACATAATAAATAATTTAGGCGAATAAATCGTTTTTTTCCGGCTTTTCACGTGTTTAATTTAGTATTTTTGGGGTTAGTCCCAGGCAAAACCTAATGACGGACCGGATTTGGCCAGCATGCCGGGGGTTATCCATGTCTGCCTTAAGGTTAAGGAACTAACACACCATCCAGTGGCGTAGATAGGGGGAAGTAAGGGGTAATTAACCCCCCCGCCTTATTAATGTTGAAAACCTTCTAAAGGCTATTACAAATACAGTTGTGAACTAGAGTTTGTAAGTGGGAAGACCTTTTAATTGTTTTTGTTTTTTTGTAGTCGTTTAGGCACAATATGATGTTTAAGAATGCAGATGATTAAATATTTCTTTTTATGTTGAGGACCTTAATTTTTGCTCTTAATTTTTTTCCGATTTTTGATTTAGCCATACAAAACGAGGTTGAAACAGGAAATGAAATTATCTACACCAGTGACACCATCATAGTTAAAAATTTGCTCACAACATTTATTATTGAACTCATCTACTTTTCTAACTCATACTGACTAGTATCCTCTAAAGGATTTTACTACGATTTTACTCTCAGGTATGCTGATAATTTGCTGCTTGATTTTTCGTTTTTATTAAATTTTATTTAGCTTTGATCTAGTACTGGTATAATAATTATAAGCAAGCTTTAAACCCTTTTAAATTTTTAAACATTTAACTAAGCATAATTTCAAATTATAGACAATTAAACAGTGTGCTTTTAAACATATTAATGTTCTTTAAATGGAACATCCTGTATATTAGTATACTTTTGGATTGTACAAATAAAAATAGGATTTAATAATATATTTCAGTTTTATTACCAAGCCCTATACCAAATATCAAAGGTTTAAATATTTATATTATACCTTACTTACACTTGAATTTGTATAATATGTAACATTGCTAGAATATAAACTTTGTCATCATCAACATGTAAATTTTTTGTCAGAAATTATGCAGGGTGAATTAATATTTAATATAAGCTACTTTTGAGTGGAAATTACTCGTTTATTTTAAATAAAACACCTTGTATATTGTCCTATTTTGGGATTTAAAAGTTATAAGATTAAAAATAAACTAAGTTATTTAGTAAATTATATGCCAAAGATGCAACATTTTTAAGATATTTAGGAATTTTAAATAATTAATAAAAATAACACCACCTAATTTTCGAATTAGGGCAACTTTGTTATTTGAAATAAAACATTGTGTATATTTTGTAAAAATAATAAAATTTAAATGAATTATAGCGTATACGAGTTAAAATGTGCAAATTATGGAAAATTGGAAAACTTTTCGAACCCACCCCGTATAGAAATTAGATCGAACTAAATTAATTGTCGTCAATAATTCTTATTGCCCTTAAATTTGAAAAGCTTTAATATTCTTAAGCATTGATCATTTAAATAAACAAACTTAAATTTTTGCTGTTTTTTTGGTATATTAAGCCCTTATATTTAAAAGCTTATTTAGAACAATGTTTCCCATTACTTTCGTTGTATAGAAAACGCATTTACTTACATTACATTTACAGATTTTTAAATTTATTTGTACGTTTTCGTTTTGTGCAGGGGTACAATTAGAGGGGGCTAGGGGGCTAGCCCCAAAACGGCGATTAGCTTCCTAAAATTATTGGCTATTTTAAATGTTTTAGAATTTTTTATCAAATATAGTCTATAAACTGGGGCTTAAGCGCCCCCAAAATCAGTGGCTAGTTGCGCCACTGGTTTTGTGTTTAGATTAATCCTAAAATATTTTTTCTATTACCATAATCGTAATATATTTTTATTTTTAAAGATTTTAAGGGAAAATTATAAAAATAAATTCATATTTTAAAAAAATTAAGACGTTTTTTATAAGGCAAATACGATGTCAAACATTAATCTAAAGTGGCTTTTAAATTTTAGCCTTATTGGACCAATAAAGGCAAAAATTTTACGTTTGTTTTTAATTAACACGCTTTTATTAGCTTGGGTTGTAACTATCTATCTATCTATCTATCTATGTAACGGAATCTTTGAGCCTAATTTTTACCAACTTCCAGCGATTCAATTTCTTTGAAACATGCAATAATTTAAAAACAGTATCCCGTTATCCTGATTAGGACCGCCAGGATAAATAAATTCCTTTACAGATCCTCTGTGTCTCTTGACAAAATGGCGAAGGAATTTTTAGTGAATAAACTGGAGCATTTATTTTTTAAAAACTAATTGATATATCGAACTAAAAAATGAAAAATAAAGAATAGTTTAAAAACTAAAATAACACGCTTTTATATGCAACCGAACTAAAATTAGAAAATAATTTTTCATTACAAAGAGTTTGTCACTTCAGAATAAAAGCGTGGGGTGATTAATATAATAAATGTTATAATTATTCTATTTGCAAATATCTATGAGGGAAAAGTTATGAAAAATAGTAAAATGCACCCCACGCTTTTTACTCTGAAGTGACAAACTCTTTGTAATGAAAAATTATTTTCTAATTTTTAGTTCGGTTGCATATAAAAAGCGTGTTTTTTAGTTTTTAAACTATTATTTATTCAAAGTGATATAAATACACTTAGTGCTTTAAGAATAACAAAGGTATGGTTCATTGAAAAAATAATGGAATTATTGACCTTTATAACGTATACCTGTAGTTGTGCCTGTGGATTCGTTGTCGATTTTTTAGTAACGTTTATATATAAAATTTTCATTGGTAAATAATATTCCTAATCGACATAAAGACAAGTTTTTGAAAGTCAATATATGGCTCAAAATCACCAAGGTGGAAAATTTCAAGATTGATTTTGTGACAAAAAAATTGCAAGCTATCATCATAATAAGTAGATAAAACTGTTAATTAGCTTGTAATTAAAAAGTAACCTGAATAAGCAAGCATGGAATTTAGTACTTTTCTAGTAACAGAACTTTCTATAAGCAGTCTTTTCGGGAACGTTGTTTTGAAAATAAAATGTTTAAAAATATGTTTTTATATATTTTTTTTTTTTAATTTAGGCTGTAAAATAGGCCAATATAAAGTAATAATAAATTTAAAAGTTTAAAAATTATACATACGAAATCCTTAAAAACCATAATATACTAGAAAAAGAAGAAAAATTACTAAATACAAAAATATTGGCAACATTTATAATTTATAAGCTTCGCATGCACTAAGTTAGAATGTTTTTATGGGACTATGATGTTTTAGCAAAAAGATCTAAAAATGTATGTGTTTGGGGACATTTTAATACAAATGGAAAGTCAAAATGAACTCTGAAAAATGCGAGATGCCTTGTAGCAACGAGGAAGTTTACTAACAACAACATTCCAGTGCCTATTAAAATCAGAGAAAAGCCAATACCACCGGCAAACCAAATTAAATACCTCGGGGTCATCTTAGACAAGAGACTCAAGTTCGTAGGCCAAGTAAACGACTTGCTAAAGGCATTTGCAGCACAACAGGCACTCTACTCCATCCTGTCACCAAAATCCCCCTATCCCCTACCAACAAGCTAATCACTCATAACCAAATCCTTAAACCTGCCCTCCTTTATGCCTCTTCCGTCTGGTCCTGTGTATCAGACACCCAAATTGCCCGACTACCAACGTTTCCAAAACAAAGTGCTTCATGCAGTCACCGGTTCTGGCCGATATGCGAGAATCGTTAACATGCACGAGGCAACTAACACCCCTACCATCCTAGAATACATCCTTAGTACCTCCGATAAATTTTTCCAATTCAAACCCCAACAAAGTTCACTAACATTACACCTGACAAGAACAAGAGCCGACAAAAACCCTATCCATAAACCCATATACCACAGATTACCTCTATACCACCTTCCATACCCACCCTACTTCCCCTTTAGTTAAAATTTCAACTAAAAATCTAAACCGCGATTACTATATGCTACGTTTGTACCTGACTCGTCTAGGGGTTTTTGACGAAATTTTTCCCCAGTAAAATCCATCATTAACTTCAGCCAAATACCGATCTTACCAACAAACTCTTTTACATCAACAAATCCGAAAGACTTTGCAAAGCTCACGCGGAGCATAGTGTGCAAATTAGAGCTACGCTCTTCACGCTACGCCAGACGCCTCCAACTGCGTCCCTGTGTATTCCACCAGGCCCTTGTCTTGACAGCGGCTGGTCGTCCTGTCCGCCTCAAGACCATCAATAAAATGAAATTGTAGATGTGAATTGTAGATACATCAATTTAGAATAATAAACGTTCGGGGGCTCCGAGTTTGGGGTTTCCCGGGAAAATGAAAATGTAGATTTTACTATTTAAATAAATTCCTAAAATTAATGTTTTTATAAAAAGTTAGATTGGTTTGTTTACGGTATTAGGATTATTATCTTCGGGAACGTTCCCGAAATGGCCGTTCCTGTAATGACGATTTCAAATTTACGGGCGATTTTTTTTCAGCGGCCATCTTGGAAACTGTCTGCTACGGTAAAATATGTAGGGTATTTTTACTATGTGATACCTTAAAAGGTGTTTTTGTTTCATTATTTTAAGCTAATAAACGCATTCCCGAATGATGATGTATTGATGTACGCTTCGTAAATAAAGAATCAAAAAAGTAAATATCACCTAATTAAAATTTATTAGGTGTACAACACTCTTAACAGCCGATTATATTTTGGTTTCCCTTTCTATTAAGCCCTAGGACTTAATAGTTGCTGTTACTATTTATTATTTAGGCCCAATCACAAGTACGTTCACTAAAATAATAAATAAATGTCCGAACAAAAATGTTTTGCATAATTCCATGTAAAAATTAACTTTTTTTAAAATAATTTGGCTAAAATCTAGTAAATTATAAAAATGTGTTAGTCATAAGTAATAGAAAAAGGTTTAATTTTGATAAATTATTATATTTTTTCATTCTTTGTTTTTACAGATTGTACTTTGGGACGCGTTGACAAAATGATTTTTTGTGAATATTATTTTAAATATTATAAAATATAACACATTTTTGAAGCATATGTAGAGTCGTGATAAAACTAATTAGATTTAATATTTTGCTAAATTTGTTTGGCCAATAAAAAACGTCTGATATAATTTATTTATTTGCTTCCGAAGCAAATTTTCCCAACTTGGTGATTTTGAGCCATATGCGTTACTTTTATTATAACCATGTCTTATATACACATTTTTAATCAGAAAAGATTAAATTTTAAGTTTTTGGTAAATATGCAGGGTGTTTTATTAAAATTAACAAAGTTACAATTTGTCGGAAATTTTTGTTTGTGTCATAAATTAATAAAAAATCGTAAATATTTTAAAAACGTTGCATTTTTAGAATCAGAATTGCTAAAAAACTTATCCTATTTTTGTCCCTAAAATCAAAAAACGAAATAATATACATGGTGTTTCAGTTAAAATATATGAGTAATTTGCGCTTTAAGGTAGCTAAGATTAATTGTTTAAAAAAACGAACCAATATAAAGGGCGTTTCATTAAAAAAAAACATAGCTTTGATATGGGTCTTTCTTTTAAGCGCCTTGTATAATTCTCCATAATTGTGAATTATGCTTATAACACACCCACATATTTCCGTAAAAATGTTTTTATAGCACGGTTTTGTACTAGAGACCGAACCGTTTGTGGTGCTCCACCTGTATAAGGAAATGATTAGCAAATAGTTTATTGTATATTATTTACTTTTTAAAAGGACATTTTCAGTAGGTTTAATATTTTATACGGTAGGCTAACTTTCTAGGTTTATATAGGTTTTTATACTTAGAAGAAAATTGGTGGAGTAGTGGATTTATAAATTCTCTAAGGCCTCGAGCACGGTAACCAGCGTCAGCGTCAGGCAGTTGATTAAAAAAACAAGTTCTTTTATTTTCGCATAAAGATCAAAGACAGCGCTCTCACATTTCCCCTCAACGCTGGCCGCTGTCGCTGACGCTTAGTATCGTGTTTGAGGTCTAATGAGCAGACGTAAACCACAAATAATTTCATTAAAATGCTAGTCCTAAAAATCGACAAGTCAGCGTCAAAGTCAGAAACCCAATTCGATTGAACTGTGAGGCCATAACTTTTTATAACTATCGCATTAAAAATAAAGTTTGAGGTAATATTTTTGGTTCTTTGCCAAGATCATTGGTCAAAACTTTTCTGCTTCTCTCCACCAATAACTTTCGAGGATAAAAGTAATTTTACCTTTAAGGAAAAGCTACTTCTTTTTGCCACCCTTAGATTTTCGATCTAGAAGTCCCTATTCTATGTAGGGATATACAGTAAGAATAATAAAAGTATTTTTTCTATTTATCTTTTAAATGGGACAAGATATTTAGATCGGAAAATTTTTGGGTGAAAGGGTGTTTATTTACTTTTTGGCATAAAAATAATTTTGGTCAGGTGGAGGGGTACCCAACTTTTATTTCTGAAAAGGGTCATAACGCACCTTGTTTTAAAGTTCCTTAAATTCTCTACTTAACGCCACATTGTTTCAAAAAAAAAAAAAGAGTGCAGCAAAAGAAAAATATGTGACACGTAAATGACATTTGTTTTGGTTAGTTGAATTGGGAGATTACAGGGAAAGAGAAAAACTTGAATATGCATCTTTAATTTATAATACAAAAATAATGCCTTGTTTATTAAGCATATTATAATGATATCAAGTTAAAATTTAGTACTCAATAATTTATAAATTAAACGTTGTAATATATTATAGATAATTGGCTTACTATGTCAGCTAAAAAGTGTCACTAACTTCATACTGAAACATGGCAAAACTTAAAGCATAAATTTAGTTTTGACTAGTTTAGATGACTTTCTTGCTTGATTCAGTTTCGTAATTTAAACAAATTGCCTGTTAATTCTAGTCTGTAATAAGTATATAGCTATAGAACTAAAATTTAGAGGTTATAAATGATGAGATAGCACGTAGAGAACTCATTTAATATTGCCATTAAATAAAGGCACTGGCTAAACAACCACCGGAGATAACAGGGACAAACCAAGGACTGAAGCCAAGCGGGTCTCGAGGACGCTTTTCTGTGTTCCAGACGAGAAATTTGGCCATAGAACAATGTGGCAGCGCTGTAATCATCAGGAAGGCTATGAGGATAAAACCAGCGTGGCTCTATTCGGACGGCCCAGGCAGCCATCCAGAACTCAGTTCATGCAAGTCAGAAACAGGCTGGTGCGGGACTTCTGCATGTTGCCCTGGAAGAAGTGGTGCGTCAAGCAGGCCCAACCATTGCCTGGTGCCCAGGGACACAGAAGAGGCCACAGAGGCAATGAAGGGAAGCTGATAAATTAGCGAGAGGGGCTGGCGCAGGACAATGGTGGGTCCAGGCTACGTGTATTCCATGCACACAGGTAAAGTCATCCATTCAGATCACATGGTTGTAAGGGGAATCACGGGTGGGTGGATGAGAACACCAGGGACAGCGTCAGGCAGAAAGTGTTCATCGAGGCTTACTCATGGAATTTACGAAAAGACCTTCTGAATTATAGCCCGGAAGGCAGTAAGAATAATAGTGAGTCGCTGACATGGTCATTACAGACTGAATAAACACCACGCGACTATGGGCCTGGCAGAAGAAAACCCTATATGAGTTCTGCCAGGAGGGGAGGAAAAGGCTCCTGGGTTTTACGTATGGTGCTACTGCAGTATTGTCGTCTGCAGTTTGCAAGGCTGGGTGAAGGAAAACCTAAAGCGGCAAATATACCAAGGGAATCCAGTTCAACACGTGGAGTCTGATTCAAACAGGTTAGGGATATGGCGGTAGCTCTAACACTTTACTCAGACGGAGGAACTAATAAACTGGTAGATTGCAGTGCTAGAGGATATGCAATCCACCTCCTAATCTAATCAATCTAATCTAAAGCAACACTTCGGCGACACTGCTCAATTATAAGAAGAAAACCGCCGTCTGGCGATTTTATCTATTTACGTATATGATAGCCGCCGAAAATCTAAATAAGTTTGTTATTATCGGCGGTTTTTACCTCTTTTAAGGGTAGATGCTGCCGTCCGGCGGTCATGCTGATAAAATCTAATAAAAACCGCCGAATAATAGTTAACCTAACCCTAATAATTATTCACTGCGCATTGCCATTTTCGTTTTGCGTTTAGTTTTCTTGTGGGTTTATTGTTAGATATTATATTTTTTATTGATCAATAAACAATTATTAAACTGGGGGCACGTTTGACACCTACAAAGATTTTGTCAAAGTTTTGGATACCTATTCAAAAGAGGAACGGTTTTTTTTTAAAAGAAAAGCCATGGTTTAAAACAAATAATGCATTTATATTTGTATATGTTATTAAAATTATATTACCTTTTAAGATCTTCGGGGTATGACAAAAATTGTCATTTTTTTAGAATTAAAATTTTGTCGTATTCTGCATATCTTAAAAGATAAAATATTTTGATGACAAATACGGATATTAAAGAATCAATCCAACAAAACAATATTTTTATTTGTTTTATACGATTTAACATCGAAACTCAGGGGGTAAGTATGTAAGTAGCACCAGATGGAAAATACAACTACATACACAACATGGTGTAATAAAAGAAACTTTTATTTGTCATATTCCTTGGTTTTTCTTTCTTTTTGCACTTAATCTAATTGTGGTATTACCTCGACTTTTGGTCTACCTTCGTAGCCTAGGAAAAGAAGTTGGTTGGTTAAAGTTTTAAAACTTATTTGGGTCTCCGTTAAAAAAGTATGTGGGGCTTAGACGACTGAAGGTGATGTTTAACGAAGTTTATATTGGTGTTAAGCCCACATAATATAATATATTATATATGCAAAAGAGATTAAACTTCTTTATGATGGCCCCCAGTCGCACCCCTCGCCCGGAGATCCGAATTGAGGAGTATTTTACCTCCGGAACATTTTACCTCCGTGTGTGCCGCCATCATTCTTACATCCTTTTGGGGTAAAAGAATTTAAAAAAAAGAAAAAAAGAGAAAGAAGGAAAACGGACTCACCCCCCCAGAACCGGAAACGACTTCACGGGCCCTTAAAGGGCGGGTGGGGTGGTACCACCTCTGGCGAAGAAAATAAAATAATAGATATACATTATGGATAATTTTGTACTCTATGGTGTAAGTTAAAACTACATTATTTTGTGTGTAGAGGTAAATAAATTTGAAAATGACAATATAAAACATTGTAGAGACAAATGTACGAAAAGTAATACATGCTATTAAAAATTAAGATATATATTTTGTAAATAAAATAAAAAAGTATTTTATTTCAACATTTCATTGGTATAATAAAATATGCAATTATAGAAATTTTAATTAAATTTGGTTATTTCTGTTTACCGCAATTCGCGGTAACGCGTAACTCGCATTGTTTAATACATAGAGAAGTTGCCTAAATTGTAATGCAAAGTAATAAACATATTTTCAATTAACTTGTTTTGAGTGACATATCAATGGCGTACCAAGATATAAGTCTTGTGGGAAATTTAATGATATAAAAACATAAAAACACAAAAAAACATTTTTTTTGTTAATAAAGACCCTTTATACAGTTTGTGAATTGATGGGGAATGTATTGGAATATTGGAAACTATAAGATATAAAAAAATGGTTTAATGGGAAAAGTCGTGGACTATTTAACCGTTAATCTAATGACGTTTTAACGACAGATGCATATTGCTTGGTTTTTAAGTTATTTTAAAAAACTGAAAATGTGCATTTTTAAAAAGTGCTGTAGTCATTTTATTTTAAATAATATTTTGGAATCTGTAAAGACATGATAAGAATACATTTCGAAGGGCATTGCATTTCTGTGTTCATATTTTAATATTAGCGTTTTTGTTTTGAGATACCATCATCAACTTATGTTGGTCTTATGGCGGTCATTTTGTTTATTTTTTTATTTTTAAAGGACGGTTTTTTTTTCTTTAAGATGATGTATTACACTTTTTGAAAATTTTTAAATTTTATGTCAAAAATCGTAAAAATTAGTTTTTTACCCGAGTTGGCCATGACTGCGGAGGCCTAAACATATTACATAACATAAAAAAATAAATTTGTCGTGTCTTCAAATTGGCAGGAACATAATTGGAAAACCAAATTTTAGTCACACAATAATCTGGGAATAAATAATGTTCTTTACACTTATTAGCAAGAGACTATTTTAAATTATAGCACGTTTTGCCATTTTCTTTTATTTCATATTTTATAATTACCATACTTTTAAAAAATATATTTAAAAAATGTTTAACTCTTTGATTGCAGCTTATTATGCAGTATAAAAATGTAAGATACTTTAAAATAGTTTTAAATTTAGTATTTTAATCTTAAGTTTCTTTTTAAATACCTTTTTATCCGGATTTTTTTAACAAAACAAAAACAAAAATATGCAATTGGATTGATTATAAAATGAGAAAAAAAAAACGTTGTTTTTTGTAGCGATTAGTATCCAAGTATATCTTAGTTTTCCAATAGTGCTCGTGCCCATTTAAAGACTATTATTCTGGTTTTTGTATTTTATGGATAATAAAATAAAAAAAAACTGTTTTTAATCATGTAAACCTATTTCTGGTAGAATGCTAGTAGCTTGATATTAATATTAAATATTTTAATGTTTCGATGCATACAAGGAAAATAGCCATCTTTGCTTGGGTATATAAGTTTTTAAAAATAAAAATACACTTCACCATGGCTTCCACAGTCATAGCCAATCCGGGCAAAAAATTATTTTTTACGATTTTTGACATTAAAAAAATACAGAGTGTCCGCTAATTAATGGTATACAAAAAAACCACAGATCCCTAAAACATACATATATCCAAAAGTTGATAATAAGAAAGATACAAGGACCCTTATTCTTGAATCTCTGGGAGGAGAACTTTGCGGGAAATGAGTAAAGTTCACGAAAATATTGTCAACACAGTATTCTTAAAAAAGAAGAAGTTCACTGTGAGCAAGCAACCCTGGGAACTAAAAGTTCTCCACCTCTTGAGGTGGAGAAAATTCGTTCCCGCCGTTCTATAACCTTTCCCATAAAGTTCCCGGGAGTGTTCCCTCCCGGAGATTCAAGAATAAGCGTCAAGGTGTCAAAGTGAAAAACATATTTTTAATTTATGTTGATAGTTTTTGATACGTTTTGAATATTTTAATAAAACTTAGTATCAAGGGGTTTTCTGACATGGGCTATTCATATGTGGTAATAATTTTATGTGTAAACTAGAGGGCATTGACTACACTATTAGAGGCCGGTGTAGTTATGGCTATAAGCTGTTAGTTAAAGTCATTTTTTGGTTGCACTCGAAAACGCACACGAAAAGCACAAAAAAGTTGGGTCGTTTTGAAAAAAAATAAGTAGTGGAACCGGCGCTCTCTAGTTTAAAAACAAAACCTTATATCATACAGTGAGGATATTTAAAGTTCTCCCCTCCCTATATCCTTGGGACCAGATATCGAGGTCAAGTAAATTAAGGGTAAAAGGGTGTCGCTTACATACTTAGTTCTTAAAAATCGGTCCAGCTGTTCCCGACTTAGAACTGTTTGAAATTTGAATAGTGTAAAAACATTTTAATGGCATTGCATTGTAAGTCTGGAACAGCTGAACTGGTTTTTAAAATGAGGTGCTTATAACCCCTCCTTTCCATTTGGAAAAAGATGCTAGTGCCCCCTTGACAGTAGGCCACGTGACCGTAATTATTTTTATGTTAAAAAGTATTTTAAGTGATATCCTTTTACCCAAATTTTATACGAATTTGATATCTTGTTCTATATAAAATTTAGGAAAGAGAAAACTTTTAAACACTGCACTGTATGAACAGGTACAGGGTGTCCGGATTTCGTTGCAATTCCAGGGTATCTCGGTTATTATTAGAGATAAAAACTTGTGGTTTTCGAGAACTGTTGCTACTTTTAGATGAAACGAAAGATGCCACTAAAATATTTTTTATGGCCTTCTTCACTGGCGGCGTTAGCATTTTTTAAAAGTTGGGTGGGCAGCAAACTTTGCAAGTACAATATTAAAATAAAGTAGATACAGTGGTTATAAAATTCTGTGCAAATATTTTAAAAGATTCATTTTAAGATTCTATAAACCAAAAACAAAAACCGCCTTCAAGCTACAGAAATAGTAAATTTTAGCATTTTTGGTAAAAAATCTTTTCTTTAAACTGTGGTTACATTCTCGCATCAAATTTCACGAAAATTTGCTTATCTCTATTAGTTTTATTTTATTGTTTGTCTTTTGTCGTAAAAATCCAATTTTAGACTAAAAAAATGGATTTATTAAAGTTTCTTCCACCAGAGGGGTACAAATGGGGTTAAAACCTGTTGATTTTGATAATCAAGGTTTTATGTGTACGATCAATTTTATGTTACACCAGCAAGACAGCCACAGAAAATCAAAATATTTGGTTTCTTGAATTTGTTTTGACAAAACAAAAACAGTTTTAGAGAAAATTGTTTACTTAGTAGGCTGTGGAAACCAATAATGACCTATCTTACTTTCACATCTAGTAAGATATTCTATTTTGTTTTTTCAATGCATTTCGTAGTTTAAATTTTTAATACACATAACCAGAGAAAATTCTGAATTTTTCAAAATTTTAATTGGATATATTTTTTACACTAAAATCTGTTTCTTATAAGATAACGCAAACTGATAATTTTTATTGCCCCCATGGATCATTTATTTAAGAAGTCCGTGATTCGGATTACTTGATTATGTATTAAATAATTGGTTTATTAGAATAGGATAGCTTTTTTTTAACCAGAGCTTTTTGTGTTTCGTTGCTTCTTGCTTAATTACCAGGTGGTTGAGCGAACGGTTGGGCGGGAACAATTTAGGTTGGGCGCTCGCCCAATCGCGCCGACCGCTGGCGCCGCCACTGGCCCTCTTAGTTTTGACATACAGGGTAAAATTTATTTTTTAATTTTCATTTTTGTACCTCCCTCGTATTTCAGTTGTCTTATAACTTACCACAAAAGTAAACTGATATTAATAGATATTTTTACGTAGAATCCAGCGGTGTAGTTAGATTTTTAAAAAATTCTATATCTCTTATAGATATAAACCAAACATATGATTTTTCTTATGGAATATCATGTATATTTCAAATTTAATAAATTATAGAGAATGAGAGCTTTTTAAAAATATATAAAAATTATAGTTATTTTTTAATTTTAGACCCTAAATTAATGTATTTTATTTTAAAATTGAATTTCGCATAGTTGGCCATGATATAGGCTTTATAACAAAAGAATGAAGTTAACCCTAAGTATATATAATTTGTTTACATTTTACAGAAAAATATAGTTTTAATTTTTATTTTATGTTTTTGCCCCGCCCACCAACCCCCTTAATCCCTTGATTCTGCAAGTTTTTTTACTTAATAATATTTAAAAATTGAATATTTTAGATCAGCGCCACTGTGTTTATATTTATAACCGTGTCCAAAATTATTATGTATTCATAATTTTTAGAAAAACGTTTGTTTTAAAACAAAATACGGGACAACCACGTATGTAACGTATACCACAAATTATCAGAATACCCAGATGAGAAACTAAGCGTGTTCGTTGAAATCGCTCACCACCATGGTCCCTCCCACTGCGTGGTGGATATACACCCCACGATTTAGTACGTGACCCAATGCTCATCTAGGTGTCAGTCAGTCCCATATTTTTGTTGGTATAGAACGTAAGCATAAGTTAGTTAATTGTGTTTAGCTGTTTGTGAACTTTTATTTTTTTTATTATTAAAGTGTTAGTATAGTGTCTTCTTAATTTTTTTAACGTTTAATATGGGATATAAATGTGTATATTTATACTGTACCGAGAGCGAAAAATCACTTTTTAAATTCCCAAAGGGCCACT
Organism: Listronotus bonariensis; assembly: GCA_014170235.1. Classification (NCBI taxonomy): domain Eukaryota; kingdom Metazoa; phylum Arthropoda; class Insecta; order Coleoptera; family Curculionidae; genus Listronotus; species Listronotus bonariensis. The sequence goes on from JACEGR010000032.1 coordinate 225,464, forward strand.
TGAGGTAAATATAAATGTGATATTTTGTTATATAATAAAGTTATTTTTAATTAGTCTGTACATGTTGATGTGCAGGCTATAGATAATATCGGGCATATTAATGTTCACGTAGCCATAATACTTTTTAATATAAAAATGCATTAAAAGTATTTTCTTGATGTAGTAAGTTCTATTTACAGAAAAAATGTGGATAATTATTTGGATGGTTTTTCTATAATGAAAATATATTTTTTAGCGCAAAGGTCTGGCATAAGTCTGCCGGAAGAAGGGATTTTTTGAAAAAATTCTGATGAATTATAAATTGTGCGGAGATCATTTTAAAAATAAATTTATTTCTATCTCGTCATTCGCAATAAAACGTCTATTTAACACTACCGTGCCGACAATATTTTTCAAGCCATTATCATCAAGAAATTCAGACAATTCTAAGAACCTTCCAAAAAAAAATACTATTCTATCAGGTAAATATTGAATAAATTTTAAAAGAGTATTATTTTTTTTAACTATTTAACATTAATACAAAGTTTTTACAAAATACTTGTTTATAAAGTTATTGATATTAATCAGTATGTGCCTAAAGAGGGGAAAATGTTTTTTTTTATTTATAGTGGGAACTGCCATTTGAATGGATATATTTTAAATAAAAAAAAATATGTGTTTTTTCAGTATTTAAAAAATAACACACTCCTATTACTATGGCAACATCTGCATTGCTTTAAAATATTGCGTCGGGGTTTCTTTAGAAACTTTTGTTACTCTGCTTTCAATTATTCTGTTTTAATCCCCAGTTACACAAAACTTTTCAATAAACAATTAAGATAGTAAAACGGAATACCTTTAATCTATTTAATAAGCAGTTTTTAGAATTTTTTTTGTTTAACATTCTTAACCCACTTTAGTTTAATCGTTTGTTAAAATGTTTTGTGCAACCAGGTATAGACATTTTATTACAAATTGATCTAAGCGTTACACCTACTAACAATATTTTACCTTTCAAAACATAGGTAAAATTTTAAATTGTAATATTTTTTAATAAAGAAATATTTAAATTTTCAATAGTGTATTATTATTTTGTTCCGTTTTTCCCACATAAAAAAAAGCTGCATAATTAATTACTATAAAAGTATATCTCTCCTTAGCGCCTTGGTGCGGTTTAACCTTTACAAATTAAAAATATTACGATCCATGCATTGGTGCAGATTTTCCATTTATTATTTCTCAAGGTCATAGAAACAAGTAAGCGTATTTTACCGCACTTACCTTTAAAATTTAAATATCAAAATTACTTTTTGTAACAGTTTCATAAAAGGTTTTCTACTCTTTGTCTAAAATTAAATGTTTTCTTTTAAATCATGAATACGTACTGAGTTTGAAAACGGTTTTTAGAATAAACGCAATATAAAGATATATAGTTTTTGTCTTTGATAATACCTAACTGAATAGGTATGTGAACTATTTATTTTAATGCGTAGCAGTGAGAATAGTATGTGATTGGTAAAAATGAAAGCACCATCTAACCAAATTTTAAGCCTGTTGTGTGTAAAGGAGTTTTTGATTCCAAAGCAAGGAAAATAATGCTTAATGTACATAATGTAGAATACATCAAAAGCACAGTTTAAAATATAGTTCTCACTTGTGCAAATATGTCAGAACTTCGCGAAGTAACAATTTATAGACTTCTTAATAAAAGAACTTGAAATATTTATTATAAAAATATGTTGAGAATATTTACAACCGAAAAATTTACGCGATCTTAGTCAATCAAATTTACCTAAAACATTTTCCGTATATATGACTTTGTTATATTTTATTTTTATTCTTATTTGTTTAATTTTCTTTAACTTTAAAACTTTTAAACTAGGTACAGGTTATAATTACCTTATAATACTAACACTATCTTATTATTTCCATTATAATGCCGTAAAACTTGCACCCAACATGCTCCGAAACTGGCGGTTTATTTTCTAAAAATATATCAACTGAACCATTGTTAAAATGTTTATGGCCCTATTGTATTTATTATTTACAGAGTGTGTCGGACCAAATACCTTAAAAACTACCTGTTTATTGTTGGTTTTACATTAAAAAGACTTAACAGATTCGTCCTGCAATATTACGATTTTTGCATTTATTATAGATTCCCTGCAATTGCAACGAAATTCGGACACCCTGTACAAATTGTAGCTAAACTATAAGCAATTGTAACTCTTAAATGAATGGGCAATAAAAAATAGGGTGATGAATAGAGAATCAAAAAGCCTTTAAAACGAGATGCTACCTGAACCCCCCTTTACACTAAAAAAGTTGCTAGTGCCCCTTAACACTAGACCACGTTACTAGAATCATTTTTATGCCAAAAAGTGGTTTAAGTAACACCCTTTACTCAAATTTTACCCGATCTCGATATCTTGTCCCATTTAAAAGATAAAGGGGGAGGAAGGACTTTAATATCCTCACTGTATATGAATAGCCCACGTCAAAAAACTCAGATACTGAATTTTATTAAAACATTTAAAAGTATCTAAAACGATTAAAATAAATTAAAAATATTTTTTCACTTTGACTCCTGTATCTTAATTATTATTAACTTTTGAATATAGGAAGGTTTGAGTAAATCTTATTAATTAGCGGACACCCTGTATATAGTGTAATATATCGTCTTAGAGGAAAAAATGCGCAAAAAAACAAAATGACCTCCATAAGAAAAACAAAAGTTGATGATGATATCTCAAAACTGAAACGTTGAAATTAAAATATGAATATAGAAATGCATTGCTTTTAAAAAGTTGTCCTAATAATGTTTTACAGATTTCAAAATTATGTGAAAAACTACAGCACTTTTGCAAAAATATAATTTTTTTTTTTATCTTTGGACAAACCACGAAGGCTAAAAGCCTAAATACTAACGTACCGTGGGTGTCTTTTCACTTGTTTTAAAATAAATCAAAAGCCAAACAAGATACAGCCCAATACATTCCCTACCAATTTTGGACACACTGTAGAGGGTGTTAATTTAATATATGGTGAAAGTGAATAAAACTACCCGAGGATAAGATAGGTACTGGGTGTGACAGAGGATTTTGAACAATTTGAATTTCCCTACCTTTTTTTTAATCCTGCGTTTATTTAATTTTTTATTTAAATAAAAAAAGTTATAGTTAGAACATTTACCGAATTACACCATCTGATAAAATAATTATTCATTTACCAAATTATTTAAATAATTAATACCATAAAAGGTATGACAAATTAATCGTTGGAAAAATAAAGAAATTACATCGTGTATTATGGTTAGTTTATATTAACCGTACAAAAATTTTACTAAAATCGACAGTTTTAGAATAAAAGAATAAAAATATATATTTTTAGTTTTATAATAAAACTAGGGTAGTTTTGAACCTATCTTTATATACAATTTTAGTCTTTATATTCAGCTAAAAATAATACTTCCCGGTTTGGCCACATACTTAATTAACATCCTGTGTCCAGTTCTTAACGTTTTGTAGCTTATTTATTCAAAGCTTTATTTTTCAGAATACATTTTTTATGAATAAAGATCAATGCTAATCCAAAGTCTTATTTGTACTAAAGCATGTTTTATTATGCATAAACTACGAAAAAGAACAATAAAGAGACCACCTAACTTACAAACCGCACTTAACGACATCGTTTCTAATAACCCTTATAAAAACATTTGTTAACCTTCCTTGGGTGGAGGGGGGTAATTACCACCTTTACCCCCTCCCCTCTTATTTCGCACCTCTATGTTGTTACTTGTATCCAGCGGGAAGGTATGGTGGCAAACACATGTTGCACTATTTAGTTTCCCTTTCTTTTCATAGAAATGCACCATTCAAGTTTAATAGATATTGACTAAGATGTTTATGCGACGTTGTGTTTCCGCTTTGTATGTTTCTGCGAACAATATGTGTTGTATATCTGGGTTTCTACAGTTGTATATGCGGGGCCTAGTTTCAAAGTGTAAAATCTCCATTTATACTTTTACAGTGAGATAAATGTCCCAATTACTCTATTTTTAGCGCTGAATTTAAATAAATAAGTGTATATGCCATGACTACATCCCTAACAGAGTTTTTAAACTTAAGAAAAAAAATGCACTACATTTAATGTGTATTTACTCAGTGCCGTATTAACCATTAGGCTGAAGTAGGCATGGCGTTACCTTGGCCGAAGAAGAATCACAGCTGGGCGAGAGCCAGGGGTGAATGCCAGAATCTGGCGCTAACTTCGAATTGGCTCTCGCCCAGGCTCCTGGCTCTGCCCATAGCTCCTTTACTCGGAATCTTGGGCGACGTATATTTTTAGGGTACTGCGCATGCGCGTCATATTTAGGAATCTTGCGCAACGTTGTTTAGGGCGTGGTCAATCTGTCACATGTCATCTGTCAAATGTCATCTGTCACCTGTCATATGTCAAAATCTCTGACGTCATATTTAGAATCTTGCGCAACGCGTTATTTAGGGCGTGTAGTCCAATCTGTCATCTGTCAAATGTCATCTGTCACCTGTCATATGTCAAAATCTCTGACGTCCATATTTAGGAATCTTGCGCAACTCGTTATTTGGGGCGTGGTCAATCTGTCATCTGTCAAATGTCATCTGTCACCTGTCATATGTCAAAATCTCTGACGTCATATTAGAATCTTGCGCAACTCCATATTTTAGGGCGTGGTCAATCTGTCAAAAGCCATCTGTCAAATATCGTGACTTAGAAAATGGCGCCCTGTCAGCTGTCACCTGTCATATTTCACTTGAACCACGTGGTTACGTGAATGAGATAAGGCAGTACGCATGCGCGGAAGGAAATATGTCAATATAACCTAGAAATAAGGCGTTGATTGAAATGACATCACCTAAATTTATACAAAGGACCAAACATTGCTTTGGCCCCACGCCTAGGGCTCCGGGCCCCTCGTTTAAGCCAGGGGACCCCACGATCATGTAAGCTAGCTTCATACGTCATATACTTTAGTCAACATAACCTAGAAATAGGGTATATTGTGGGTCGACAATTAGTTGCGGACACGTGGTTTATTAAATATATCGACAAAATGGTGAAGGAATTGAAAAATTATTAGGGCCTTAACGGTTTTTAACGTATATTTCGGTTTCTAGTAGACCGATTTTAGTTGTTCTTTTTGCTAATAATTTAATTTTTTAAATCTACAAATATTGATACTAAAATTTTAATAATTATGTTATTTGAGTGTAAATAGGGCCTTAACAGTTTTTAACGTATATCTTGGCTTCTAGTGGTTTGATTTTAGTCATTCTTTTTTTAAACAATTATTTTTAATAAATATATTAACGCTAATTTTTAAATAAATAAATATATGTTATTTGAGAGTAAATAGGGCCTTAACAGTTTTTAACGTATATTTAGGTTTCTAGTAGACCGATTTTAGTTGTTCTTTTTGCTAATAATTTAATTTTCATAAATCTCTAAATATTAATACTAAATTTTAATGTTATATTTATTTGAGTGTAAATAGGGCCTTAACAGTTTTTAACGTATATCTTGGCTTCTAGTGGTTTGATTTTAGTCATTCTTTTTTAAGCAATTGTTTTTAATAAATATAACACTAATTTTTAAATAAATATCTGTTATTTAATTAAATAGGGCCTTAACAGTTTTAACGTATATTTCGGTTTCTAGTAGACCGATTTTAGTTGTTCTTTTTGCTAATAATTTAATTTTTATAAATCTACAAATATTAGTACTAAAATTTTTAATAATTATGTTATTTGAGTAAATAGGGCCTTAACAGTTTTTAACGTATATCTTGGCTTCTAGTGGTTTGATTTAGTCATCCTTTTTTTAAACAATTATTTTTAATAAATATATAGTAACACTAATTTTTAAATAAATATGTTATTTGAGAGTAAATAGGGCCTAAATAGATAACCTCAAAGTTCTTACACAGCCGTTGTTATGATTGACAGACAAGTTATTAAAAAATCAACAACTTCGAGGAAACATATTTCAATATAATTTGTCATAGTATCAGCCCTAATTTTTTAAATAATTAATGAGCGCTAAAAGAAGAGTATACGAATGTCAGAATTAAAAAATAAATATTTTGGTTTCAGTACATACGATATTTACGATTTTGTTTAAAAGCGAGATTAGGGCCTAGAAACATATTTAGAAATATGAGAAAATTTGTAAGGGTATCAACCCTTATTTCGAAAATATTAATAGCCTTCAATTGCGATGGTCAAATTTAAAAATTAAATATTTCGGTCTAGGGTAGAACGCGAGGCGGGTTCATCTGTCATTCGAAAAATCTGACGTCATATTTAGGAATCTTGCGCGAAAAACGCATTATTTAGGGCGTGGTCGCATGTCATCTGTCAAATATCACGTGACTTCCGAAAATGACTGTTCGAAAAGAAGAAGAAGAATATACCATACTTTTAAAGAAGAGGGGCGCTAGCAACATTTGGCGTTAGTTGCCTTTGGCATTAGGAACTTCAACGCTTAGGGCTCGGGACCTACGCCCCCCGCCCTAAGCCCTGGGGCCCCACTCGTATTACAGTATAGTTATTTAAAGACGGCAAATAACAGTGATTTTATTTAAAAAGCAGTAATTTTGCTGTCTTTTAAATAGTATACTGTAATAAACTGTTTATTAATGAAATAACAGCGATATAATTTAAAAGACGGCAAATAACAGTGTTCTTATTTACAAAAGCAAATGAGTGCATCTTTTAAATAATACTACTGTAATAAACTGTTTATTAATGAAATAACAGCGATATAATTTAAAGACGGCAAATAACGTTCTTATTTAAAAGCGGTAATTTTTGCTGTCTTTTGAATAATTATACTGTAATAAACTGATTATTAAAGGAAATAACAGCGATATAATTTAAAAGACGGTAAATAACAGTGATTTTATTTAAAAAGCAGTAATTTTGCTGTCTTTTGAATAATTATACTGTAATAGACTGTTTATTAATGAAATAACAGCTTGATATAATTTAAAGACGGCAAATAACAATTTCTTATTTAAAAAGCAGTAATTTTGCCGTCTTTAAATAATTTATACTGTAATACACTGTTTATTAATGAAATAACAGCGAAATAATTTAAAAGACGGCAAATAACAGTGATTTTATTTAAAAGCAGTAATTTTGACGTCTTTTAAACATCTTTATACTGTAATACACTGTTTTATTAATGAAATAACAGCGAAATAATTTAAAAGACGGCAAATAACAGTGTTCTTATTTAAAAGCAGTAATTTTGCCGTCTTTTAAATATGAGTATACTGTAATACACTGTTTATTAATGAAATAACAGCGAAATAATTTAAAAGACGGCAAATAACAGTGATTTTATTTAAAAAGCAGTAATTTTGCCGTCTTTTAAATTATATCGCTGTTATTTTATTAATAAAGCAGTTTATTAGTATAATTATTTAAAAGACGGTATAAAGGTGATTTTATTTAAAAACCGAAAAGCGTTTTTAAAATACAAAATTTATGTTAATAACTGATCAGCTCTTTTCAACGGCTTAAAATCCTTAAAGGTTCTAAACTTTGTTGGTTTCGTTAGTTGTGCAGTAGCTTTGCCAAAATGAGTATGTCTCTGAAGACTTTCAAAAATTATATAAAATTCTAAAGTTCCCGATAGAGTCCTTCACTCCTATATCTCTTTGTTTAATAAAATTTTTCATGGAACTGGGATTATGAGATTAAAACTGAAATATCGAATAAAGAGAATTGCCAGTTTTCTCCCTGCTATTTACCTGTACCTTATCAAAAAGGCACATTATGGTATGCCATGGGTGAAGCAGATGTTATCAAATATTTTCATCAGAAGCTCGAAAAACAGGTGTTTTCCGCTACAAATCCATCAGATATCAAACAACCCTAGCCTGTGAGTTATTTCACGAACTACAATTGGTGTTTGCTATTTATCTAGCAGTGACGATTAAAGATGTAAAACGTGAAAAAAACCTCTTAAGATTGGTGTTCATCTGATTTAAGAAACTAAAGAATTATCTATCTTTTAGAGGTATAGAGTGAAGATCTTCCACCGTATATGTTGCTTCAAGTTCCTGGTTTCCGTAGAAGAAAAAGTGTCCAATCATTAGAAAATACTTTAGTTTAATAAATACAATATATATCTTTATGTTTTATATGTAGCTGTTTTGTTTAAAAGATAACCCTTTATATATTTAATATATAATTTTTAAAATACGTAACCGTTTTCTAAAATACACGGCACTGTTTTCTAAAATACAGCACTGTTTTCTAAAATGTCCACAGCACTGTTTTCTAAATACAGCACTGTTTTCTAAAATACAGCAGTGTTTTCTAAAATACAGCACTGTTTTCTAAAAATACAGCACTGTTTTCTAAAAATACAGCACTGTTTTCTAAAATACAGCACTGTTTTTCTAAAATACAGCACTGTTTTCTAAAATACAGCACTGTTTTCTAAAATACGGCACTGTTTTCTAAATACGGCACTGTTTTCCAAAATACGGCACTGTTTTCTAAAATACAGCACTGTTTTCTAAAATACGGCACTGTTTTTCAAAATACAGTACTGTTTTTGCAAATACGGCACCGTTTTCTAAAATACGGCACTGTTTTTCTCAAATACGGCACCGTTTTTCTAAAATACGGCATTGTTTTTCTATGTCTATGTGAGGGCTTAGGCGGGGGCGTAGGGCCCGGGCCTAAGCGTTAGGCTCCCAATGCCAAGGCAACTAACGCCAAATGTTGCTAGCGCCCCTCTTCTTTTAAAGTAGGGTTATGTTGTGATTCTTCTTCTTCTTTTCGAACAGTCATTTTCTAAGGAGTCACGTGATATTTGACAGATGACATGCGACCACGCCTAAATAATGCGTTGCGCAAGATTCCTAAATATGACGTCAGATTTTCGAATGACAGATAAGGTACCCTCGCGTTCTTACCCTAGACCAAAATATTTAATTTTTAAATTTGACTCACGTAAATTTAGCGCTTGGCTAATATTTTCGAAATAAGGGTTGATACCCTTACAAATTATATTTAAATATGTTTCTTGGGCCTAATCTCGCTTTTAAACAAAATCTGTAATATCGTATGTACTGAAACCAAAATATTCTTTTTAAATTCCAGCAGACTGTATATACTTCCTTTTATTTATAAACTAAATTATTAAAGTGGGCTGATACTATGACAGATTATATTGAAATATGTTTCCTCGAAGTTGTTGATTTTTAATAACTTGTCTGTCAATCATAACAACGGCTGTGTAAGAACTTTGAGGTTATCTATTTAGGCCCCTATTTACTCTCAAATAACATATTTATTTAAAAATTAGTGTTACTATATATTTATTAAAATTAATTGTTTAAAAAAAGATAAATAAATCAAACCACTAAAGACCAAGATCCACATACGTTAAAAACTGTTGACCTCTTACTCATCACCCATAATTATTAAAATTTTAGTACTAAAGTAGTAGGATGTGGCAGTATAGGAGCCAATACAACGTCATGGGGTCACTTGGGGAGGATGACGTACGAGGTGTGACATGAGGTCGACGTAAGGAATTTAAATGTTCAGGGATGACGGCAAGGTCTGACGTAGCAACCTGACGTAAAAATTTGACGTAAAAATTTGACGTAGGAATCTTTGACGTCGGCGCCAACTTGAGTGAAAAGGAACCTCCAGCGTCGCGGCGGTGCGTGGGCGCGATCCTGTATCGGCCAAATAATTACGTACCATAATAAATTTAAAAAGTCCAAAAAACGCAGATGCCAGGACTTGAACCGTGGACCTTTGGATCAGTTGTTCTCGCCATAACCATGTCGCCATTGAAGCAATTGAAATAAAACCGTTATACAATGTAAAGTAAGTGGTGGAATATTTAATCAGCAGTTAGCTTATACATTTACGTTTATGCGTCTAATTGTCAACATTACCTCAAACTTATCTTAGCGTCTTACGTGATATAACCTAGAAATAGGGTATATTATTGATTGACATTAGTTGCAGACACGTGGTTTATTAAATATCGACAAGATGGTGCTACGTCATTAGGTTAAACTAGTCAACATAACCTCAAACTTATATGCATGTATCTTACGCATACGGCTACATAACCTAGAAATAATTATGATTTATTGACTCATCTTATGGCGCTAAAAATGACGTCAACATAACCTAGAAATATTTTAAGATTAATTAACATAACCTCAAAATTTTACACGCACGTGGTTTATAAAACATGACGACAAAATGGTGAAGGTAAAAATAATTATAATCAATAAAAATACAGTTAGTCGGTAAAAATACAATTAACGACTTACAAATATTTAAAAATAATAAAATAATAATTTTTGTATATTTCTAAATTAACCTAAAATAAGACTTAAGGGTATTTTTAAAAAATATTTTATAAAGGGATCATGAAAGATCGTTATCAGCCGGGGTACCGAAGGTACTTTTCCGCTATTTGCGCAAACTTTACTATAATGGTTTAGCCAGAAAATGAGTTTTAGGGTCTGCGCATGTTGCCAATGTGGCTTAAACAGTTTTTGACGTATATTTCGGCTTCTAGTAGACCAATTTTAGTTATTCTTTTTTTAAACAATTTATTTTAATAAGCCTATAAATATTAGTGCTAAAAATTTAAATAATTATATTATTTGAGTGTAAATAGGGCCTTAACAGTTTTAACGTATATTTAGGTTTCTAGTAGACCAGATTTTAGTTGTTCTTTTTGCTAATAATTTAATTTTTATAAATCAACAAATATTAATACTAAAATTTTTAATAATTATGTTATTTGAGTGTAAATAGGGCCTTAACAGTTTTTAACGTATATCTTGGCTTCTAGTGGTTTGATTTTAGTCATTCTTTTTTAAACAATTATTTTTAATAAATATAACACTAATTTTTAAATAAATATGTTGTTGAGAGTAAATAGGGCCTTAACAGTTTTAACGTATATTTTGGTTTCTAGTAGACCGATTTTAGTTGTTCTTTTGCTAATAATTAAATTTTTATAAATCTACAAATATTAATACTAAAATTTTTAATAATTATGTTATTCAGTGTAAATAGGACCTTAACAGTTTTAACGTATATCTTGGCTTCTAATTAGTTTGATTTTAGTCATTCTTTTTTAAACAATTATTTTTTAATAAATATATTAACACTAATTTTTAAATAAATATGTTATTTGAGTAAATGGGGCCTTAACAGTTTTAACGTATATTTCGGTTTCTAGTAGACCGATTTTAGTTGTTCTTTTGCTAATAATTTAATTTTATAAATCTACAAATATTAATACTAAAATTTTTAATAATTATGTTGAGTGTAAATAGGGCCTTAACATTTTTTAACGTATATCTTGGCTTCCTAGTGGTTTCATTTTAGTCATTCTTTTTTTAAACAATTATTTTTAATAAATATATTAACACCTAATTTTTTAAATAAATATATTTATTTGAGAGTAAATAAGGCCTTAACAGTTTTTAACGTATATTAGAAATACAGGGCTGTTTTTGGAAATACAGGGCTGTTTTTAGAAATACAGGGCTGTTTTTAAAAATACAGGGCTGTTTTTAGAAATACTGGGGCTGTTTTTGAAATACAGGGCTGTTTTTGAAATACAGAGCTGTTTTTGGAAATACAGGGCTGTTTTTAAATACAGGGCTGTTTTTGAAGCCTGAGGACTGTTTTTGGAAATACTGGGCTGTTTTTTTAAAAATCAACTGATTTAGTAGTAAATGATACCATTCTTGATTGCATTGCTCGTAATCCTCGGCAACTTTACTTGGAAACAAAGGATTTACTTCGTTGATGTTTAGGAGTGTGTAGAAATCTGTAGATACAGCAGACATTTTAGGATAGATTTAATGATTTTTTAAGCTAGCACAATGTTTCACTTTGAATGTCACCACGACAGACTGACCAGATCTCTCTGGACTTATCTAATATATGTATTTACAATTATGACACCAGCGCAAAGTCTAAACATGAACAGGTAATTAAATATAAACAGCAAAATAAACAGTTGAACAGCCCTGTATTTTAAAAATACGGCACCGTTTTTAAAATACAGCACAACTTTTAAATACGGCACCGTTTTTAAAATACGGTACCGTTTTTAAAAATACGGCACTGTTTACAAAATACGGCACCGTTTTTAAAATACGGCACGTTTTTAAATACGGCACCGTTTTACAAATACGGCACCGTTTTTTTAAAATACAGCACCGTTTTTTAAAATACGGCAACGTTTACAAAATACAGCACCGTTTTTAAATACGGCACCGTTTTTAGAAATACGGCACCGTTTTTAAAATACAGCACCGTTTTCTAAAATACGGCACCGTTTTTAAAATAAGGCACCGTTTTGATTTTCAGGTCAAGCATGTCACTTGATAAGCCGGATGAGTTGAAAGTTCCCAGCCCCCATAACAAGAATTGCTGAATATGTTATAAGAAATACCACCCTCCTATGGAATTTGGGTTAGGTGTGTTTTTAACGCACGCGTCAACACACTAACCTAAATTTGAGCCATTTATAAGCAATTTTTGATGAGAACCGCTTATCCGGCTTATCCAGTGACATCTTGACGAAACGGTGTAACCACGAAACGGTATAGCCTACCATGTTCTAAGGTGCCGTAACTAAAAACAGTGCCATATTTTAAAAACGGTGCCGTATTTTAAAACGTTATGATTGCCATATTTGCAGTGCCACCACAAAAAACGGTGCCATATTACAAAAAACGGCTTTCGTTATTTTAAAATACGGCAGCGTTTTAAAGATACGGCACCGTTTTTAAAATACGGCACCGTTTTTTAGAAATACGGCACCGTTTTAGAAATACAGCACCGTTTTCCTACAAAATACGGCACCGTTTTTAAAATAAGGCACCGTTTTAAATTTCAAGGTCAAGCATGTCACTTGATAAACCGGATAAGTTAGAAATTACGGCCCCCACTGTAAAAATTGCTGAATATGTTATAAAAATACCACCCTCCTATGGAATTTAGGTTAGGTGTGTTTTAACGCACGCGTCAAAACACACCTAACCTAAATTCCCATAAGAAGAATGATTATTTCCTATTTATATTCAACGAGCCCCTGATGAAGACCATCCCGGCAGCATCAGTGACAGCGACAAAGGCATGCTAAACGGTGCCATGACGGTGCTATATTACAAAAAACGGTGCCATGTCAAAAACGGTACCATATTAAAAAACGGTGGCGCATATTTAAAAACGGTGCCGTATTGAAACGGTGCCGTATTTTAAAAACGGTGCCGTATTTTAAAAACAGTGCCGTACAAAAAACGGTGCCCGTCATACAAAAACGGTGCCGTATTCAAAAAACGGTGCCGTATTTAAAAAACGGTGCCGTATTTTAAAAAACGGTGCCGTATTTTAAAAAACGGTGCCGTATTTTAAAACGATTGCCGTATTTTAAAAAACGGTGCCGTATTTTAAAAAACGGTGCCGTATTTTTAAAACAGGTGCCGTATTTTTAAAAACGGTGCCGTATTTTAAAAACAGTGCCGTATTTTAAAAATACAGGGCTGTTCAACTTGTTTATTTGCTGTTTTATATTTAATTACCTGTTCATGTTTTAGACTTTTGCTTTGGTGTCATAATTGTAAATACATATATTAGATAAGTCCAGAGAGACCTGGTCAGTCTGTCGTAGACATTCAAAGTGAAACATTGTGCTTGGCAAAAATCATTAAATCTATCCTAAAATGTCTGTTGTATCTAATACAGATTTCTACACACTCTAAACATCAACGAAGTAAATCCTTTGTTTCCAAGTAAAGTTGCCGAGGATTACGAGCAATGCAATCAAGAATGGTATCATTCATGGTTACTACTAAACAGAAGTTGATTTTTGAAAAAAACAGCCCAGTATTTCCAAAAACAGTCCTGTATTTCCAAAAACAGCCCTGTATTTAAAAAACAGCCCTGTATTTCCAAAAACAGCCCTGTATTTCCAAAAACAGCCCTGTATTTTCAAAAACAGCCCTGTATTTCCTAAAAACAGCCTGTATTTTTAAAAACAGCCCTGTATTTCCTAAAGAAAACAGCCCTGTATTTCCAAAAACAGCCCTGTATTTCTAATATACGTTAAAAACTGTTAAGGCCTTATTTACTCTCAAATAACATATTTATTTAAAAAATTAGTGTTAATATATTTTATTAAAAATAATTGTTTAAAAGAATGACCTACTGGAAACCACTAGAGCCAAGATATACGTTAAAAAATGTTGGGCCCTATTTACACTCAAATAACATAATTATTAAAAATTTTAGTATTAATATTTGTAGATTTATAAAAAATTAAATTATTAGCAAAAGAACAACTAAAATCGGTCTACTAGAAACCGAAATATACGTTAAAAACTGTTAAGGCCCTATTTACTCTCAAATAACATATTTATTTAAAAAATTAGTGTTATATTTATTAAAAATAATTGTTTAAAAAAGAATGACTAAAATCAAACCACTAGAAGCCAAGATATACGTTAAAAACTGTTAAGATATTTACACTCAAATAACATAATTATTAAAAATTTTAGTATTAATATTTGTTGATTTATAAAAATTAAATTATTAGCAAAAGAACAACTAAAATCGGTCTACTAGAAACCTAAATATACGTTAAAAACTTCATTAAGGCCCTATTTACACTCAAATAACATAATTATTTAAATTTAGCACTAATATTTATAAAACAAATAAAAATAAATTGTTTAAAAAAATAACTAAATTGGTCTACTAGAAGCCGAAATATACGTCAAAAACTGTTTTAAGCCACATTGTATGCGCAGACCTAAAACTCATTTTCACCGTGCTAAACCAGTATAGTAAAGTTTGCGCAAATAGCGGAAAAAGTACCTTCGGTACCCCGGCTGATAACGATCTTTCGCAGTCCCTTTTATAAAATATTTTTAAAAATACCCTTAAGTCTTATTTTAGGGTTAATTTAGAAAATATACATAAAGGTATTATTTTATTATTTTTAAATATTTGTAAGTCGTTAATTGTATTTTTTACCGACTAACTTTGTATTTTTATTGATTATAATTATTTTTACCTTCACCATTTTGTCGTCATGTTTTATAAACCACGTGCGTGTAAAATTTTGAGGTTATGTTAATCAATCTTAAAATATTTCGAGTTATGTTGACGTCATTTTTAGCGCCATAAGATGAGTCAATAAATCATAATTATTTCTAGGTTATGTAGCCGTATGCGTAAGATACATGCATATAATTTTGAGGTTATGTTGACTAGTTTAACCTAATGACGTACAGCACCATCTTGTCGATATATTTAATAAACCACGTGTCTGCAACTAATGTCAATCAATAATATACTATTTCTAGGTTATGTCATGCGTAAGACGCTAAGATAAGTTTGAGGTTATGTTGACAATTAGACGCATAAACGTAAATGTATAAGCTAACTGCTGATTAAATATTCCACCACTTACTTTACATTGTATAACGGTTTCAATTGCTTCAATGGCGACATGGTTATGGCGATGAACAACTGATCAAAGGTCCACGGTTCAAGTCCTGGCATCTGCGTTTTTGGACTTTTAAATTTATTATGGTACGTAATTATTTCGCCGATACAGGATCAGCGCCCACGCACCGCCGCGACGCTGAGGTTTCCTTTTCACTCCAAGTTGGCGCCGACGTCAAAGATTCTACGTCAAATTTTTGTCAAATTTTACGTCAGGCTGCTACGTCAGACTCCTACGTCATCCTAAACGACAAATTCCTACGTGTCAGACTCCTACGTCTTTACCTCGTCGTCATCCTCCCAAGTGACCCCATGACGTCAGGCTCCTATACTGCCACATCCTACTACTTACTAATATTTGTAAGATTTATAAAAATTAAATTATTAACAAAAAGAACAACTAAAAATCGGTCTACTAGAAACCGAAATATACGTTAAAAACTGTTAAAGGCCCTATTTAATTTCAAATAACATATTTATTTAAAAATTAGTGTTATATTTATTAAAATAATTGTTTAAAAAAGAATGACTAAAATCAAACCACTAGAAGCCAAGATATACGTTAAAAACTGTGGAGGCCTATTTACACTCAAATAACATAATTATTATTAAAATTTTAATTAAGTAATATTTGTAGATTTATAAAAATTAAATTATTAGCAAAAAGAACAACTAAAATCGGTCTACTAGGAAACCTAAATATACGTTAAAAACTGTTAAGGCCCTATTTACTCTCAAATAACATATTTATTTATTTAAAAATTAGCGTTAATATATTTATTAAAAATAATTGTTTAAAAAAAAGAATGACTAAAATCAAACCACTAGAAGCCAAGATATACGTTAAAAACTATTAAAGACCCTATTTACACTCAAATAACATAATTATTAAAAATTTTAGTATTAATATTTGTAGATTTAAAAATTAAATTATTAGCAAAAGAACAACTAAAATCGGTCTACTAGAAACCGAAATATACGTTAAAAACTATTCAAAGGCCCTAATTTTTCACCTTCACCATTTTTGTCGATATATTTAATAAACCACGTGTCTGCAATAATGTCAATCAATAATATACCCCTATTTCTAGGTTATGTTGACTAAAGTATATGACGTATGAAGCTAACACGATCGTGGGGTCCCCCTGGCTTAAACGAGGGGCCCGGAGCCCTAGGCGTGGGGCCAAAGGCTTATCCGTATAAATTTAGGTTATGTCATTTCAATCAACGCCTTATTT
This sequence comes from Listronotus bonariensis, assembly GCA_014170235.1. Classification (NCBI taxonomy): domain Eukaryota; kingdom Metazoa; phylum Arthropoda; class Insecta; order Coleoptera; family Curculionidae; genus Listronotus; species Listronotus bonariensis. The sequence goes on from JACEGR010000032.1 coordinate 242,244, forward strand.
CTAGGTTATATTGACATTATTTTCCGCGCATGCGGTACTGCCTTATCTCATTCACGTAACCACGTGGTTCGCGAAATATGACAGGTGACAGCTGACAGGCGCCATTTTCGAAGTCACGTGATATTTGACAGATGACTTTTGACAGACCACGCCCTAAATATGGAGTTGCGCAAGATTCTAAATATGACGTCAGAGATTTTGACATATGACAGGTGACAGATGACATTTGACAGATGACAGATTTGACCACGCCTAAATAACGCGTTGCGCAAGATTCCTAAATATGACGTCAGAGATTTTGACATATGACAGGTGACAGATGACATTTGACAGATGACAGATTGACCACGCCCTAAATAACGTTGCGCAAGATTCCTAAATATGACGTCAGAGATTTTGACATATGACAGGTGACAGATGACATTTGACGGATGACATGTGACAGATTGACCACGCCCTAAATAACGCGTTGCGCAAGATTCCCTAAATATGACGCGCATGCGCCAGTACCCTAAAATATACGTCGCCCAAGATTCCGAGTAAAGGAGCTATGGGCAAGGAGCCAGGAGCCTGGGCGAGAGCCACCTGAAGTTAGCGCCAGATTCTGGCATTCTGCCCCTGGCTCTCGCCCAGCTGTGATTCTTCTTCTTCGGCCAAGGTAACGCCATGCCTACTGGCTGACTAGGCCACAGCCTAGGGCGCCATGAAAAAAATAGGCGGAGTTTAGGTCGGATGGGGATTTTGGGTGACTAATATTTCTCTGTGAATAGATGCTTTGGAATGAAATAGGCGCGAAAAGGAGGAATGACCTTTTGTTTTTGGTCATCAAATTTTATTTCGGGTGTTGAAGTAAGGCGCCTGGCACTCAAAATAGGCGCTACACGGAGGGAAAAGGGACCTTTTTTGCTCTTCAATTTTTTTGTGGAAAATAAGGCGCTCGGGAATTCTAGTCTAGGGTGCCTCAAACAGTTAATACGGCCCTGTATTTACTAGCCCCCTTATGGCCCTTATATTATATTATAAGCAGCTCCAAATTAAAACGCAGTTTTTTTAGGCACAATTTAAGAATACCTCACAATTTTTACTGCCCGTTTTCTATCTATCAATCTTTTAAAATGTTTTTTAATCAAAATATGTTATATATTTATATACTTATAATATAACATATTTTAAATAAAAAACTTCTTTAAACATAAATATTTAAACGAGGAGTAAAATTGTGAGGTAGATACTAATAAAATTATTGTAATTTATCAAAAACTGCGTTTTTGATTTAAAGCTTCTCATATGTAGCTTAAGGGAGATTTTTAACACTCCCTAAATATACAACTTTAATATACTAATAACTAAATACTGTGTCATATAAAATAAAATCTATAGCTTATATTTTAAAAATATTAGTTAAAATTTAATTTTACCAGTTTATAACACGTACATAAGTATTTATGTACATATACAGTGCACTTTCTTTAATGTCCCTCTCTCCTTTTTATTTTTTTTAAACGAATCAATTTAAAAAATTAAAATTGATAGATGAAAGTTTCAAGATGGCGGGTTGGCGCTATCTTGGAAAAAATAGTTAAATGGAAAGGGGGTCTTGCGGCACATCATTTTTATAGCTCCCGACAGAGTATTTTATAACCCTACAATATGAAGTTAATATCATTCCCTTATACAAAATGGCGGTACTTTAAAAGTTACCAAATACCTGATTTGGATGGCAATATTTCAAAACTTATAAGGTAAGATATACCTAATGTGGTGTTTTCTTAAATCATTTTTAAAAATCTTTTTAATGGTGATACTTTTGATATTATACAGGGTAGAAAAAAATGACATATTTTTTTAATGAAACACCCCGTATATTATATTACCATTTTAAAGATCTTTAAAGGAGCTTTAAGAAAATACCACATTAAGTAAATTCAACTTTATTAGTTTTAAAAAATATGGCCATCAAATCAAAAATTAACTTTTTTTCAAGATGGCGCAAGATTTAACTCTCAAAAATATAGTATTTATTATGGATGGTGGAGGGGAGGGATTATTACTCTAATAATTTATGCTCATTGGTTAAAAAATCTCCTCTGGCTACTGCGGCGCCACCTTAAGTTGCTCCCTTTCGACGGACACTTTTTAAAACATTCAGATGATTATCCTTCCCCTCCACATCCATAGTATTTATGCATTAATTTCATATTCAAAACTTTTACATTTTTTAATTGATCCGTTTAAAAAATTAAAGGTGGGTATGGACATTTTTACCACTCTACCTGTTCTAATTCCTAAAATACAAAAAACTGACATTGCAAATAATAAAAAAACAAAATATTTTTTTAATACATACAGTGTGTTCCAAATTAAAAGGCATTTCCTGTAATTACTTTATATTCAAAAACAATAAAATTTTTTACACATTTTTCTGGTTGGTTTTGGTTGGTTTGATTGCCTATCTAATAGAAAAAAATTAACTTCTTTTTATTTTTGAAAAATTCATAATTAAAGCGATTGATGATGGACCAGAACCTTTTTTGTACAGTTTTATTTTTACATATTTATAGAGTTCCAAAAAATAAAAAAATATAACATACTGGATTATTTTTTTAGGTAAAAAGTACTGCAACTTTAAATATTTTTTAAACCGTTTAAGCTGCATTCACAAAATTTGGTATCTGGAAGGCATTAAGAATTTAACAGCGGTGTTGGTACCGTTGTCAGTATCTTCAGTTTTGTGCTACACATATTTTTATTTTTTTTCTAAATGAAATGCCCCATTTGTTAGTATGGCAATAAATTGAGCAGACCAACTCAATATGTTAACAAATTTTAACCATTTCATTTTGGCTACTTGCTAAGATAGGTATGTCAACAATTTTTTTGTAAAAATACGGAAGCGTATTTTTGGTATGTAGAGGTTTTCAGGACAAGTAGAATTAAACAGTTATAACGGCAGTGCTGCCGGTTTTGCGCTACATGTAATATTTTTGTTATTTCAAAATGTATACCCTATTTGTTTTTATTGCAATAAAATTTTCGTGGTAATATTCAAATGTTTAAAATTTAATTTTTACCACTTGATTAAAATCTGGTTAGTCACATAGTTGATATCACTAGTCATTTATGCATGCCCAAAAACCCCCAAATACTAAATTTTGCCATCACAGAATAGCGTTTATACGAATACAACAAATTTTATGAAAATGAAAAGGAATGGGGCATTCCGGCAATAAAAAAAACAGGCGTGCAGCAAAAAGCTAGGAAATGTGGCAATGAGTGCCGATCAATTTTTGAACTCCATATTACAAAACATCTTAGGCTAGCTTTACTTTCTCATTAAATGGTATCCAATGCAAGCTTATTATTGTAAGATGAAAAGCAGTTTACACCGCGAGGACCAATTAGATCCGTGGACCAAACCTAGGACTTATTTTGTTAGTTCACTAGTGTTTACACCAACTTAGTTTATGGATCAATTTAATTCACGTTTAATCCTAGTACCAAAATGACAGCTGAGCATATGACCAGAACCTAACCTCGTTTTTTATCTTTTAAAACTGTATCGCTTTTAAATTCCATATGAAAAAAAGAATACGCAAACAGTTTTGGTTAAATATCAACAAAATTTTAAAAAATATAAACAAACAACAAAATTATTAGGTTAAGACCGAAATTCAACGTCTTTTCATCGAAATGCGCACTGTCAAAGATCAAGGCTGTCATTTTGGTCCACTAAAAAAAGTCCGACGTGTTTACACCAAGGAAAATCATATTTGGTCACCCCATTTGAGAAGGACTGAATTGGAGTAGCAAATTTTAATACTCAAGTGTTTACACCGTGAATAAAGTACGCGTGACGTCGATATCTTTATCATTTGATTTTTGAGACTTAGCACATTTATCAAACATTTGGAACTCACCGTTTTTGCGTCGTAAATTACAAAAAAATAAAATAAAATTGTAATACTTACCCTATTACTACAATTGTAAAATCTAATAAATTCCAACCATTTCTCAAATATGCACTCCGGGATGCATCTAAAAAAACCATATGCTATTATTTTTCATTATACATTCTGCCGTAAAAGTTACTAAAAAGATGTACTCAATTTTTCCCTAAAACCAAAATACGCATTGTTAAAGAATTTCATTAATACTCAGCAAGTGTAGGGGATTAAACTAAATTAAATAAAGTGACAAGGACTTCATTTTGCAGGTTAAGCTAAGGGACAGCACAAAAAATAATTAAAAATAAGTACATACCGGGTGATCATTTTTAAAGTCGGCACTATTGCTTACTTCTTTATTATTTGAGATACGAAGTCGGTTAAATTAGCAAAGTAGTAGCATTTTTCCGACTGATTAACGTGCTGATAACAAAAAAACAATTGAACATCGATTTTCGATTTATTGCAAACAATATACTTTTTTAAATGAAACACCCTGTAGATTATATCACTATTTAAAAGATCATTAAAGACTATTAAAAAGTCCTCATGTGTTATATCAATTTTTAATAGTTTCGGAAATATGGCCATCCTCGGGAATTTGATAGTAAACTGGCATGCTGTGTAAATAGAACAGCCTGTATATTGCATCACCATATTAAATAAACATTTTAAAGAGCTTTAAGAAAATACCACATTTGATATGTCTATCGCTTATGGTTTTGGAAAATTATGGCCAATTCAAATCTAAAAAACCGGAAGATATAATGTCTATTTTTATTTTTCGACACTAAAATTGGGGCTTATAGCTTGGATATAATACACTGATCACTTTTTTTTAATGGTCTTTGGTAGATCCTTTTTAAGTAGTGATATAATATACAGGGTGTTTCATTTCAAAAAGTAAGTATTTTTTTGCAATAAATCAAAAACCCGATGTTTAATTGTTTTTTTGTTGGCAGCACGTTAATGAGCTTGAAAAATGCGACCTTGCTAACTAACTTCGTATTCCTAACTAAAGAAGTTATCAACTCAGTACCGACTTAAAAATGACCCACCTCTAGTATATCTACCAGATTTCTATCAGTACATCGTCCAGAATATATAACTTGGGGTTGCCATTATGTAACAATCTAATAACAATTAATTAAAGGCTAATACAATGTGCAAGAGATTTTCTTTAATCTCCGGGTAACCGTTAAATTTGTTCGAGAAATTAAAATAAAGAAAAAATCTACATAGAGAGGTTACTAATTTGAAATAAAAAAAATCTTAATTGCTACTTAGTTATTTGTATATCTAATATTGTAGAAGATCCAAATATTAATTTTTAAATACTTAATATACAAGAGTTATTCTCACAGTTAAGTTATTACTTTTTTAGCACACGATTATTTGTTCTCAAGATACAACGTGTTGGTAAAATGCTAGGCTCAAAAAATAAAACACAGTTCTTGATATAACACAATTTTAAAAGTATCTCTTAATTTTTACTCAACGTTGTATTATTTATGTTTAAAAGTTTTTTTAATTTAAATATATTATACAGGGTGTTCGACTATGGTTTAGCCACATTTTAGCTGCTAATAACTGCTGAAACAAGCCAACGAGTTATTAAGATGCGGTTTTGCAGAAAGCCTTAGAGTTAAAAAAGATTTTTAGAATATCTTTGCCATTCGGTTGTGACATTGCGTTAACACAAAAACATAATGGCCAGATACTCTCTGATAGTAGAGTCTTCTTTTGTGTTTTTAAATAAAATACTAAGTATTTTTACCATCTTAAAAATTTTAATCTTTTCCCTTTAAAAAAAAATGTTTTATTTACTGCATGGCATGTAAAAGTGTTATTTGACAATAAAAGTTTTCTACATACAAGGGTTACAACAGGAAAAATGCGACATTAAATAGCTATATGTTATTAACAAAATAATAGTTGCAGCAAAGCTGGTTTACTTTTTAAAAACTTTTTCTTAATCTTGTGAATAACCTAGAGCGAACCATTGTCACGCGTGCCACAAATGCGACGCAAAATTAAAATTTTGGGCCCGGGACTGTGTTGATGTTAATTTTTTTCTGTAAATAATCTGCAGCGGCCGAGGGGAAAGTTTTAAGTAGAAGCGAGAGCCGTGTTTGCGGGTGGTGCCAGTGGTGCAGGGCAGAAATGGTGCGGGGCGTAACATTGTGAAATAAGGCGGAAATTTTAGAAATGAAGTTGGTATTTAAAAAATAGGCAGTAAAAATGAGGATTTTTCTTTTTCAAAATTTTTACTGACTTAAGAAATATTTCATTGCACGCGTAGGGCATCATTTTAAATTTTTGAAAAAAAGAACGTTGATACGAAAAGGTTCGCCATCCCTGTTCTAGAGCTTTGTTGCCTTATTTTCCTGTAACTTTGTATGTCAACAAATTTTTCTTGTCAGATAATACTCTTATTTGCCATGCATTTAATTTTTTAAAGATCAATGAATTCATTATTTTTAAAAATAGTCATAGCTTACGTTTTATTTTAAAGGGAAAAGATTGAATTTTAAGATGGTAAAAAATATACAGTGTTTCATTTAAAATACCAAACTTTCTCTATGTCGGAAAATCGGCCACTTTGTTTTTGTGTTAAATAGAGGTCACAACCAAATAACGAGGATATCATAAAAAAAAACTTTTAGAGATTTAAGGCTTTTTTGCGAAAACCGCATCTGGATAACTTTAAACTTTGTTTAAAGTTGCCCGCGATCAAAATGAGTAAAAATATAGTCGTGCACCCTATATTAATATATTATATCAATAAAATAATAAAATGGAACCAAATTTCATTTGTTAATATTTATTTACCACAGAAAAACAGACAGTTTAAATAAAATTGAAAATAAACTGAACACGGATTTGTGTGTAAAAGGTTTTTCGACGCTTCCGTTTGCGGCGCTTGGCCTACAAATTGAACAGTCCTTCCAATTTGAACAAAAGATTTAAAATTTCTACGCAGATCTCAAGCCTTAGGATTTTTCTTTATGTATAAAAGCAAAAACAATTATACAGTGCGAGTCTGTAACTTGGAATAATTTCAGTAAATCAAAATATTATTATTTTTTGAAAAATGGTCGGACACGTCGTTTAGTATTTTCAGTTGCGGTCTTTGTCATAAATGAATTAATTTAACAGTGTGTCCTAAACTAGAGATATGACGTCAACAATAATTTTTTTAATTGCCACCCTGCTTTTTTATGACTATTTTTAAGGGCAAATCAGGTTATACATAACAACTAATTTTTATTTTTTATTGCTTGTCGTTTCCAAGATAATTTAATAAACATTTTTAATTTGCAAAAAAATTATACTCAAATGTTGTCCGAGTTTTTATGTACTTTAAAGATTATTCTGTTTTCAATTACAATTGGTATTTTCGATAGGAATTTGATAATGTAAACAGTTGATAATTCTGCTTAGAAGGTAGTATTTCACGTTCGTTTAAACAGTAACACCAGTAAGGTACATTTAATACTAAGTGACTTTTACTACTACTTTTATTTTGTCATTATTGTGTCAAAGTTAGATCTCCATCTCGCAATGCCTTACTTAACTGAAAAGCACAAAATTGAAATCTTATTGATGATTGGATATGGGGATAGAGCGAGAACACAGAGTGAAGTAAGTCATTTATTCAGAGACAGATATCCTGATTTACCACCCATATCACAAAGTACCATAAGCAAGATTGAAAAACAGTTTCGAGAAAACGGCCACGTTAGAAAAACAACTATTCATCGTCAATCTGCGCTCAATGAAGAGGTCAAAGTTGATGTATTATTAGCTGTTCAAGAAAATCCTAATATCCCCACTAGGCAGGTAGCGCTCGAACTTGAAATTAGTCAGTCTTCAGTAGTAAGAATTCTCAAAGCGCAAAAATTTCATCCCTACAAACTAACAATCCTTCAGGAACTCAATGAAGATGATTCAGATAGAAGACTCCAATTTTGTGAACAATTTATGGAACTAATACAGTCTAATAATGTAAACACAGAAAACATTCTGTTTTCTGATGAGTCAACGTTCATGCTAAATGGGGAGGTAAACCGACAAAATTGTCGTTATTGGGCAGACGAGAATCCATGCTGGATGAGGGAAAGCCACACTCAATGGCCAGAGAAAGTCAATGTTTGGGCAGGGATTGTAGGCCAGCAAGTTATAGGACCGATATTCTTTGAAGGAAATCTGAATGGAGCGCGATACTTAGAGTTCTTACAGGATGAACTATTTCCGAATTTGGCTATTATGTTTCCTGATCCGGTAGAAGCTGATGTCCCTAATAGAAACATCTGGTTTCAACAAGATGGTGCGCCCCCCATTTTGCAAAACCTGTCCGTGATTATCTGGATAATGTATTTCCAGGCAGATGGATTGGTAGAAGAGGACCATTTGAATGGCCACCGAAATCCCCAGATTTGACTCCGTTGGATTATTTCCTATGGGGATATTTGAAAAGCAAAGTATTTAAGATCAAGCCCGCAAACACTGAGGAGTTGAAAGCACGAATAAGGCATAAGTGTAGACTAATTTTCCCAGAAATTATTAGAAATGTTCCACACGAGTTTCAATTGCGATTAGGATATTGCCAAATAGTAAACGGGCAACATTTTGACAATTTATCGAAGAATTTTTACATTTTGCAAATAAAAATGCTTATTAAATTATCTTGGAAACGACAAGCAATAAAAAATAAAAAATTAGTAGTTATGTATAACTTGATATGCCCTTTAAAAACAGTTATAAAAAAACAGGGACGCCATTTAAAAAAATATCATTGACGTCATATCTCTAGTTAAGAACACACTGTATAATTAATTTTTTATGACAAAGACCGCAACTGAAAATACTAATCGACGTGTCCGACCATTTTAAAAAAAATAATGGTATTTGATTTACTGAATTTATTCCAAGTTACAGACTCGCACTGTAGTTTAATTGTCTTTGGTATAAGCTAGAAAAGTAATTATCTAGAGAGGTGTTTCTTAATTGCGGTAAGAAAATTTAAGGTAGAAGGTAGGAGTATTCCCGAGCCATTTTTATGAAAAAAGTTCAAATAAACATAGGTACTCAAATTTTTCGTTTTATAGATACAGGCTGTAAAATTTTTCAAAAAAGTTAAAAAATTCTAAAATACTTTTTTCAGCAAAATTTGTTATACTATACAGGGTGCCCCAACTCTATGTATACACGAAATTACTTAGCCCTTGTATAGGATACAAAAATAAACCTAAAATAAAAAATGTTTATTTGGATACACTCTTTTTATTGGCAGGACTAGTTAATATACAAGGTGTCTCCAAAACATATTTTTCATTGTCAATTGGGTTTTTTAATGGAACTAAAATAAAAATGTACAACATACTATACGTTAATTATTTCTGGTTTTTGAGATATTAGCAGTATGCTAATTATTTTTAAAACATTCTGTCACTGTCGAAGTGACAAATAATATAATAACACGTTATTAATCACCTTCCATTGCAGGAACTACTTATAGGTATGTCAGCTATTTAGTTTATTTTAGACACATATTACCTTAATTGTACTTAAAAACAGCAATACGTCAATTAGGACTGGTTTTTAGGTTAAGTGAGTAAATATGTATCTTAAATAAACTGCTGACTTACCTATAAGTAGAGATCTATACTGGTATTATCTCAAAACCAGAAATAATTGACGGTTAAAATATACAGGGTGTTACATTAAAAAAAAACCTTTTTGACAAGAAAAATGGGGTTTTAAAACACCTTGTATATTTACTAGTACTGTCAATAAAAGAGTTTACCCAAATAAACATTTTTACTTTAACTTTATTTTTGTATCTTATACAGAAGCAAAGATATTTCGTGTAAAAATAAAGTTGTAACACGCTGTATATAAACAATATTTATTTAAGTATTTGTTGTTGTTTTTACGTAACTTTTTATAAGAAGTTATAAAATCTAATTTTTAAAAATACCCTTATGTGTCTTGTATGGTCCAGAAATATGCAGTAGGGCTCCGTAAAAATATTAAGTTACAAAAAAGTTGTATTTTTAGATGTTTAATCCGGAAAACATCTATAATTTGCAAGAAAAATCAGTGGCGTACATTCTTTGTCAATAATATTAGCTAAGATGCGTCCTACGCCGCCACTGGTCTCACTAATTAAAATTAGTTGAGGGCTAAACTTCGTATTTTAGCAAATACCACAGCGAAATTTTATAAAATTCGCATATTTGGGACCCGATTTCCTTTTAAAGTTTAATAAACCCTGTATCTTAGAAACAACGCATTTCTGGATTTATGTTTATAAAATGAGCTTTTTCTTCATAAACTTGGCTAACGAATACGCCCTTCAATTTTCTTACCGCAATTAGGAAACACTCTAAATATCAATAGATACAATATAAATCGATAGAGAGCAAACTGAAAATCCAATCGCAATGCCTAGATGAGACCTCTCATAAGAAAATGTATAAAGGATTGAATCATGTTTTTTTTTCCATAACCACATCAAGGTTACGGAAAACTAAAATGATATTTAAAAAACAGATATTTTTATCAAATACAAATTAAAAATCTGGTAACTCAACTTACTCCTGAAGTGGACAAGGTCACTAGAGATGTAAATCAAATAGATCTCCAAACCAGGAAATTAAGTGAAGCGCCCAAAGAAAAAGACTTGTCAGGGTCCAAAATGGCAGCCGGTCCGTGGACCAAATGAAATCCACACCATAAGCGCGGCAAAAACAAAAAGATGGTAAACCGGGAGCAGGACCGGGTAAGCCGGGAACAAGTCAGGCTAAGCTGGTATCAGGTCCGGCTAAGCCTGCCAAAGGACAAGCGGAACCTAATCAAAGGTAAAAGACGAAGACAACAGGCACTAAAAGACCTTTGTCTTAGTCGAACACTCCACCTTTAAAAATCCTTAAAAATAGGAGGGAAATAGGAGGAGCGCCAACGTGCTGTCCTGCGCTTATAGGCATTCTGCAATAGGCATCAGTATAACTGGCAAAATTGGAGGTCCTACGGCGGTAGGTGAAGAACTCATTTACTGCAGATCCACGTAGGAGCCTAGGACCTGTATTGTAGTAAGAAATGATAATCAAGGTACTGCCCTTAAATATTTTTGTTTAAGAGACCTAACAACGGTAAAGATGCGAGTTAAAACTGCAGAAGAAACGAGGAAAAACTGTCCTCGGTTCGGCCTATCTACCAAGTGATGATGCAGAGGCAATAATGGATCGCATCTTATCACCAACAGTGATGGAAACCAGACCAGGAAAGCAAGGATACCAATCAAAGGGGTAAGTTACTACTTTAATTTATAATGGTAGATAACTTGGACATTTTAAATATAGGACAGACTATCTACACCACAAATCGTACCCAGTAGATCCTTTCAGGTGACAATACTTTAAAGGAGAACTGGACAAACTAAAATTTTAGATCCACTCTCTAAGGTGAAACCCGGTATACGGACCGGTCCAAAACCGAAGAAGGATCAGGAGCAGGTGAGACAGGAAACTCTTGTTTGACCTCCCCACTGGAAAACGACCTCTCTGTATTTCAAGCAAAAATCTGTGCGATTTCTAGAATGTGCTGGGATTAACAATCAAAGGCCCCGAACAAATTAGACAATCAAAATTCTTACGGACAGCCCTTGGTACATTGATCAGTCCCAAGGTATCGTCTCGGCTGGTACTAAAATGCCTCGAGAACCTTAAGAAACTGGCAGGACACAACAACAAGAGGTTGATGTGGGTACCAGGGCACGAAGGAATCTGATGCAACCAAAATGCAGACGAACTGGCAAGGAGGGGGTCAGCCCCGACCAAATTCGGACCAGAACCAATCCTTGCCAAAGAGTACCTTCGAAGTGCGGTACAAAAACAGTAAAGACTACACTGAGACAGGCTTTCTCTACATATGCATGGGAAAATATACATCAGAGGATTATGCGGTAAAAAGCTAAAGAACTACTTAACATAAGTAGGAATCAGGTAAGAACAATTACAGGTTTCCTTACTGGACATGCTCCAGTGAAAGAACATCTAAACAAAATGGGTTATACAACGAAGATCTAAACTGCAGCTTATGCGGAGCTAAGACCGAAACAGTAAACCACATCTATCCAGTGTGAGGCACTGGATTACAAAAGACCAGCAAGCTTCGGGGATTTTAGAGTGCCCCAGAAACATACGGTACGCACCCAGCAGATCTGTAATTCTTCAAGAAACTAGGTTACTGGAGTGGGCATAACAAACCGGGAGTATGGTACAATAAGCCTTTTTAGGTTGCAGCACCACCGGACATGAAGACGGTTCCCTGAGAAAAAAAAACTCAACTTACTTAGTTTTACCAAACTACGGAAGATTTATGCCAGGGAAATGATCTAAGATTTACAAAGGAACTTTTGAGACTAGTTTCAGTTATGTAAAAAATAAAATAAATTTTAAAAAATGAATTCCACTATTCATTCTTTCATAAAAACTATATATTGTTTTTGGTATGATAAGCCAAAATAATGAATATAAAGGTCTTTTTATTTCGGCTGGAAGTTACGTTGTCAGTGGGCTCTTGCTAGAGATCTATAAGAAGAGTTTAAGATAGTGGTTTTAATGTAAAAATCGTAATCTATGTATTGCTTTTTTTAAATTTTAGTTTAATGACCAGTTGGACAATTGGTCTAACTGGGAGTAAATACCTACAAACAGCGTTTATTATGAATATTCTCTGGTTGTGAGAGAAATATTTGATTTACTTTTCTTACTAAGAACATTATGCTAACATAAAGAAAAACAATTATGTTTTTTTTTTAAATTTTTGATCCTGTTAATAGTCTTTTCCAATAATTGATTTTAACAAAATTGACGACTAAAAACATAAAATCCTTTAATCCTCTTAGTATTATTAGCAATTCGCATAAAATATTGGAAAATAATAAACTTGTTTTGTTAAATTTTAAAATCAGAATGTCCTTTATGCGTTTGACAATTCATTTTTAAATTTTATTTTATCTGTCCTATGCTTTTTGGTAACTTTAAAAAAGCAAGCATGTTTATTTGTGATACAAAATTCGTCACATAAAAAAATCTAAAACACCCCAAATTAAAGTGTAAAAATTAAAACCGTTCAGAATTAAAGTATCCCCATTTAAAAATATACCAAAATATTGAATAAGAAAAATATTTTAAAATAATACAATTTTAAATAGTTCCTGTAAAAGTATATTTTTTATAATTTTAATTAAATATATATTTAAAGTAGATACAAGTAAATAACTTCTCAATAAATGTTTTTAAATTACGCGTATTTCTAGTATTTAAGTAGATTTATATTTTTTTAACTAACCGCCAACTTGAGGTTTATCGCAACGATATTTTAGTCCCAAAAAATTCACATATTAATATAATTTTAAACTGCGTAAATATTGTAATATCAATATTTTGCATGTTACCAGAACCCATTTAACGTATAATTTTTTTAATAAAAGTATACGACAGGTAATTAAAATTTAAAAAAAATGAGTATTTAGGCCTAACTTTGGGTTTTAAATACCTTTCTTTTTAAATTCTGTATTGTTTTTTAAAATTAGGATACCTAACCTTACTCCTAAGCACTTTTAGTTTTTGTTTAACAACTCTAAATATCCTTGGACTTTTAATTAAGGCACTGGCTAAACAACCGTCGGCGGTTTTGATTAATTATAAAAACAAAGCCTTTCTTCCTCCTTCCGGAGCAGCGGTTTTTTTCTTTTTATATACATGAAAACCGCCGAAAATTCAAATATATTTGTAATTTTTGGCAGTTTTCACTTATTCTCTCGGTGGAAGCCGCAGCCCGGATGTTTTGTTTATAAAAACCATTGAAAACCGCCGAAAAATTGTGAGTAGTAGTAATAAATACTTTTTTCTAAACTTCCTTTTTTTGTTCTATTTTTCAAAATAAAAGTACTTTATTCTTGGTCATCATCCATATTTTAAGGAATAATTCGCCCTATACCAATTGAAAATACATTTGGTATTTCTTAGTTTTGGACCATGCGACCAGTTTTCTTATAATGCCTTTAAAATTCTAAAAATGTCTGGTCCATTTGTCCTCTTAAAACACGCATCCTGAGACATACTATCTGTTCTAATAACTAAAAACAAAACTACGAAAAATAAGTCACAAAGAAAAAAACACGAAGTTTCGAAAAAAATCTGTATTACTAAATCTTTACTATTTGCCAGCGGTTGTCAATGGTTTTATAAGCTAAAACCCCGGACGGCGGGTTTCACCGAGAAAATAAGTAAAAACCGCCGGAAATTACAAATTAATTTGAATTTTCTTATTATAATTAATGAAAACCGCCGGCGGTCGTTTAGCCAGTGCCTTTAATAAAACTTACCATATAATTAAGACTTTATAAAGAATACAAGTTTCTGACTGTTGTTCAGGGTGTCCCATTTTGGTTGCAACGGAGTATCTCAGTTATTATTAAAGATAGAACCTTGCGGGTTTTATCTAACCTGAGATACTCTTTTGTTAAACAAAATATACCATAAACAAAACCATCGTGGCCATCTTAGTTTCTGATCTACAGGGTGATTTTAAAAATTTCGCATTTTCAGGTACCCCTTGTATCTCAGTTGGCTAATATTCTTATTAAAAAAGATAAAAACGGATTCTTATACAACTTTTTAAGTGGAATACAGTAGCGTAGTCAGAATTTTCCAAATATTATTGTTTTCAAAATATAAACCAATGCTGGGTTTCTTTCGATGGAACACCCTATATATTTGTTAAAAAAGTAATTTGTCTTTTTACAAGCTTTTTTAAAGTATATGACACTGTGGGTTTATTTTCATAAACAACGACAAAATTTCTATCAAAAATTTTGCAGTAGGCCATGCAAACAAATTAATTAACAAATAATTAAGTTTTTATTAACTTTATTACTGTAGTGGTGCTTACGTTACAAATTTAAAAACTGGATTTTGCTGTTTCACCTGATAATTTTATTTCTTTTGTTATATAAATCTAGACATGTAGCATTTTCTTTTAAAAAGTTGTTATTAAATAATTTTCTTGATTTATTGCCAGCAAAATATATTTAGTTTATTCTTGATTCAGAAAAACCAAACAAAAATATGTACTGCAGCGGGTTAGAAAGTTGGAAACCATAGTATCAACAAAAAAATGTGTTGCACTGATTAAAAATATTAATAAATATAAGACATTTATAGGTGATGTCTGAATGAAAATAACCAAAACAGATTATTCTGTAAAATAAATTAAAAATATTATTCAATAAAACCCATTACTAATTAAAATTCTTGCTTAAGACAGTGCTACCTACCTAGATTGGTATAAGAAAACAAAAAAAACAATATTAGGTTTGATAGCAAAATCCAATTTTGAAAGTCGTGACGTATTATGTATGAAAATAAACCTACAATGTTAGATATTTTTGAAAGCTTGTAAAAGAGAAATTAATTTTTTGACATATAAATATTTGGTCTTCTACGTTTTCGATATACAACAAACACTTTTGAGCAAATCGTCTTTAAACAAAAGGAAAGCAATAGCATATTCTTAATTAAATGTAAAGAAAAACATAAGTTAGTAGGATTTGACTATTTGTTTTAGTTATATTTTCTGTTTTTTTTTATTCATTTTAGGTTAGTTCTGGTTAAACTACGTAGCCACATCGTGTTTTTCATTGTTATCATTCTGTTTTGTCAAATTACGATGTTTATATCTCGGAGGGGTTTATTTAAGGACATACTTTCATAGTGAACAAAATCTTATTTTGACCTCAAAAGTATGTCCTTAAAATATTTGTACTAAACTTCAAAAACCCTGTGTTTCTGATGACAACTACACTAACCTAAATAAAATAATAGATAATTATTGCAAGTTGCCTTATTAAGCTCGGGAATTATTAATATCGGCCTTATTTAAATAGTGCTTGTACCCATAATTTAGAGTTATTGCAAATCATGTTGACAGTACCATTAACCTTAAAAAAAAGAGGAAGAAATTTTAGTAGTTTTTCTTTATTGTTTTGTGTTGTAGGGTTTTTTATAACACAATTATAGAAATACATTTTAAAAAGCAAGGTTTTAAGTATTTTTATTTCTAAAAACTTATCGATTTTGTGATCGGCAGCCGTTCGGTTCGACGAACAGTTCCGAAGTTAAAATAAGGCACGACCTAAAGCCGACATAAATAATGCCGGGCAATATACTTATTAGGGAGTCCTTATCCTACCATGCATCTGCGCAAGCTCAGATGTCGAAATAAGGCCGGTATTATTAATGCCTGGCCTTATTTCACTGTGCAATATTTCTCTAATAACAATCCACCTAATCCAAAACTTATATTGACATTGGATTCGGTTTCTATACCCGACAAAAATAGAAATCAAAGTTTACTTACCAAATACGCATTTGTCGTGTTAGAATCGCCATTAGGAAAGGGTGTGTAAACAGCCAAGGCAACACAGTTCGCAAAAATCGTCATTAAAATTAACCATTCGAAAGGTCTGTTTACCTACGTTAAGGAAAATAGGAGTCTAATGGCTACTTACTATAGGATTGATTTCTATCAAAGTATAAATTAAAGATATAACAATTTTTTGTAACCTAAATGCAATTATTTTCAGCAAAAAAACAGTTTATGGAGGTTGTCTACAAAATTTGTTAAAATAACGATGCGAGGTTAGATTTAGCAATATTTACTTTTGTGGATAGCTATATTAATTTAAAGAAAATTTTTTATAGTCAATTTTTGTAAAACCCAATACTGTCAAAAAATTAATGTTCCTTATTATAAGATAAATATGTACTTATAATTTTTTTAGATTATACATATTTTAAATGCATCAGGAGCGCAAAAGTTTTAAACCACTGAAAAGTATTTTTTATCGCTAAATTTAAAAAGTAAAAACGCAATCAAAAAGCTTATGCAGGCATCTTTGTTAGTCTCCTTAAAGGCCAAAAAATTTAAAAACATATTTTTTTAAATTTGTGACTTATTCTTTCAGTTAACAGTAAACAGTTGCTTTATAAAATATTGTTTAGCATTTAATTGTTCGGCTTTTAGATATTTGATCCTAAGTTTGATAATTTTTAAAATATTTAAAAAAGTAAACAATTAAATTAATTTAATGGATTTACAGGCACTTGGAAATTTCTCAAACAAATTGCACAAACTATAATAGAGTTTGCATATTGGTCTGCGTTTCGGTGACTGTCTTCTGTTGCTGTACTATTCGTAATAACTCGCAAGGCACTGGCGTGCGAGGCATGGCCAAACTAGGAGGTCGTGGCCTTATACTGAGGTTGCTTGCAAAAAACTTCTTTAATAAACAAACAAATAATTATTAAATAAATAAATAAATAACATTTTATTAAGGCAGAAAATAAATAAATAAATAAACTTGAAAAATTATGTAACAACAAATTGGATCAACTAAAAACCCATCCTCTACTGAGTAAAGGCGAAGTCTAGCACAGCTATTCATACTCAACCCCTAAACAGCAGAGGAAGGGAAAATAATAAATGGTACCTAAAAGATGGCAGATCGATTTGTATGACCAAATATGAATAACATATTTAAAAAAAAAACAATACCTTAAAAAAATTTAGCACACCAACAAGCTCCCACAGCACGCGGCACAACACCCTTTCTTTCCCTCAATTATTGCTTGCTTAGTAAAAAATCTTTCAATTTATATTTAAATTTGTTAATATTAATAATTTAAAATACTGAGGCAATAGTTATATAAAGATATTGACTGGAAATGTGAAACTTCTTAAAAACATGGCAGTTTTGTGTTTAGGTATCACAAACATCATTAAATCTAGTTCTTCGAGAATGAATATTGGAATGCCTAATAAATTTTGTTTAAGGCATGGCGGAGCCGCAGCATTAGTTATAATTTTGTGCGTTATGGTACCCAGATGTTGTAATCTTCTAGATTCCATAGTTAAACATTTATCTTCTTTTTATTTTATATGTTATAGGTTGAAATTTTCTTATACCGTATATAAGTCGAAAGCATGATTTTTGTACTTTTTGAATTCTATTTTGTCAATTTGGAGTTAGGCAAGGTCCATAAATAAAATCACAATAGTTAAGTGTGATAACACTAAATTCACATAACATCTTTTAGTTTTGGTCCAAAATATGCCGGTTGTAATAAATTAGTCTTAGATTAGAATAGCTTTGCTAAATAAGAGTTTAAGATGTTCTATAAATCACCCAGATCTGAGTCCAAATTAATCCCAAATTTTTCATTTATCTGTGAATTCTAATGACTTATTATCCAAGGTAATGTTTAAATTTTTCTTTAAAAAATTCTCTATTATTTTGTTGCCAAAACACATAAATTACTGATTTTCAGGATTTAAAACTAAATTATGTTCAAATATGATAGTTCTCTTTATAGTGTTAAGATCTTTATTAATGTTTACACTGGCTTCCTCATACATATTCTTTGGAAAGTGATAGTAGATTTGAGTATCATCTGCGTATGCTTGAACTTTACAGAAATTTAAAGATTTTAATATGTCGGTTGTGTAAATAATAAAAAATAGCGGACCAAGAATAGAACCTTGTGGTACACCGGACAAAATGTCGGCACTAGAAGATAACGAATTTTGAACCGAATCCACAGCTGCTTCCGATCACTTAGGTAAGTTATTAATGATAGTGACAGATTATCAAAACCAGAATATCTTAACTTTGCAATTAACAATTTGTGATTAATGTTATCAAACGCTTTAGAATAATCGAGCAGCTTACAACTTTCCGGCTACTTTAAAAAAACATTTTTTTTTTAAAGCTCAGGTTATTTTGTATAAAATTAAAATTATTCTTGTTACCCAAACTTAGAAAAGAGGAGGTTTCACTGTGTAGAGGTTTACATTTTTTTAATGCATGTTTACAGATTATCTCATACATTGTGACTTGATTTTAAACATTCTTTTCAGACAGAAAAAATTCATTTCCGAGATAGTTTCATTAGAACCAAATCAGGATCTTATGGGGAAAACCTAGGGAAGTCAGTAAAAACCTTAAATTATTTAGTCACATACATGTATTTTTTAATACTTTCTAAATTCATTTGACATTTGTTCCGTGTAGATAGATACAAAAATAGGAAAATATAATAATAATAAAAAACTAAAAAAAAATAACAGAACAAGCAGAAAAAAACAGAGTTTGAAGAAATAGAAAAAAGCTCAATAAAAAGTTAAAAATAAGAAAATTTAAAATAAATTTAATTGAATGATGTATTTGCTTTGCTTCTTAAATGAAAGAATTGGGTAGATCTTTCCCTAATATTTTTTCATTGATTTTTTGTCAGATTTTATTATTTTTTTGTGGCTTTAAAAATAAAGAGAATAATTACAAGTATTGTATTTCTGTATTTATTATAAATTAAATTAAACAATGATAAACTGCTTAAAATAAAATAGGGCATCGTTTTTAATAAAATGTGTGTATCGTTAAGCGGTAAATTGTGGATAAATAAAACTATAAGAGATAAACATATTAAATGTAGTATTTTCTTAAAGCTCTTTAAAAAATCTATTTAATGGTAATGCAATTTATTTAATATATAATATATCCATTAAAAAAAAAAGAAAAAATGCTTAAAATAAAACAGGACACATTTTTAAATAATATGTGTGTATCGTTAAGCGGTGAATTGTCGATAAATAAAACTATAAGAGATAAACATATCAAATGTAGTATTTTCTTAAAGTTCTTTAAAATATCTATTTAATTGTAATGCAATTTATTTAATATATAATATATTCATTATGTACATAATAAACAATAATAACTTAATAAACATTTAATTTTTTATACTTTAATCACATATCAATGTTATTAACCGACTTTATTTTAAAACATTTTTTGTTAGTTTTTGTTAGTTGGTTTATTTATTTTCTTGTTTAAAAATCTGTATATTTCTACCACACACATGTTCTTTAATTATTTGGAGATATTTATGTTTTTCTTTTTTGAATTGTTTAGATATGGCCTTACATTAATATTATACCTAATATTAATGTAAATATTAGCCAGGAATAGTGTATTTTTTATTCGTCTCCTACTTTAACATCTCATTTAAAAGATCAAAAATCGGAATAATTAATTATTTTACCGGGTGTTTCGTACAGGTGGTTCCCTGCTATAACTCTTTTGTCTATTAAGATAAAAAAATTAGTATATCGATATATAACATAATTATGTATTGGTTGATCCATTCAGTTGCTTTCTATTTCTTTCGGTTTAACCAGAAATGACTACTTTTAAATTGTAAATGGCCCTTCCGGTAAATTTTATTATCTTATATATAAAATTCTCGTGTCACAATGTTCGTTCCCGTACTCCTCCGAAACGGCTTGAACGATTCTCATGAAATTTTGTGAGCATATTGAGTGGGTCTGAGAATCGACCAACATCTATTTTTCATACCCCTTAGTAATAAGGGTTGTCCACCCTTAACATCTTAAAAATTATTTATATGGCAAAACAACGTTTGCCGGGTCAGCTAGTATTTTAAAAAAATACAACATTCTGAATACAATAACACCCCATATATATTATTTTATGACACTTCCGCTCTTAAAAATGTAATTTGTAGATTTTAATCTAAAGGCCATGATAAGGCTATGAAAAAAACATTATTAAACATGGGTATTTCAAAACATTTTATAAGTTTTACCCTTAAATTTAAAAGTAAAAAGAATACTCGGCGCTGTCTTTTAAATAACAAAGTTTGGGTATAAACCAGCCTGGCCCAAAAGAATCAATTTTCTTTTTAAAATATATATATACATATATATATATATATATATATATATATATATATATATATATATATATATATATATATATATATATATATATATCTATATATATATATATATATATATATATATATATATATATATATATATATATATATATATATATATATATATATACAGGGTGGTTCACGGTCGATGGTAGGTTGAGACGTTTATGGAAAACGGAACGCAGAATTTTTTGAAAATTTGGCATCTTACATTTTCTTACCTGTTCTATCGATCTAAAATATTTTCAGTATTGCGACGTTGCCGCTTCTATCAAAAAGTCCTAGAAACTTTATTTTTTAAATGGAACACCCCCTATATTAACAAGTTTTGAATATTGAAATAAAGAAAACTGCCTTACACCTAATCTAAATATTAATGGAAGGCTCGAAATGATTAAAATATCCATCCACGACACTATAAAATAGCGTTTTGCCGAGGAATTAGTTTTTCCGTATTGGAAAAAGCCTTTAGGTATGTGTTTTTGTTTGGAATAATTTGTTGTTTTAGGATATTCTAACCACCCTTGTTTGAAAAAAAAGGATTTATAATCAAAAATATGCTTTTTAAAAATTTTACCCCATCCTGAGAAGTTGTAAAAAACAAAAGACGATCTAATACATTTTTTCATGGCTTGTTGACTTAAAATTAACTATTTTAGCCTAATCATAGCACTTCAAAGTAAAATTTAAAGTACTAAATTTTTAAAAGCAGAAGTGTCAAAAAATGGCTTATAGTGTGTCATTGTACTTAGAATGTTGTATCCTATCAATATATGATAAAATTTACTGGTAATGCCATTTAAAATTTGAAATAATCAGTCGTTTCCGCTTACACCGGAAGTGATAAAAAAACATCTGAATGGCCAACCTATGTACAATAATTATGTCAAATATCAATACACCAAATTTAATTTTGCTATCTTAAAAGATATAAAACTAAAGCCTGGGTTTTCTAAGCAGTCGGTCGGCAGAAACCGACCGCGACTGACATTCGAACAAATCAAATATTTACTTAAATGTGGTCTCATTTAAAAGTGAATATTTAATTTGGGCGAACGTAAATCGCGTCGTTTTCCGCCGACCGACAGTCCTAGGAAACCGTAGCTACGTGAAACCAAGTCCGGTGTACTGGGTGTCCAGTTACTTTTCCGACAAACTTTAAGGGTTAATTCTACAAAAATAAGAAAAAGCTTTCCTATGAACACACGTCCCTAAAAGTCTAATTTTTGAACTACTGGTTCTTATTAGCATGGTTATTTATCCTATTTTACGGTAATTTGAAAAAAAGAGTACCTTTTTCATTTATTTTTTAAAACAAATTGATTGTTGCGATAAATTGGTTAGTATATTCGTGTTACCATTTTTTCTTAAAAAGTATTTAAAATTGCCTTGTAATCAATTTTTAAAAATATATCAATAATGGTGTACAAGTTAAAATTAAAAAATGATAATTTGTTAAACTTTTTAACATCCCGTAGTTTAAAAACCAAGACGTTTATATACGGTTTTGTTATTATTTTTATTGTAGAATTACTCCTTTTTGTCGGTAGAGTTACTAGATATCCTGTAAATGTTTAACTTTCCGAACTTTTAGAGACACGAAAGCAATTGAATTTACAACAACATATTCTATGGAGTTGCTGTTTTTATGACAACTACGATAAATTGCGATGTATGCCATTTAGTATTAAAAGGATTATCTACCTCCATAATATATTTATGTTTTTTGAATGAAAATAATGTGTCGTAGTGTCTTACATCCTTGGATTATTCGCTCGAAAATTCTGCATTTAGAAATATTATAGAAGTGATATGGTCCTAGTTTAGTTTTTGAGCTAAAGCAAAAAAACTATAAAAGGAAGTTATTAAACAAGGTTCAAAAGATAAAATCCATTTTGTATCTATCCAAGTATTAAGTATTTAAATAAGAAGTGATTTTAGAATAATAATTAAATTAAAATTTAATTTAAAAATAATCCTTCACCAAAATTTGTTTAAAACATGTACTTCGACATAAAATGGTCCGTAACAACCGAAAAACAAAAAACATAAGGGACCCCATTTAAAAATAAAAATATCCAATTATTTTTGGTAAAACAGGAAGTCGGAAAAGCTTACCATTTAAATATAAAATTTTTTCGTCAATATCGATAAAGAAATAAAATAATGGCAGCCGGAAAGTAATTTCATCATAAATCATGAACCAGGTATTTAAAAAGCTATCCTAAAATTTTTCAGCGTAAGAAAGTTTCTACTGCATTTATTTACTTATATGTATATCCTTTTCTTATTAATTGTTTTGTTACTGAAACGTCTAAAAGCTACCTTTTTAATTGTTTTTTGCCTTTTTTTCTACATATAAAAAATTTAGAAAGAAATATATTTTCCGAATTTATAATTTTGCAATAGTCACACCATACCACGTTTTTATTATCTTTCCACAATCCACGAAGGCTAAAAGCCTAAATTTTTATTTACACGGGACTTAAATACTTAAATATTTGGGAAAAGGAAAGACTTCCGCGGGCAGCAGGTAACACATTCTAGAAACTCTAGGGATAAAAGAACGAACAAGCTACGATGTTTGGGCCCTGTCCAATTTTACAGCATGGGGATGCATACTTGCGGCACCACAAGTTTCTCTGTTGGGAACCGTGAGTTGAGGAATTATACTAGATAATTCTTCAGAGCAAAATCCATGGAAGTATTTATAAAAAGCGATAATTTCCCTACAGCCCGACGATTGCCGAGAGAAGGAACGCTTTCTGTAAGTGAAGGATTATTAATGAAGGGAACAGCTCTTATTTAAATGGAATAAAAAAGGCTAAGGGTTGTGGGGGACGCCATGCCACAGATATGGGAACAAAATTCCAAAGGGGTGTCGGATTTGGGACAGATACAAAGGGTATAAATTAAAAGGGGAAACGTTGATAAATATACAGTGCATACCAATTGAGCTACCCCCTATAATTCCGTTTTTTGTACACTTATTGAAAAATCCTAAAAACGTCAATTTTTAGGTGGACATATTTTTGTGTCAAGTTTTACTGATCCAGGGTTATCTCCTTCCCCCACCAATACAAATGTCAAAAAGTTTAAATGGAAAAGGGGGTCAGGTATTACCTTATCCCAAAAGATTTTAAATTCTCTCTTCATTAGAATTTAGTTTTTTAAAATCGATTTGGTAGCTTCTAAGAAAATGTACCCTAAATACCGGGTGCTTTTAGCCCCTGTAAGTTTTTATTTTTCAAAATAATGAAATAACATTTGGTACGTAGGTATGTTACCTAAATTTGCAATATACTATAAATTCGGTTGTTTTTTGTTACTACCGGTTTAGCCGGAAATGACGTTAACTTATTTAAAATAGGACACTTGGTATATTTTTATTCATTTGAATGGACCAGCGATTCTCAAACTTTTTGGTGGTGGAACCCTTCTGAAAAGCAAAATTTTTGACAGAACCCCAAAATAAAAGAAACAGTTACGTGCATTATTTAATAATAGGTAATCATTGTAAAATAAATAAATGGGATGCATGAAACTGTTTCCCATTTTTAATCAAGTCATCAATAGATTGGTATTAGGTTTAATAGTCCCAAAAAATGTCCGTATGCCAAAAATCATCAAAATCGGCAGTGTCCGATAAGTAAACAATTACCATACTCCTCAAAAGATACGCGTGTTTCATTGTGATATTGGAAAAATTCTTTAATCAAATAATCTTAATACATGTTTAAATCATTACCGATAACAGACTTACCAAGTAATATAAAGCTTTCGATTTCTCTCCTAATAGAACAAATACTTCAAAAATCCAATTTTCTTTCTAAGGCGATCATTTGTTACAAGCCTAAAACACTATTCTCTTTTTTTTACCTCGTAATACCAAATTTTATTCGTTTAGTTTTTAAAAGATATCTACCATAAAAGACAGCTGGATAAAGCATATTTTATAATGTAAACGATTTTCAAATTAAAGAAAATATTTTTTTTATCTTTGGATAAACCACGAAGGCTTAAAGCCTAAATACCGTGGGTGTCTTCAGCGAGGTAAGAGGGAGTTTGTTGACACTGGACTTAAATACTTGAAGATTTGGGGGAAAGGAAAGACCTCCGCGGGCAGCAGGTTCCACAACCTAGAAACTCTAGGGATAAAAGAACGAACAAAGTGGGAAGTTCGGGGCCTGTCCAGTTGGACCGTATAGGGATGCATACGCGCGGAACCACGAGTTTCTCTGTTGGGAACCGTAAGTGGAGGAACTATACTGGACAATTCTTCAGAGCAGAAGCCATGGAAATACGTATAAAAAAGCGATAAATCCCCCACAGCCCGAAGATGTGCAAGAGAGGGAAGCCTTTCTGTAAGTAAAGGATCATTAATGAGACGAATAGCTCTTCTTTGAATAGAATCAAGAATGCTTAGGGTTGTGGGGGACGCCGCCCCAGATATGAGAACAATATTTCAAGGAGGTCGGATTTGGGACACATATAAAGTGTATAAATTAGAAGGGGAAAAATACTTTTGGCTCGAAAGAGAAATCCATGCTTTTTTGAAGCTGCCGTGGCTATAAATACAATGTGTTTATGCCAATTAAGGTTACTTTCAAATGTGCTCCCACAAGATTAAAGGTGTCTTTGCTCTGTAAAACTTGGCCGCTCATAAGTAGAGGATGAGTATTTGATGACTCTTTTCGCGACAAGGAACATGATTGTGTTTTTGATGCATTAAAATGGACGAGATTTTTAGCGCCCCAATCCAATATTAAATTAAGATCCTGCGAAAGAGATATCTGCATCGCTCTGCGTTTGTTATCCAAGTCAGGTTTAGTAATGGGTTTAGGAACCTGAAAACTGGAGTGAAGGGTACTATCGTCGGCGAAACTATGAATGGAATTAGTTGTGGACGAGAGAAGGTCGTTGATGTGAAGAAGAAACAATGTTGGTGCCAGAACTGAGCCCTGAGGGACTCCAGCATTTACTTGGTGAGAGCTTGAAGAATGACCGTCCACAATACGACGATCAGATAGATAACTAGAGCCAAGTACAGAGTTTAGTTGAAAGACCATAGGAGGCAAGTTTATTAAGAAGTGCGGCATGCCAGACCTGGTCAAAAGCTTTGGATATATCAAGAGCAACGATCTGGGACTCACCTAGAAACTCAAGAGACTTATTCAGCAGTGTGATACGAAGGAAGAAGATCTGCTGTAGATCTTTTGTGGCGAAATCCATACTGCCTGTCATGCAAAATTTTGTGTTTTTCTAAGTACTTAAGAATTTGTGAATTAATTAGTTTTTCCATTACTTTACAAAGAACTAAGAGAATTGAAATTGGTCTATAGTTAGATGGAAGAGATTTAGATCCTTTCTTGGGAATAGGTTGAACACGTGCAGCTTTCCAGCTTTCCGGAAAGATACCAGTGTCGTAAGAAATTCGAAAGAGCCGAGTTAAGATTGGTGCAAGTTCTGGAGCACATTTTTTTAAAACGATTGCTGGTATGCCATCCAGCCCAGACGATTTCTTGGTGTTAAGGGAAGAAAGGATACGCTTAATGTGTTTTACCTTAAAAATAATATCGGGCATTTTATGAGGGACTGGGGTAACCGCTGGAATTGGATGATTTACGGGAGGGTCAAGGGTTGAATTGGCAGCAAATTGTTTAGCAAATAGTTCTGCCTTTCCTTTAGCGGTAGAAACAATTTCATCTTCCAAAGCTAGTGGCGGAAAAGAACTGGTACAAAAATTCCTACTTATGTTTTCGCAAAGGACCAAAAGATTTGCTGCCATTTGAGCAAGAAAGAACTTTGTTTTTAATACGATTGTCGAATGAGTCTTTGGCTTCAGAAATTGTTTAATTGTAGTAGTTTCTTGCTTCAATGCTGGCCTGTCGGTTTTCTGGACTAGGATCCTGTAGAAACTTTTTGTGAGCATGAACTTTTAAAATTCTAGCTTTATCACAAGATTTGGAAAACCAGGGTTTGTTATTGGATTGTTTGGGGTTCTTGATGGTGTGTGGAATATAGGTTTCAATGCCCAATTGAATTGATTCCGTCAGTTGATTGCAAATTTCAGAAGGATCACCAGAAGAAAAGCAGATGGAATTCCAGGGGTAAGTGGCGAAGAACTCCCTCAGGCCATCCCAGTCGGCTGAGTTGTAGTGCCATACGGTGCGTGGTGGCATGTATTCATTTACCTCGGTATGTGCAGGGTAACATATAGTAACTAAGCCATGATCTGAGCGACCTAGGGGAGCTGTGACGAGATGTTTGATAGAGTTCGGGGTTGGTAGTAAGAAATAGATCCAGGGGATTTGAACTATGATTTGGGAATCTAGGAAAGTAGGTGGGTTCCATAATAAGGTTGGTAAGAAAGTTACTGACTGCGAAGATTTCGGCTGCTCTGCCTTGGGGGTCAGTTTTGAAGAGCCCAGCCAATCCTTATTATGGACATTGAAGTCGCCAAGCACGATTATTTCAGCCGATGGAAACTGAGAAATTTTGCTATCGATCTTTGTTGAAAGAAAGTCAAAGGATCTTTAATCTTAATCTTATCTTTAAAAAACGATTGAAACTCAGCTCTAAGCTCAAACAGCCTCGTCAAAGCTTACCCCGAGATGATCATCAGTAGTGTTTTATGTTTGCTGCCATAAATTTCACACAATAATGAAAACAAGCGGAATTGCAATGGAGGTGATTTTAAAAAACAATTATTTTAACAGCTTTATCCAGAATCAATTTTTAGATTGGCGTCATATTTTTTAACGCAAGTGCCTGTCTAGGCAAGAATCAATGGTTGTAACTAAAATCAGGCGCTTTACGATTTTTTCTCATTATTACTAGTATTCTCGCGGAGCCCCTACAAAGGCTTTGCGGAGCCTCAGGGTTCCGCGGAGCACACTTTGAACATGGTTGGAATAGACAATGCCACTCCAAGTACAATGACACTTTATTGGCTACTTTTTGACATCTAACCTATAAATATTTTAAATTTTTGATTTAGCGTTCTAATAATGCAATAAAACTGTTATTGGCTACATTTTGACATCTAACCTATAAACATATTAAATTTTTAATTTAGCGTTCTAATAATGCATTAAAAATGTAAATTTTGGGCCAAAAAATCATGGAAAAATAGATGTAGCTATTTATTACTTTGTCCAAAAGTTAACATTTTATTACATTTATAGCACTCTACAATTAAAATTAAAAGATTAAAATATTGGAAGGTTAGATGTCAAAAAGTAGCAAATAAAGTGTAATTTTATTTAAAATAATGTTTTCAATTCAAATAAATAAAAACATACCGGGTGTCCCATTAAAAAAAAGTTTAGGTCGTTTTTGCCCAAACCGAAAGTACCAGAAAACAACTGAATCCATAAAATCCATGCATATTTAGGTAATATATCCACTTACCAAATTTTATTTTATTATTTTGAAAAATAAAAAAGTTACAGGGGGTAAAGACACTAAGTAATTAGGGTACGTTTTCTCGGAAACTACTGAACCGATTTTAAAAAACTAATGTCTGTCGAAAAGAGAATTTAAAATCCCTTAAGACACGGTATTGTTTAACCTCCCTTTTCCATTTAAACTTTCTGACGTTTGTGTTGGTGGGGAAGGGGATAACCCTGGACATACAACACACAAATATGTCCCCTACAAATTGGCGTGTTTCAGGTTTAAATGATCTATTTTTTTAATAGTTCACCGGCAACTTCTAAATACCATATTTTTTTATTATTTTGTTGTCTATTTGCAGGTGAATGCGCTAATACCCACTTGCAACGAGTGTCGTTGAAATTCGATTTAATCTAGTTTATGACAATATTGAAAAATATTAAAAACAAAATAAAAAATCGGTTCTTTTCAATTCTTTTAATCAAATTCAAGAAAGGATAAACAAGAAAAATTGCAAACAATTTTACGTATTTTACTTTGCTTATGTAAACAAAGTCTCGAAAATTAAACGAAAATTTACAAGCAAATATTTTAAGGACTTGAGCTAGGTCTATTCTATTTGCATTCGGTTCATTTCCGAAAGTTGTAAAATCGACTTGATTTGTCAAAAAAGAATAAAATAAAGATATATGCCGTCCTTCGTTTGCGTCCCAGTTAATTAAGTGCAGGTCCAAGGGATTTTTACAGAATAACTTTAGTTAAGGGGGATAGTAGGGTAAGACGGAGTACCCAGCAAAAGTGACAGTGTAAACCGACCAATTATCTTTGTTGACATATCGTTCGATGTCATGCTCTCTCGGCTATTATTTTTTCAAACAATTAAAAAAAAACTGTTTTACTGCTTACTTTAGATAATTATTATGCTAGCTAGTTAGGTGTTGCTGTGGTCGTCGCCTAAACCATACTATACTAAGGATAGCATTGTGTTTCTTTGAGATAAGCGACTTTTTTTCTTTAATTTCGATTACTGTAATAAATTGGCATGAAGGGGCAAAATGGGAAAATTACGAAAATTATTTCCCTAACACCTTTTATAGATATAGTCAGAATAATGTTAAACAAGCAACTCTGAAAAGGGTATTTTCGATTTTTAGACAGTAGAAAACGCGTTAAGCTTGAATTTTAACGCCAAGTGTCAATTTTCTTTGTAAACCTATAATATTCATAGGTGATTTTAATGTCACGACAGTAGATATTTTGCACTTGTTTACACACTTAATTCTGGTATTTAAAAGTATCTTTTCTCATTACCCTTTATTTGCGCATTTGTGCCTTTGGCTTGCACTGACGATACATATATTATAATATTTGCATATATGTAAATATACGTCACTACAAGGCAGTCTGCACTACGTGAACAATTACGCGACGTAGTATGTTTAATTCTTGTAAGACATAAATTGGTTTTAACATAATGGTAGTTCAATGGTTGTTCGTTGGAGTTAATTAGATTATATTAAAGCATGCTTCGGTGATAGAACACTGCGGTTAAAGTAAAGGCAATATTAAGTTTATTGTTGTTTTTAGGATATCTGCGAAAAATAATGCCCAGTTTATCGGAAAAACCATCATTAATTTCAGTGCTGTAATAAAGTTACAACAACGCCTAACTATCACATATTTTTAGTTATATCCGTTTAGCTACTTCACTTTTATGTGTTTTGTATCTTTATTTTTCCAGCAATATAGTACCGGGTACGCTACTAATTATGTATTTATTACCCATCTATAGACATTACATTTTTATTATAGCCATTATCATAGAGACAAAATTATAAACATTCATAAATAATAATGAATAAAAACAAGATTTGAGTTTATAACATTCCATAAAAAGTAATTAAATATAAATCCAACAATAATAAACATTTTATTTTTTATATATATTTTTTAAATTATTATTCCAAGAAAAAATACTTTTTGAGTTATACTGCTTAGAGGTCCGATTCTTGTAAATTACGTGTTGTCTGCTTTTTCACTAAAATCCATACTCTCAGAACCAATTAAAATATAGTTGCGTTATACAGGGTGTTTGGAAAGGTCAGGTCGTAAATGATAGGGTGAACAAAAATAATGTTAATACTTTATATAAAAATATTTCTATCACGCTTCGTTAGGGATTAATTAACCCTTAAAGTTGGAATAAAAAATCGGCATTGGCACACTGTCTAAAGAGCCGGTATATCACTTAAAATATTTTTTTATCGCTCTTTGTTTGACCTCCGGACAGTGCGGAGGTTCGTATAGGACTACAAAGTTCTTCCCGGGGTGGCGGTTAGAGGAGCTGTACGGGCGTTTTTACCTTCGGGGATCAAGTAAAGATTCACGATAAATTGACAGCATCTTTCTTCTGGAGCTAACTAAGCGCTGTGAGCGAAGATTCCTATAAGCCGGGTCCTAATTCTCGAGCATAAGAGAACGGACTCGACCACATCGCCAAAATGATCGTTCACTTCTCGGGCTGTTTTCCTTACAGTCGCGTAATGGAAGCAGTCGTTTGCGTTCAAGAATACCTATTTTAGCTTTTCGAGAGAACTCCGCCCACTTTTTTATGAGAACGCTGTTCCCCAGTTTCAAGAATAAGGACCCTGATGGTATCCTGTTTGGCAGTGAACACGAGGTGTTTCTCAAATGACAGGACTACATAGTTCTTTCCTGGGTGGCGGTTAGAGGAGCTGTACGGGCATTTTTACCTTCGGGGATCAAGTAAAGATTTACGATAAATTGACGGCATCTTTCTTTTGGAGCTAAGCGCTGTGAGCGAAGATTCATATAAGCTAATAGTATCCTGTTTGATAGTAAACACGAGGTGTTTCTCAAATGACGAAAAATGGATGAGCGTGCCACGGGAACTGTCAGTAGTGACAGTGAAGGTTATACGTAATACCAGTAGCAGTTCTTGGTTTAACAGCTATCAATTTATGCATTGCATCGGGTATTGTTCTTGTATCGAACAAATTTAAATAATTAATTTAAATATATGAATTCGAATTTCTTGAAGCTAAGAGCCCAATTATCCAGAAGGAGAGAGCTGGCTAATCGTCGTGTAACGGGCCAATAACTGAGAAAGCAAAAAAAATTAAATAATCTAGACACTTTAATAAAAAAATTTTGATGAAAAAAAAGTTTTTTAAAAAGTTGTCCCTTTCTTAATTAACATTTTTTTTCAATCTCTGTCGTTAAAAATTATGGAATAAAATTTTAAATAGTGGATCTATAAATTCTTTACTTTATGGACCTCTTCTTGTTTAGGTACTTAATAAAGTCATGCAAAAAAAACTGTTAATTATTTTGTTAAATAGATTTTTTCAAGTTAACATTATTTAAACAAAATCTCATTTTTTTATGAACTCAAAGGAAATTTAATTAACAATATAATAAACTTTTTTTTTTGCATCACTTTATTACGTACCTAATAAGAAGAGCTTCACAAAGTGAAAAATGTATAGATCAATTGTTATTTAAGCTTTTATTATAGACAATATGATTTTTTTTTAGAACGACCAAAATTGAAAAAAAAACTTAATTAACAAAACTTTTTTTACCAAAGATTTTTTTGTGTAGGTGTTTAGATTATGCCATATTTTTTAAAGTTTTTAAACTGTTATTTAATTCTAGAACAAAACTTTATTTAAAATGATATATCGGCTTTTTAGAAGGAGGACCTATTCCGTGACAACCTCGCGAAGCCCCATTTACAGCATTAAAAAAAATAATAAAAATAGTGGTGATAGAATTGTGTTGGGAATTCTTGGATATATATTTTACATTCCCTAAATGTTATTATTTTTAAAGTTATTAACTAAAAACTAAGCACCTTCTTTTATTTTTCTTATTTTGCAATATTTTTTGTGCTAGTAAGCCCTAGAGCCGGCTACAGGCCAAGGCTTGGCAAATGTCCGTTCGCCCAAATGTTTCCGCATCGTGTATATGAAAAACATATGGCAAAGCAAAGTCAACGTTGGGATGCGGGAACGTTTGAGCGAACGGACATTTGCCAAGCCTTGGCATGTCGTCTGTAGTCGGCTTAAAAATCATTTTTAGGCGTCATTTTGAATCGGATGAGCTATCGCACATATTTTTAGGAGCTTTATTTCTATTAGGGACTTTTTTGAACTTGTTGACTAGACTAATAAATTTAGGCTATATGTTAAATTAAATAAGATTTTTAACTAATTTTTTTTCACAAATTATGTATATTTATTGTGAATAGTTTGTCTTTACTTAAAGTTCTTGGAGCAAGCCGTAAAACTGGAAAATAATTAAATATGATACAGGCACCTGCTTGCCCTTTAAGTTTTTAACGAATACTTTTTTTTCGTAAGTTGGTATCAATGGCTGGGTAACATAAATCTGTTAATTACTTAAATAAAAAAAGAGCATTATTGTACGAATTAATCGATAAACCCATTCAAAAATGCCAAAAACATAAGTTAACTGTAATGGAATTGCAATCTCAGCATCTAAAAGAGAAAAATTACTATTTTATATATATAAATCTTTCTTCGTTACTGTAGTTTATGTGATGCATTGAATCAATGCGGGAAAGTATTAAAATTTTGATTTTGACACTTTTATTTAAAAAAGTTATATAAAAAGCAAAGTCCTGTGTGTTTCTAAAGTGTATATAATTCTTTGTTGTTTGATGGGAAAACAGAATACGATACTTAAATTAAACATGTAAAACAATTTGAGGCCTTAGTATCAAACGACTGGAAATAAAACAAATAAGACTTACATAATTTCAAAAACAAGTCATTGAAATGGGTATATCTACAAGTACATACAGTGGTAGGTAAAATAATGTTCGTAACTTTAAGAGATGATTTCTTGTATTAATCTAAGCAAAAAAGTTCCTAATAAATTATGTACGAAAATTAGCCGTTTCGGAGAAAAAAAGGTTAACTTATTTCTTTTTAGGCATAAAATAAATTAATTTTGCAACTTAATGATTTAAAATCATATGCCCAGCGTAATATGAGTATAGATTAGATTAGATTAGATTAGATTAGGAGGTGGATTGCATATCCTCTAACACTGCAACCTGCTCAGGTTTATTGTGTGTCCTCCGTCCATAGGTTAGAGCACGCTATCCAAGCCGGTCTGTTTAATCAGACTCCACAAGCTTGAAACTGGCCCCTTGGTATATCTTGCCCCTTTAGGTTTTTCTTCACCCAGCCTTGCAAACCGCAGACGACAAAGGGCTTCGCAGTAGCACCATACGTGTTCTGCGGTTTCTTCCTCCTCCTGGCAGAACCTACATAGTAGGTTTTCTTCTGCCAGGCCCATAGTTTCCAGGTGTTTATTCAGTCTGCAATGACCTGTCAGTTGACCCACTATTATTCTTACTGCCTTCCGGTTATAATTCAGAAGGTCTTTTGTAAATTCTGGCGAGTAAGCCTTGATGAACACTTTCGCCTGACGCTGTCCTGGTGTTCTCCTCCACCAGTCTTGTGATTCCCTCATAATCCATGATCTAATGGATGACCTTACCTGGCATGATGGAATACCACAGTAGGGCTCAGGACCTACCATTATCCTACCAGCCCCCTCCTTTGCCAATGTATCAGCTTCTTCATTGCCTTCGTGGCCTTCGTGTCCTGGTACCCAGGCAATGGTTAGCTTGTTGGACGCACCCACCTCTTCCAGGGCAATTACGCAGTCCCGCACCAGCTTGGAGCTGATTTTGCATGAACTGAGTGCCCTGATGGCTGCCTGGCTGTCCGAATAGATTACTATGGTTTTATCCTCATAGCTCCTTTTGATGATTTTCCTAGCGCATTGTTCTATGGCTACAATTTCGGCCTGGAACACAGTAGGGTGTTGTCCGAGACCAAAGTTTATTTTTGTCCTTGGTTTGTCCCCATATATACCTGCTTCAACTCCTTGGTCTGTTTTGGAGCCGTCTGTATACCAGATTAGGTCGGCTTTAATGGGAGGCCCTGCCACCCAGTCCTTTCTGTCTGGTATTAAAGTTTGAAAACCTTTGTTTAGCCAGTAGCTTGGTACCATTTTGTCTGAAGGCATCTTACACACTGAGTTGACTTCTTGGTCCTCCTTGAATCTCCATTGTATGGCCCTTTCCTGTCTTATGATAGGACTCTAGCCTTGTTTGCGACGGTATTGTACCGCATTCACTTCACCCTGTATGTAGATGTGAAGTGGCGGTAGATTAAGCAGCGCTTCCAGTGCTGCAGTAGGGGTCGATTTCATGGCCCCCGTAATACATAGACAAGCGAGTCTCTGTATACTTTGTAATTGCCTTATTGCCGTCTTTTGTAGCGTCTTTGCACCCCAGGCAATTGACCCGTAGGTTATCACTGGTCTGACGACCATTTTGTATAACCATAGGTTCATCTTCGGACTGAGTCCCCAATTTTTTTCCGCAAAGTCTTCGGCATCTACCCAGGGTATATATATATGAGTATAGAGTAAAATAATTTATTACGTCATATTTATTAATTAACTGGCTCGAAAAAATATTTTTCTTGCTTTATTAAATACAATTTTTCGAATAAGAACAGACAAACAAAATCCATCACACAATTAGCAACATCGTACGCGATCTCGCGTCGGGAAAGAAAGTTTAATAGAATATATGCAATTGCAATAATGCAAGTAATGTTTACCCGAATTAAAATAAAATTTTATTTTTAGTATGTATTATTGTAACAATTTGTAGAAGACCTACAAGACTTCTGAATACAGGAAGCGTAGTTCCTAATTTTAACAATTGCGGAAGACATCGTGGAGTTGAAGTGAAAACCGACGAATAAATTCTGAATTTAATTGACGAGGATTCGACAAGGAGTACCAGAAGTATTGTGATTACTAATACAACTTTATGTGATCTACGAATGTTGTGTTTTTTCCCTTTTTGGTGCATCGCATGGTTTTAAATAGGCGACTGTTGATCGTATATATTGGTGGTGTGTATTGCCACGTATCGGTTCTGTTATTTTTTTAAGTAAATATAATGTACTGAAGCCGTTATTAAATAAATAATATTAGCCACAAAAATTGTGTAAAAATATTTGGTAATTTAAGGCATAATTTTCAACAAATATTATACAAACGTAAACAATTCTATAAATCAGTTGCGGTTCTCGTACGCTTGTATTCCTGTTGTGCTGCAACGTTGTCAAATGTTTGGGTACAATTAGTAACTGGATGAGTTACCGCCAATAAACACCGTGTGTTAATAGGTGTGGTTTGAAGGTCACGTTAAAGTGTATTTATCTAATTGACATTACCTGGACGTTTAAAGAGGTGGTTAATAGGTTGTGTAAGGTCTATGGGGCTGCTAGCTGCTATGCAATATTTGTAGGTTTTGGTACTTAAACAACATCAACAGTACTGGGTATCAAACGTCTTAAAGATCTAAAAATTCGGTACCCATGGTACCTAGTACTCAGACTCCATAAAAACCTTCGTGGACTCTCATAAAAAAAAAGAAACATTTATTTTACTGAATATTAAGATTTCTGTATTTCGTTATACAGGGTGTCCGGAAAGGTAAGGTTATAAATGATAGGGGTGATAGAGTGAGCCAAAATAATGTTAGTATGTCATATAAAAAAAATCTATTGCGCTTCGTTAGGGAGATATCGAACTGTTGCCACATAACCAATAATTTATGGCCAACTAAATATCCTTATACTAATGCTTTTTTCCATAGGTAAACGGCTGTTCAGTAAGTCCGGATTATACAGGGTGAGACAATTTTTTTTTCATTTTATGTATGCATTTTTGACACAGGTGACAAAATTTATATTTTGCTTGGATATTTTTTTCTACAAAAAAGGTATACTTTATTTGAATTGATATTTTGGGCCTTTAGCTATAAAATAGCATTTTAAATCCAGACATACCAGCATTTCGTATAGACCAAAAATGCAATATTTTAGGAAAATCATTTAAATGTGCTAAAATTATTAAAAATGGTGTTTGTAGCCTCTTAGACTTTAAAATACAGATAAATACTATTTTTTATAATTTTACTATGTTTTAATTATTTTCTCATAAAAATGGAATTTTTACAAAATGCTGATATTTCTGAACTTAAAATGCGAAAAACGGTCCAAGGAATCGATAAAGTATCCTTTTTTGTAAAAAAGGATGAAGGAATTAAACGGTCAAAGCAAAATATCAAATTTGTCACCTGTGTTTTGCACTCATTAAATTAAAAAATCGTTGCACCCTGTATAATTCCGACTTTCTAAACAGCCGTTTACCTATGGAAAGAAGCCCTATTATGAGGTTATTTAGCTGCCCAAATATCATTGGTACTGTGGCAACAGTTTAAAAGTTATAATTAAAAGAAGTTTTTTTATGCCAACTTATATTTAATTTTATACTCGTATATGAATTAGCCTATGTCAAGAAACTCCAAAAAACCCTTGCGTTTTACACAACCGTATTTAGGTTTAACAACTTGTAACCAGTGGTGCAGCTACTATTGGGCTAGGCGGGAAAGTGCCTCAGGGCCCCCAAGCTCGGAAGGGGGCCTCTTGGAGTTGAGAGGAGCTCCCAGGCTTAGTAGCGAAAAGATGAGTTTTTTGATTTTCGACATTTTTTTTTATTAGGGCCCTACTTTAGTTTTTTGCCCCAAGGCCCCTGCTGATTCAGCTACGCCACTGAGGTAACAATATTTAGGTATAGCAACCTAAAAAACTTAATAAAAAAATATAAAAATATTTTTCCACAACAGTATTGGAAAAACACAAAAATAACAATATATATACAAAATATCACGGCAAAGCATACGTGAAAAAACAACACCCTCAAAATCTTAACACGAAAACAAAAAAAAGTCAAAATGTGTTCAATAAATTAGAACAAGTTCTATTGGCCACGATATATAATAAATTGGGATAAAATTCTTGTTTTACGCGACACAAAATAAATTGTAGCAATTTATTAACCAATTAATTGGGGTAAAACATGCTGTGTAAATCCCGCTTTAGCAAAATAAAAAACGATTTGCCATAATGCCAACAATAAATAATTACTTGGGAAAACAATATACTGGTTATGAATATGTTTTGTACAATACATATTAATTAGGAAAGGAAAAATAGATGAATTGTTAAATTATTTAAGTAAAAAAATTTGTTTTTTATACCAACTCTTTGAGATAACTTAAAATTATAATTAAAACTAATAGTTTTTCTTGCAAATAAAATATTTTTAACTGAACGCCGCGCGCCGAGCGACGATATGAAGCCTATAAATATGATTAACTTGAGCTGTTTTAATTCAATTAAGTACCCACACAGACTAAAAATTAGTTGGGCACAACTAATATTAAAAATATAATTTAATTAAGTAGTTTTTTATTTGAGAAAAAATAAACTTTTATCTTGTTAGGAT
This sequence comes from Listronotus bonariensis, assembly GCA_014170235.1. NCBI lineage: Eukaryota > Metazoa > Arthropoda > Insecta > Coleoptera > Curculionidae > Listronotus > Listronotus bonariensis. The sequence goes on from JACEGR010000032.1 coordinate 279,889, forward strand.
TCTCATTTTTTGCACCTGTTTTAAAACATTCTTTAAATGCTTTATGTTAAATGCTAGATACAACAACCACTAAAAAGGTTTAAGTGATTTTAATAGAACCGATTTAAAACCAACTTGATAACAAGCCGTTTTTCAACAGTTTAATGCTAGTTTAGTTATTTCGTTTGAGTTTATTTCACCGGAAACTTTTCTAAATAGCCATATAAACTATATGCTTTCGAACATCGTAAATGGCTATACATTGTGTTTTTCGAATAAACATTTTGCAATTTGTCATTTTACTCGAAACCGGATGTATTTTGCTTTTCGGTTAGGCAAGTGTTTCTCAAACTGTGGGGCGCGCTCCCTAAGGGATCGTGTGGTGAGGGGGTGGGAGGTGGGAAGGGGGAGGTGAGCATGCAAAAAAACACTTACAATATTGAAGAATAGAAATACAAAATTCTGACATAATTAATAATAATACACACAGTAGCCTTGACGGAGCCCCGTATTAAAATGTGTTAGGTGGTCGAAAAATTTTTTTGAAGGCGGCGGTAGCTACGCCCCTGAATACACATTAACACTGATATAGTAGGTGTAGCAAAACTTGTTGAAACAATATTTTATACAGTAAACTGGGGCAAAAAAATCGACTTTTTTAACACGCTTTTATTAGCTTAGGTTGTATCTATCTATCTATCTATCTATCTATCTATCTATCTATCTATCTATCTATCTATCTATCTATCTATCTATCTATCTATCTATCTATGTAACGGAATCTTTGAGCCTAATTTTTACCAACTCCAAGCGATTCATTATCGAGATTTATTTATCCTGATTAGGACCGCCAGGATAAATAGAATTCCTTTAGATCTGTGTCCTAATACTACTCTTGACAAAATGGCGAAGAAGATTTTTTGAGTGAATAAACTGGAGCATTTATTTTTAAAAAAACTAATTGATATATCGAACTAAAAATGAAAAATAAATAATAGTTTAAAAAAACGAAAAAAACACGCTTTTATATGCAACCGAACTAAAGAATTAAATGTTTTCATTGCAAGAGTTTGTCTTCAGAATAAAAGCATTGCGGTGCTTAATATATTAAATGTTATAATTATTCTATTTGCAAATATCTATGAGGGAAAAGTTATGAAAAAATAGTAAAATGCACCCCACGCTTTTGCTGAGTGACAAATAACTGTAGAATTATTTTCTAATTTAGTTCCGGTGCATATAAAGCGTGTTTCATTTTCGCTTATTATTTATTTAAACATATATTAAAAATATTATTAAAGGTAACAAAATATCATGAAGATTACAGCCCTTAATATTATTATTAAGAGGTTTATTTCGCGACGTTAGTTTAAGTGTTAAGTTTTTTGACAACAATCTTTTTTATGCAAAACACGCAACTTGTTAATATGAAAAATTTTAGTAACATACTTAAAAAATACATTCTTTTATTTTTAAAGAAAATTGGATGCGCTACAAAAAAACGTCTCTTAAAATTTTTCAATAAATTCTTTCCTTCAAATGTTATTCGACATTGAAGTTGAATAAAAAAGTAATTTCAAAGTCGAATAAATTTTGATGGGGTGAATTTATTGAAAAATGTTAAAAGACTTTTTGTAGAGCATCAAATATCCTTTATAAAAGGTGTATTGAATTTATTTTAATATTAATATTTCTAATAGTAACAAAAATCTAAACTCAAGGAACAAAATTGAAAAAATAGTTCAATGCTCATATTCTGATTACATGAAACGGCTTAATTAACGACATTTATAAAGAGCTTTTTTGCAGAGACTTCAATTTTAATTAAGAATGTGTGTTGGTAAAACTATTTTTAGATTAACAATTTGCAAGTTTTGTTATTATATAAGGGAGGGGGCGCGATGGGTCAAATGGTAAAATGTTAAGAAACGCTGAGTTAGGCTTCGGCAAATTTTTGCGACTTTATACCCCCATCATTATTAAGCTTTTAAAACACATCAAAAGCCGTAAAAGTTACACATATTGTACTTAGGTTGGTATTAATATCTCGATTTTCTTACAGGGTTCTGTATGCGTCAATCAGTTATTTACCAAAAACTACAAATATACCAATTTTTATTAGTTAAAGTAATAAACACATTGTAGGCACACATGGAAAAACAATAATGTTTATTAATAAATCTGTCCGACATTATACTTACGAAATATAAGTTACAAACTTTAGCAAATATTTTATGTTAAAAATTAATTTAAAAAAGTGTTTAATAACATGTATTTTCTTACTATGAAATAGTGATAAAAATCGTTAAGCAAGTCGAATGAATGCTCAGTTTTCCGAATGGCTAAAGCGTTTTTTTTTAATTAGGAAGCGTAGATTAAAAAAGGGAGAAAGGATTAAAACGGTCACAAAGAAGAAAAATCAATTTGTAGTTTTGTTGATATTTACAGAAAATCCAAACATTATTCACGCACGTGTAAAAAAATTGGGATATGTTAAAGGTTGGGTTAGAGATATTGAAAAATACATTTTCAACTGCACCAGACTCTAACAAGGTAAGCATCCCAGATGTCCCTCGCCGATTTTGATGAAACTGAAATATGTGGTAAAACAGCAAAAAATAGGAGACACTCATTTTTATTATAGGCCATTAAACACTGTTAAGAGGTGAAATGCACCACTGAAATCCAGCTTATTTTTTTTAAATATCTTGAAAAAGTGATTGGAGGCTGATAGAATTTTCAATAAAAATAAAATGATGGTTTTGATTTTGTAAAATTATCTCAATTTTCTTAAGATATTAAAAAAATGAGAGTGGATTTCAGGGATGCATTTCACCCTTTAAAAGTGTTTATTGGCCGATAAAAATGTGTGTCTCTTATATTTTGATGTACTACAACATATTGCAGTTTTATCAAAATCGACTAGGGACACCTGGCACAGACCACTTTTTTAAGTAGGTAATTAATATTACCAAATATTTTGAGGAGATATTTACTTGGAACGCAAGAGGTATTGTAATCACCTTATATTTTAAGCCGACCTACAAAAAGGTACGTTGCTCGTGCGGCAAAGCTGCCTCTAAATAGATATATCCTCACATAATAAAGAATAAAGAACAGATCAGAGGCGCATTCAGAATCGACAACCTTAAGGTAAAATTTACCCTTTTCACCGAACTAAAAGAGGTACTAGTAGTGTATTTTAGTGTAGGATTACCGATTTAATAGTAATAATAATAAACTAAAAAGCGAAAAATAAACATTAAAAAATTGAACCAGACTTGAAAAATGATAAAACTCACTAGAAAGTTAAAAACAATAAAGAGAAATAAAAAACTTGGGTAATAATATACGTGCTGAACTACTTAATGTTAATAACTAAATAAACAGAAGCTTTTTATATTTTAATATCAGATGTTATTACCCGACTTCTTTTTTTATTATTATTTTGTCTTTTTAGTAAGTTATATAAATTTTTTGAAGTCGGTTTAACTTTTTTAATGTTTTCTTTAATATTTTTGAATTAAGAAAACAAATTTCCTATTCTACCTTTATAATCTAAAACAACTCTGCATAAAAAGCTAAAAAACAAACAAAAAATGTCAAGTGTGTTTTTCTTTGCTTTAGTTTATAAAAGGTTTTATAATATTTGCATATGCATTGCTTATTCCTGGAATGACTACATGGAAAACCGTATACTTTTGTGCCAGTATATGTATACCAGATAAACACGGTTAAGAAAATACATTATAAATATTTCCATTTTTATTGAAAAGCTGACAAAAAAGAACATAAAAGAAATTTCCTAAGGACAGTTTAACCATTTTTTTTCATTAAGCCTTGATTGTGCTTCTAGCCCACATTCAAGGAAAAGGACATAAGTTACCTATTAGGAAAATGTTTGTTGAACTCATGACGCAGTACTAAAAATTACTTTTTGCACAAATATTTATTTAATTATTTTTCGTCTAAAATTTTAGAGCTTTAAGACTTACGCCTCAGGAAAGCCGCCATCAAAAAATCCATTTGATTGGGACAAAAAGCCTGATTTACTTTTGTCATTTGTAGCTTTGTGAATTTGGCATTTATTTTTTTTGGTACCTAGAAAAATTAATTTTACTAAATATTTGGTAAATTAATAATATTAGCCGCAACTCAAAAATATATATTGTGTAGTAAAAGCAGTTTAAGCTTAAAAAATCGGCGCTTATTAAAAGAAAAAAATAAATAAAAAGTAAATTTTTATGATCTATTGATATGCCGCTACCCGCAAGTGCCCTTTCTGTGAGAATAGTTCAAGAGCCAGTATCATCGAGATAAATGTAATTTTAAGAAAGATAAATGTATGTAAGTAGATCTTAGTAAAAAAAATACTTACTATTTTAGAATCTACACGGTAAGTTATAAAAGCGGGACGTAAAAACTTTTTTACATTTTACCACTTTATACATTCTAAAACACTTAGATTCTACTAACGATTTAAAGGTGTAGATATGGAAAGTCAAGGTCTTATTTTACCCCTTCTCCAAAGTTAAAAATTATATCTAATAATTAACAAAAGTTTTAAAAAGTTGGTTTAATACAGGATTTTTATTTTTATTAAACAATTTTTTTTGTATTTGTCAATGGCGGAATGTTATTTTCTAAAGCCCTCATGTATATAATTTTTTCAGCTTAGATATTATAACGTGTAAAACCAGATTTTAAAATTACAGTTAATTCTGAATATTAATTGATCGATTTATTAATACAGAGATTGGTGGTATCCTCAACACTGTAGCGAAAAAGCTCGTTGTGTTTCGTTGCTGTCTTGATTCTAGTTGTAAAAGTAAGATAAGTGTACCAGTTCTTTTACTAGTCTTTTTGGTTTATCAGCATCATATAATTTGTTCCTACCAAGAGGTTTAGATTTATTCCCCAGTAAGTAAATGCAGGACATTTATACATGATGTAAGGCTGTATTAAAAAATTTAATTATTTCTTAACCATAGCAACAATTTGCCGTTTTGTGGTATTTATGGAACTTTATATTGAAAATTAAAAATAACAAATACTACAAATTAAGATGCCAAAAAAGGGCAGATCGAGTGTCATGGTGTTTCAGAATATCACTTGATATCACATAATTTTATTTAAAATAAGAAGGGTAAGGTTGTTTTTAGCTTATCCTCAAGTAACAGAAAACACACACACACGAAACAATGCACATTTATGTGCTATATCCACGTACCAAATTTTATTTTGATATATTAAAAAAAAGAAAGTTCTAGGGCTTCTGGATAAGGACATCCGGTATTAAAAAGCAGGGAAAAAATACAGAAAAAAGTGTTTCCAGCGAATTTTCCAGTGTGTTCTTACATATTTATTATTATTCATAACCTATTTTGCAAATCGGTCCTTCTCTAAGTAGGCCCATGGTATGAAGAAATTTATTTGCGAATAAATTTAAAATCTGTACATAAATTAATTTCACAAAGCTAAATATTGGATTAATTTTGTACCATAAAATGCTTTTCTAAAACTATATTCATATGGTTGTCCCTGGCTCTTGGACTAATATACAAAAGGCTCCGCAATCCTTCACAGCGCCGCGACGATAGAGACCTGCATTATGCGGCATATCATAAAGGAAAGTTAGCAAGGGTGGCCGCGAAGACAACTGTGTCGACTTAGTTGCTTAAAACTTTTTTGTGTTTTTTCTCTTTTCAAAGAGTACCGAATTTTCGATTTTAAACTGTTCTTTCTATTATCAAAACAATAATATACGTTTTTTCAATTCAACACCCTATATAAAATAATATTTTTTTTATTATTTCACACGAAATTTTAAGTAAATGTTACCAACCTTTCTATAACGAAAAATAGATCCATCTTTTATTCATTTTTAAAGGGATGTTTTACCATCATTAGTTATAATGAAAAAAAACATGGTATACGCTTTTTTGTAATAAAACTATTGAAGTAAAAAGTAAAAAAAATCTATTGTTTCCATTAACAAATGTATACCTCTAAAGAAATTAAACGTACTTCCACAGGGAATAAAACAAAGAGTTCTTTCCTGTTTGCTTCAACTTGGATTTTACCTGATAAATAAATACAATTACGAGAAAACTTCCGGGTATAGATATCGACTTTTTGCCTAGCAGAAATTCGTTTTGCTTTTCGAAAATTCAATTTTTACGGCAGTATGGGTAAATCAACTTTTTTATCTAGATGTTTAAGTGTGTATAATTTAAAAAACTAATTATTACTTACGTATTTCGGCTGCTTGTCCGACGGACACACATTAAAGCACTCATTTATGAGAAACTTGGTGGACTGAGGCCGCAGATATAATATAAAAAAAGACGATTTGTCTCAATCATCTACCAAGAATACCGCCTTACCGCCGGTGTACAAACTACGCCATTTATATTTTGATTTTAAAAACTATTACGGTTGTCCGACAGACATACGGTGCGATGGATTTTTCTGGGACAAACTATACTGGGTTAGTAAAAAGTACCGCAACTTTTAAATATCTTTAAAACCGCTAAAACTACATTTACCAAATTTGTTATCTAAGCTGTTTTGGACATAAAAGTAATATCGGCACTGTTGCCAGAATTCACAATTTTCTGTTACACATATTTTTTTCTGTTTTTTTTTTAAATAAAATGCCCCATTAATTTTTATTGCATTAAATTGTACGTATAAAACTTAGTGAATTTCTAAATTTTTAAAATTATGTCTGTACTAGTTGTTGAGATATGATACACTACACTTTCAAGGGCATTAATATCTTTAAAACCGCTAAAGCTATGTTTACTATGTTATTTGGTATTTAGGGGTTAATATCAGCATTGTTGCCAAATTTTAATAAAATTGCGGTGTTGTCATACCTTGATAACTGGGTAAAGATTAAATTTTGAAAATTTGGATTTTTACTTAAGTTGGCATGCTCCTTTAATTGCAAAATAAATTATTTAGATTAGATTAGACGGGGAGGTGGATTGCATATCCTCTAGCACTGCAACCTGCTCAGGTTTATTGTGTGTCCTCCGTCCATAGGTTAGAGCACGCTATCCAAGCCGGTCTGTTTAATCAGACTCCCCACAAGCTTGAAGACTGCTCTGAGGTATTTTTACTGCTTTTGGCTTTTCATCAGCCTGAAACTGGCAGACGACAAAAAGGGCTGCAGTAGCACCATACGTGTTCTGGCGTTTCTTCCTCCTGGCAGAACCTACTATAGTTCTTCCTCGCCAGGCCCATAGTCTCCGCAAAGCTATTCAGTCTGCAAATGACCGTCAGTTGACCCACTATTATTCTTACTGTGCCTCCTGGCTCATAATTCAGAGCTGCCCTTTTTGTAAATCCGGCGAGTAAGCCTTGATGAACACTTTCGCCTGACGCTGTCCTGGTGTTCTCATCCACTGGGCCAGTCTTGTGATTCCATCATGATCTAATGGATGACCTTACCTGGCATGACATGGAATACCACAGTAGGGCTGGGGGACCTACCATTGTCCTGCCAGCCTCCTTGCCACTTATCTGGGCTTCTTCATTGCCTGTGGCCTTGAGTCCTGGTACCCAGGCAATGGTTAGCTTGTTGGACGCACTCCACCTCTTCCAGGGCAATTACGCAGTCCCACCAGCTTGGAGCTGATTTTGCATGAACTGATGCCCTGATGGCTCGCCCTATTAATCCGCTGTGTTTTAGATCACTATGGTTTCATCTCATAGTCCCTTCTTGATGATTTCCCCTAAGCACATTGTTCTATGGCTACAATTTGGCCTGGAAACACAGTAGGGTATTGTCCGAGACCCAAGTTTATTTTTTGTCCTTTGGGTTTGTCCCCATATATACCTGCTCCAACCTTATCTGTTTGGAGCCTGTCTGTATAACAATTGTGATTAGGTCGTGGCTTTAATGGGAGGCCCCGCTTTCACCCAGTCCTTTCGTCTGGTATTAAAGTTTGAAAACCTTTGTTTAGCCAGTAGCTTGGTACCATTTTGTCTGAAGGCATCTCACACACTGAGTTATGACTTCTTTGTCCTCCGAATTTCCATTGTATGGTCTTCCCTCCTGTCTTATGATAGTGACCTTGGCCCTTGTTTGAGACGGGGTATTAGACCGCTTTCACTTCACCCTGTATGTAGATGTGAAGTGGCGGAGATTGAGCAGCAATTCCAGTGCTGCAGTAGCTGATTTCATGGCCCCGGGTGGTCGGTACGCAGCGGAGTCCCTGTGTGATACTTTGTAATTGCCCTTATTGCGCCTTTCGTAGCGTCTTTGCACCCAGGCACTGACCTGAAAGTTATCATTGGTCTGACGACCATTTTATAACCAAAGGTTCATCCTCGGACTGAGTCCCCACTTTTTCCGCAAAGTCTTTGGCATCTACCCAGGTGTTCTTGGGCTTCTTGAGTGACTTTGCTTAAGTGTGGTCCCTGCGCTAGTTTTTGGTCGATGACCTCGATATTTAAACTTTTGAAAAGTGGATTTCACCCGTTGAGCCTGGAAGGTCTTAGTCCTTCTCAAGCGCTCTTCTTTTGTGAAAGGGACTGTTATTGCTCTTGCCGAGGGTCGAATTGAGAGTCCCCTCCTGTTTGCACCATTTGTCAACGATGTCTACGGCGTTCTGTATTCTGGGGCCTGACAGGTGCTCTAGGTGACCCCATTGACCATGCCGACGCGAGGTCATCAGCGATAATCCAGGCAGTTGTACCTTTCACTCAGTCAATTTGTTTGAGAAGTTCATCTTACCAGGATCGTTCAATATAATGGCGATAGAACGCCTCCCTGTGGACAGCCCCTCCCCACTTTAGCCTCCATTGTTACTGTGCCTAAGTGGTGGATCTTATGGACCCTGTTTCTCAGTCAGGTCTCGATCCAGTTGCAGATCGTGTCGGGGATTCCCTTTTCCTTAGCGCGGTTCATTAGTGCAGAAAGTTGGTACGTTGTTGAACGCGCTTCCCTTCTATATCCGGCGAATGCGCACCGCCACCCTTTGTCGTCAATCGACTTTGCCAGAGTCTGTTTAGATCGTCTAGTGCTAGAGATCCTACAGACATTCCTGGTTGGTAGCGTGGTGGTTGGCGCCGTTCGCATTCCTATGAAGGGTGCTTCTCCTCTGGATGTATCTATCCACTTATTTTTTTTCCAATGTGCCAGCAGGAATGAGGATAGACTGGATTGGTCTGTATGACTAGGCGCGCCCTTCTAGGGATTTGCCCTACCCCGGGGTAGGTAGATCACCCTTTTGCCTTCTGCCATAATTTGGGTATGTAGTCCAGGCTACACATGCTCTGAAGATTGTGCATAAGTGTGGCATTAGGATGTATTTTAATACATATATTACAAAAACAAATAGGACATTTTATTTAAAATATCAAAGTATTACATGTAGCCCAAACTGAAAAATCTGGCAACAATGACAGTATCACTGTTCAATTCTCTTACCCAGAAACCCTTAAATGCCAAAATTTGTAAACGTAGATAAGTTGGTGTTAGAGATATTTGAACGCATCTGAACTTTTTATCTAAAATGTGGTGTTGTCATATCTTAACAGCTAATAAAAATAAAATTTTGATAATTTGTAGATTTATTAAATTTAGCCTGCGTAACCCTTTGCAATACAAATAAATGGGACATTCCATTTTAAAAAACGAAAAGATACGTGTAGCACAAAACAGAGAAATCTGGCAACAGTGCCGTTTTTACTATTCAATTCTTCATGCGCGATACCATCCACATACCAAATTTGGTTAATGTAGCTTTAGCGGTTTTAAAGATATTTAAGAATGGCAGTACTTTTTACTAACCCAGTATATTAATTTTAAAATTAAAGTTATTTAAACAAAAGCGTTTTTAAGTAATATGAAGCTATTGATATTATTGTTGCATGGGGACCAAAACGTTATCAAACACGTCCCCTCGATTTACTAAAAAGATTAATTAACAGCAGAAATAATAACAATATTTATTGGTTAAGAATTTCTTTAAATTAAAATAATAAAACACCTAAATTTATATACAGGGTGTTACAGAATGTTGTTAAGAAAATTTAAGGGAAAATCTATATCAGAAAATGTAAAAAAAACATTTTCGCAAATTTCTCGTTCTTAAGATACAGGGTGTTACACTTAAAAAAATTAAAACACTTATTTTAGTAAATATTGTTAGACTGCATATAAACCTCATTTAAATAAGTATTTATTGTTGTTGTTACATAATAGGTAATAAAAAAATTATAAAACCTACTTAAAAAAAAGTTTACGCAATTCTTCTTTTATGGTGTTTAAATATGCAATTATAGGAATTTTATTTTTTTCTCTCTTTACATTTACACAGTTGCCGCGCAAGACGCCCGCCACTGGCCTTGTTAAGGTAAATAAGTCAGTAAAAGAATTATTCTCATTATGCCATAAATATCTAACATTGCTAAATTAAAACAAAATTGGGTAAAGTATTATAAAGATATATTTATAAAAACATTTTTAAAAAGAAGTTTCGTACCCTGTATTTTGAGAACAAGGAATTTGCGGACACATGTTAAACTTTGTTTAATATTTTTAATAATACAATCTGCCCCTAAATTTTTTTAACAACATTCAGTTACACCCTGTATATTTTTTGTTTTTTTTTAATAAATTTTTTTGTTTTTTTATTAAAAACAGAGTTATTGTGCTTTTGGACAAATAAAAGTTGATTGACCCATATAGGGTGTGTCAAAGAATAGACTACACTATACCTGTGGTTTTTTTTATTTTTTATTAATTAACTTTAATTTGGGAGACAAAGCCTTTTTTAATATGTATTTTTAACCAAAAAATATACATTGTAAAATATTTTTTAAGGCTTAAAAATTCCATTTTACTTTAACAACTATCCTAATTTTATCCTAACTTACCACTCAGACAACTTTAAAACGAATTTTAAATTGTAGTTTTATTAGTGAACTACTGCAAAGTTAGAAAATAGCACTAATATTATATTAAATTAGTTCTCTTAATAGAGTTAAAGAGAAACTAGTTAAATTTAAATATACGGGATAATTCTTAAACTTTCAGCATATATTTGGTAAATTGGTTGTTAGGACAAACAAACAATAAATAATTAAAAAAAAGGTAATGTCTAGTTAGTAAAATAATCAATTATTTTGAATTAGATAAAGTTACCCAAGATATGGGGACAAATAATAATTAGTAAATTATTTTTTGTTTTAGAAATAATGAAGTATAGTTTTTACACAGCTTTATAAAATTAAACGGCTGAATTTTTGTTCTTATTAAAAAAAACAATAAACAATAAATATAATGTTGAGTATTTGTATTAGTATCCAACTCTAAGTCGTGATTTTGGTTTTTTCGAGATAAAAATTATAATTTGGGCCTATAGTAACTAACTATACCATATTATTTCTGAAACAAAAAATAGGTTGGTACTTTATTTTTATTAGTATTCATTATTTGTTGCTAGTTGAATTGAATTTTAAAGAACTGAATATATTCCTAACTGAAAATAAAAGGTTAGTTTTATTTTTAATTTTAATGATTTATACTCCAAAAACGAAACGTGTCCAAAAAAAAAATTACATTCGTGATCACTGCCCCACAAAACCCCTATATACCAAATTTTAATCAAATCGGCGACGGGTACGGTGTAGGGTAGTATTCGAATACTTGGTATTATGAATCGTTTTCAGAATACATTTGGCTGGTATTCGAATAGACCTATGTGTTTGGTATTCGGTATTCGAGAGAATGCTTGTTTGGTCAGTATTCGGGATTTTGTATTCAGAAAACTGTTCTTGAATGGTAGTATTCGAATAGTTTTTCAGTATTCGACGAATATTTTTTTGAATATTCGAATACCGGCATACCAAGTATTCTATGAATACGTAATTGATTAAATGGTAGTTTTTGTTAACTAAACAAAATACAAAACAAATATAAGAGACATTAAAGCTGTATTTAATATGCCTAATCTAAAGGCGGTATAAAAATGTCACACACAATTTTACAGTCAGTGGCGTACCTTTCTTTGCTAGAAATAATTGTTTAGGTGGCTCTCGAGACGTTAAACTGCTTTATTACATTAAATTAAGATTAAGCTACTTTTTGTGAAACTAATAATGCCATAAACAAAGCTGGCATAACCCTTTTAGTTTCTAAGCTACGGGGCGATATTGAAAATATTGCATTTTCACCCCTTGTATCTCAATGACAAATCATAATAATTTTAAAGCAATTTACCTCAAAATTATTGTTTTAAAAATATTGACCAAAGTTAGCTTTTTTAAACGGAACCCCCTGTATATTTGAAAAAATAATTTCTTCCGTTACAAACTCTTCAGAAATATATAACACTGTGTGTTTATTTTACTAAACAACGACAAAATCCCAATTTTCATAATTCACATTACACGGGGGTTAAGTTATAAATTTGCACCCCCAAAGCATTTTCTTTTTTATTATACAAAATATCGCGTAATTTTGTAATTTTTGAATCAGTAATCGGATTTTCATTATATCCTAAGATATACAAGGTGCGCTAACAATTATGACTTTTTTTTAATGGAACACTCTATATATTATATCATTGTTTTAAAGGTCTTTTAAAAGGCTAACAAACACCATATTTATTATATTTATCTTAACTAGTTTCCGAAATACTGTCATATAAATCTTAAGAATCATTTTTATTCGTATAAGAAACGTACGTAATTTTAATCCTCCTAACTTTTTTATTTTGCTGGATTATTCGTATTTTTTTTTCAGAATGTTTTTATCTCTACAAGGTACAACAAAAAGTATACATTCTTTAAAAGAAACATCCCATGTATTACCATTAAAAAGATAATTTAAAGAGCTTTACAAAATTACCACATTTAACATGTCTATCTTTATTGGTTTTGGAATTATGGCCATAAAAAATGTTAATAGACAATTATTGGCGTAATATGTTTTATTTATATAATAAAAAATAAATAAGTTAAGAAAAGTGTAAATTTAAAACTTGACACCTAATACAGCTTTTCGTCTTTTAAAGGTAGCCTACATTAAAAAATAATTTAATTTTGTGAATTCAATCGTATTTCATGTTTTGTTTTTCTATGAAAAGTTTTACTATTAAAATTTGGTTAGGATTTTTTTAATTTCCATTTTTTAGTCTACCGCAAATATATCTATTATTGTGGTCTTTCTTATTTCTCCTTTTTATTGGGCATCCATAATGAATAATCCAATCCTTAAGCTTTGGCCCCTTACATTTCCTTCGCGTTATACATTAAATCATTTTCAATAAGTGCTAATTAAATGTTAATAGGTAAGTTATTGCTTAAGAGAAAAAAACAACTTATTTAAAGTTGTGAATGTTAGAACATTTGACTTTTGTGCTTTAGTCTCGTTAATAACAATTAATCTAGTCGAGAAGTTGATTTCCTGCGAAAAATAGTTACAAGTCTCCTAAAATATGCTTAAATGATCCGAAATGGCATATAAAAGAGATTTTGTTAAAAAATTATAATTAACATAATAATAAACTTAAAGAAAAAAATGCATAACTTTATTAAGTGCCTATGTTGCTACCAAATGGTTATTTTAGGCAATGGCTTCTGCCAGGCAAATGCCTTCTGCCTGGGTAAATGGTGTATTTTCATTTTGAAATGCTATTTGCCTAGAAAATGCTATTTGCCTTTAGCATTAGATACCATTTGCCTAAGCAATTTTTAGGCAAATGGAAATATTTTCATAACCAACAGTCATGCAAAAGTGTCATATTGGGGGGTCATGGTTAGCTCTGGTTAGTTAAATCTTTTTTTTTTAATGTGTATAGCGCTTTGAACCAACGTGTTTTTTGCTTTTTACTGTAGTCTGCAAAAAACACACTGTACACCTAATATGTTATCAAATATATTACAGTCATTTGCCTAACAAGGACCACGGCAAATGCATTTTACCAAAGCAAATGATTTTTAAATTAAAATTATTTTTATGAAGTCATGAAGCAATATTTGAGCGTAGTTTTCATATAATATTGCCAAATTTTATAACTCTCTGCCGCAAAATTTAAAATCTCTTTCACAATCTGCCTTTAAAACACATTACATAAATATATTATTAGCAAGCGACAATAACCTTGTTAAATGGATATTTGGAGTGGGAAACAGAAAATATATTTTCTCCAATTAGTTACTTTTATTAGTAGGTTTCTTTTTTTCTATTTTGGTTTATTTTATTTAATATTGTAGTTCATTACCTTCGTTTATGTCTTTAGCTTTATACTTAATTATAATAATTTAAAAGGTTGAGTTTGATCAGGGGAGGCATTCCAGGATGCCTCATCTTGGACTCCGCCTTTTTCTGAATTTAATATATTTTTTCTTTGTATTATTGTTTGTTTATGCAAGATATGAAAATTCAGAAATAAAGACATTTTATTATTATTATTATTATTCTTTAAAAGATCTGACGTATCATGGCTCCGACCCCATAGGGCGTCGTGCGGAAGGCCATCCATATCGAAGACCTCCTCGCGTCCGCTCGGTCAGTGATCTTCGGCAAATTCATTGCCTCAGTAGACGAAGAGATCCAGGACAGCAGATTTCTGCATCTTCATCACCAGTTGTTCGGGTGTATTTTCACATGCTGCAATGTACCTCATTTCCCTTAATATGTTATTCTTCATGCCTCCAAAACGCCAATTATCAGGACAACCAATCGCACGGTATACTCCGGATAGAGCCTCCGATTATTATTATTCTTTAAAAGATCCAACGACGTATCCCATGGCTCCGACCCCATAGGGCGTCGTGCGGAAGAGCCATCCATATCGAAGACCACTCCTCGCGTCCGCTCGGTCAGTGATCTTCGGCCAAATTCATTGCCTCAGTAGACGAAGGGATCCAAGGACAACAGATTTCTGCATCTTCATCACCAGTTGTTCGGGTGTATTTACTGCATGCTGGAATGTACTGTTTCCCTTAATATGTTATTCTTCATGCCTCCCAAAACGCCAATTATCAGGACAACCAATCGCACGGTATACTCCGGATAGAGCCTCGAAGTTCGCCAAGAAGATCTTGATATTTGGCTCGTTTCTCCCCGTTCTTTTATATCGATGTTAGTTTCCGCTGGGGCGAACTCTATTACGTACATGGTGTGGTTTGTCTTATCAAGGAGAACGATGTCAGGTTTATTTGCTTGAATTTGATGCGTTGTTGGGAACGCGTAGTTCCAGTATATGCGACAGTTGTCATTTTCCACTACTGCCTCAATGTCTCCGGGAGCAAACGGCGGTATTGCTGTTTCATCGATGCCGTAGTAATGCCTCGGGCGATAGTAAAGTACCCGAAGAGCGTCATTATGCCGATGGATGTAGCTATTGACAGCATGCACTGGACAAGCTGACAATAGATGCACAAGGGTTTCAGGTTGCTGTCGACAGGCCTCGACATGCGGTGTCAAGAAAGGTTGGAAAATTGGCTTCGGTACACCAATGTGTTTATCACCCCATCTTGGCATGCTAGTAGGAATCCTTCGGTCTCAGACTTAAGCTCGGCGGATTTCAAAAACCCAAACGTAAGCTTTCGAGATAGATCGAGTCTATTGATGTTTCTGTAAAGACTCCCGTGCTGCGGCTTATTGATGTGATCTTCTAAGAGCATCCGTTGTTCAGCTCTTTTAACTGCAGCTGTTGCTAGACTCCTGTCTTATAAGTGACTGGTCGTCATTAGAATCTATTTCAAATCTGAGACCGAATTTCTCCGCCAGCTCACTCGGCTGCCTTAAACAAAAATGCTCAACATTGGCCATCTCATGTTCTTTTACTAACTGCAGCAGTGGATCCGTGCTTTTTGGCAACCTGACAAGCAAGACTCAAAACCAAACTGAATCATGCATACACTCCAAGCTTAAAAGGCCGCGACCTCCTGATGGCGTGAGAAGGTAAATGCGGGAGACTGATGAGCGGGGATGGATGCTGCGGTGAAGATGCATCATTTTCGTGTGCTAACATCCAGTTCACAGCGCAACTCTTCTCGCGATCCTTAACTACTCAAACGAATAAAGCAATAGGAACTGCCAGCATGTTGGTTTGCAGCAACCTTATTTAATCCTGATGGTTTCGGATTTCCATATTTTTCCTTAAGCGTTGCCTGTAATTGCTTCTCAGCTCGGTCTTTACAGCTTTAACATCTGATGCGATTTGGTCGATACCTAAATATCGATACGTTTCGTTATTTCTAAGCGGACGGAGAATCGCGCTGTCAGCAAGTTGATCAGCCTACAAATCGTTACCATTTCGGCCCTTCACCAGCCTAAGTTTTGCACATTTGTCAAGTCGAACTCCATGCCAGCATCTTTGGTATATTCGTGAACCACTTTAAGAGACTGTTGTAGATCTCGCTCACTAGTTGCATAGAGTTTCAGGTCATCCATATAAAACATGGTTACCCGCGCTCCCCTTCTTCCTGGTGATCCACAGCAATACCCCAAAAGTCTTCCGAAGAGACACGGATACAGGAAGCAGCGATATACAGAATAATAAAGGACTGGTGAGTCGCCCTGAAATACGCCCCGTTTAAATGTTATGGGATCAGTAATGATTTTTTGTGCTCCAGATGTTATGGAGAATTTAGATTTCAGAGCGGCATCAGCTGTTCCGATGCAACGAATCAGGTTAGGAGGAACCTTGAGATCTTTAAGCAGATGCAATATTAATTCATGCGATGTTGTATCAAAAGCTTTTGTAATCAATCCATGCCATACTGAGGTTGCGTTTGTATTGGATTAGTCTTGTGTGATGCATCTATCGATTAAGAGATTTTCCTTGCAACCATTGATTCCTCCTTTTCCTCCTCGCTGCTCCCTATATCAGAGAGAATAGGATCAATTGCACTTAGTATTCTAGAATACAAAATTCTAGTAAAGCAGCTGGTATTAAGGCAAGTGATTGGTCTGTGGGTTCTTTGAGCTGTGTTAGATCTGCTTGCACACAGTTATTAATATAGTTCGGCCTTCTACAAACCATTCAGGAATTGGTGTGTGTCCATTAAGCCACGAATCAAAGATTCTGGCCAAATGCGGATGGGTACTGGGGAATTTTTCCACCCAGTTGTTAATGCCATCCGGACCCAGTGCAGAATAATTCCTTGCACCATCTAGGGCTCTTTTTACCTCCTCCGTCGTGATTGGTGGACTTTCGTGCTTTGGTTAAATTCCTTGTCCGCACAATAGGCACTAAAGTTGTTTAAAGCAGGAGTGTCCCGTCGTAAAGCTGGTCCTCGTAGACATTCTTCAGAACTGTTCCACAACATTTGCTTGTGGCGGATTTTCGACCGTTGGCGCTGGGTCTGCGAGAAAGCTAGAGGAGGTTTAGTCACAAATTCATTTTGTATCTCTTAGACCTTTAGCCTTTTTTCTTTAAGCTGTTATTAATAACACCCAACGATCATTATGCCGGTCCTGAGCAACGCTGAATGACCTGAAGCGTGATTCTGTTAAGTGTATGGTGTTTTTGGCGTAGCTTTAAAGCTATTTTTCTGATCTTTGCCGTAAAGGTCTGTTGGCTACGATATATAACCCGTACACTTTGAATGCGCGATACCTCTTGCCGCGTTAGATCTGTTTTGGCAATTTGCTGAATTCTGCGTTTCGATCTTCCGGGGTGCCTGGTGAAAGCTATCTGAGCGAAGTTGTTAGGAACAAGTTGTTCGCAGCTTCATAACAGCGCTGTTAAGTGCCAAAATATCCGTTTGTTCTGAAGTAAATCCCGAAAGAGCGTTGTTTGTAGTACGTGCTCCTCGGGATTTTATGTGAGACGATGTTGATGTTGATAAGCCTCTCTGTTAGTTCGTTGTTGGCGTTTTCGGGGGCAATCTCAATTACCATATTGCCGCAGGCTGGTTTGTTCAGATCCTGATTATCCAGATCCTGAGGTGGCTCCTGTTGTCTTGGTGTTCTGACATATCGAATCCCGGTTAAGATAGGCTACATAGTCTCTCAAACGTTGTTGGGAGAGATGACTTAGCTCTGGGTGTTAGCACACCATGTGGCGTGCATCCGTGCCATGTGGCCCTAATGGTGGGTTCGCTGAGGAATATGCATCCATCAGATCGTCCTAAGTTCGTCCGTCCACGTGAGGCGTCCATGTCCATTGCCAAGTCGTTTAAGGGCGTCCGTCGGTTGCTCCTCCAACCTGCCCTGCCCCCTATCGAACGGGGTGGATTGTTGGGAAGCGCTCATCATTGTTTATAGGGACAATGCGAGATATCCACGACTCTGCGGGATGTCACCCACAGAGCCGCGGCGGTTACCGGTATTACATAGGCTACCGGACCGATTCAGGCCTCTCGTAGGTTGCTGTTGGTACCTGCAACCCCTTCTTAAGCTCGCTGGCAGTACCGTCTTGCTTGGATTGTTCGTGTTCGGTAGCACCAAGAACAATGCTAGGCATTGTCTGATGGCCAGACTATTCAGATTATTATTATTATTATTATTATTATTATTATTATTATTATTATTATTATTTGCCTACGCAGAAGGCATTTGCCCTAGGCAGCCTAAAATAACATACATACCGCGACACCTACATACGCAGAGCTCCACAAAGCGAAAAAAACTTTTATACCGCCTTTCATGACAACGGAAACCTGTATAAAAACTAATAATTACCAAATAAATAACTGTTCGAAAAATGTTGATAAAAGTTTTATTATCGCGAAATCATGTTCTTTAAAGTGTCTTAATGACACTAGATTTTTTAAAATTTTTAAATTATTATTTATTTGGATAAATACATTATTTAAAACCTATGCTTACTACGGTGGCGGATCGCGCATGCCTCAACCGCCGCGCGAAAGACGATATTTTCAATGTTAAGCTACCAGAACTAACCAGAACTTTCGGTCGACGAAAACCACGCGATTTACTTTCGCCCAAATTAAATATACACTTTTAAATGAAAGCAAAGTCAAGTGAATATTTGATTTGGACGAATGTAAATCGTATCGGTTTCCGCCGACCGAAAGTCCTAGGAAACCGCAGCTTTAAATAAAAATTTCAAATATTGAACCTACAATTCCGGGAATTAAAAACCTACTAAAATCTCCTGCTCTTTTAGAAACTTTCATTATATTTAAGCTATCACTTATATTTTTTACGATTTTATTAAAAAGCTTGACGGCTATTTTTAAAGTTTTTGTTAATAACAATTGAAGACGTCAATGGATAAAGATGTTATGTGACATCTCAATTACTCAAAAACAAGTACTTGTGACATAGCATCTTTATTCACTGACGTCCTCAATTGTATGTTTTTGCAGCAAAAATCAAAAATACTTCTATTTCTAGATACTATTTGAATCGTTTAAGCCATCAACAATATTTTTGGGAGACTTGTAACTATTTTCGTAGGAAATTAACTTCTTAACTAGACAAAATAGGCTAAAATGCATTTAATAGTTTCAACTAATAGAAAGGTAAAATAATTTTAGGACAACTTATATAATTAATTTTTAAAAAGCATAATAATTACATATGTTAAAAATGTTAATTATATTATCTATCAAAGGTATAATTTAACGCAAAAAAAAAATTGCTGTTGTATAAACATGGGTCGGACAATTTAATAAATTTTATTAAATTGTTTAAATGCATACATAAAATTGAGGTTATTTTTATGAAAAAAAAATCCCAGTGCCAATTTATATGATATACCTACGTCTCAAATTGTATTTTAATATCTTTAGAAATAAAAAAGTTATAGGGATGGGCCATCTGCTAGGGATACGCGGTATGGTAAAAATATGCTTAATCAATTTGTTTGTAAAAGCCATAGAGATGTGCTGTTAAGAGTAAAAGCTTTGAAACTGGTTGATCGATGTTACACTGGCGCCGAGTGTTCTGTTTGCTTTCCTTTAGTTGTTTTCGTAATTTATAAGTTATGCTTTTTTCCGATTAGGTAACAATAAGGTAAATAAAATAACTATTTAAATCTTGAAAATGCTTGGTAAAATACAAGGTGTTTTTAAAGCACTTTTTTTATTAAATGGATTATTTTTTAAAAAAGTTAAGCAACAAAAGTTATGTTATATATTTTTTTTCTGAAATTTCGAAATTGCTGGACGCCATGTTGCCAAAAATATTAAATGGAGAAGGATTTCTTGTGGCAAGTCATTTTAAAGCTCCTAAATAGTAGGTACTTTAAATTTTAACGGACAAGATGTCTCCAAAAGGTGCGGAAAACATGCTGCTACAAATTCCTGAGGCTAAAATAAGAAGATTTGGGAAAACTTACCTTGCTTTAAAAGTGGATGATTTGGGTATACAAAGTGGTATAAATTTAATCTAGGTTTCTTTTTTTATTGATTATTTTATAAATAACAAGTGTATAGTCACAATATTGAGCCAGATGGGGTTTAGTGCGGTAAAAAACATCTGCTCTTTATTTTATTGGAAACTTTCAAGGGCACTACCTGCAGCGGATGCATGTACTAAAAACAAAATAACCTTGGTAAACCACTCTGTAATTAACGTGTAATTAAAAATGTTTTGTCATTTAACATATTTTACCTAAATAAGGTACACATTGTAAAGTATCTTGCATACAAAAGCTAAATTGTAAATTAGTTAACAAAAATGACACTAATAGAAACCCTTTAAAATATTTGTTTTAGTAATAAAAGAACATTTTTTAACGTAAAATCATACTTAATATTCAGAAAAAAACACGTTTGGGCATAAATGTTGGGAAACCTTTAAATTTTTATCAAACAAAATTTAACAGGGTATTTGGATATGCTGGACTATTGACTCTCTATTTACCGAAATCGTCGAAGCGCATTCCAATTTCTATATAAATAATATCGATGGTCTAGTTAACAAATGTAAGAGCATTTCTCAAAAAAAGTGCATTAGATACACTAACATATAATTTATACAGTGTGGACGTAAATAGTCCCCCCTTGTTAACGTTTGTACCCTGAACTTTTCGTTATAAATGGGTATGAATAATGGTAGGATAAAATCTACTTTTTGACGTTAAAATAATAGTTGCAGAAAGTAAGATGGCGGATGGGCGCTATCTTAGAAAAAAAAATTAAATGGAAGGGGGTCTCGTGATACATCATTTTAAAGCTCCTGACGAGTACTTTACAACCCTAGAATATAAAGTCAATACCTTTATTTACTACAAAATGGAGAAACTTTAAAAATTACCTAAATACCTGTTTATATTGCCATATTTTCGAAACTAATAGGGTTAGATGTACTTAATTTAGTATTATCTTAAAGCTTTTTAAAAGATATTTTTAATGGTGATACTGATAATAATATACAGGATAGAACAAATAGTTGATATTTTTTTAGAAAAGCACCCTGTATATTTTATTATCATAAAAAGAACTTTTAAAAAGCTTTAAGAAAATACAACATTAAATACATATAACTTTATTAGTTTCGGAAATATGGCCATCCAAATCAGGTATTAAGGTAATTTATAAAGTACTGGCATTTTATAGAGGGTGAAGATATTGACTTTATATTCTAGGGTTACAAAGTTCTCGTCAGGAGTTTTGAAATGTGTCACAAGACTCGCTTTTCCATTTTTTTCTAAGATGGCGCCCATCCGCCATCCTAATTGTTGAAACTATCATTTTTACGTCAAAAAGTAGTTTATAGTCTCCCATTAGTCATATCCGAATTTATAAAAAATTTAGGGTACAAAAGTTAGCAAGGGGAAAATATTTATGTCCACATTGTATAGGAACTTTTCAATGCACACAAGTAGCAAGTAAAATATATAAACTTAAAGATGTAAGCTCCATTTTCCAATCGTGTTAGGTACCTTTAGACTAGAATTATGGCACAGTTTTAAAACTTATATAACTTAAAAATTGTTTTTTTTACTTGTATTTAATAGGTTAATCAGCCTTAAGCTGCGTCCACCCTTGCAATAATTCGCCGTGCCACTCCAAGCCGCATACCGCGCTACATAGCGTGGACGTGAACGGAATTCACGTCGTTTCAAGGGCTTGGCGAATGATTCGCCGAATATTCAGAGCTTGCGGGTTTTTTAGCGTCAAAGGAGCGGCCTTATATTAATATAAATTATATATAATTTAAATTAATTATAAATGTTAACGATGGGTTTACTAAAAGAACGGCGAGTTTGATGCCTAAATACCAAAATACCGTTGGTGCCGAATTTTTAGATGTTCTCTTTTTCCCTGTTTCTTTAACAATAACCAAGCCCTCGACCAAGCCCTACAACATGCAGTTGTTGCGTTTTACAGCACCTTTTAGACAAGGCGATAGTGCCGCCCCGACCGTTATTTTAAATTACTATTCCCAAAATTGTCTCTCTAACTGGGGACTGAACGTTAGGGTAGAGACTCTGTCCATTGCGATACCAGAGAAGACTTATGACTCTACATATAGTTAACATATGTACTAATTTTCTTGTTACTGTAAAGAGGCATTTTCGCAAAAACCTTAGTTTGGCCGTTGTTTTGCGAGATTTTTTATTTAAATATTTCTTTATAGTACAGTTTTAGGGTATTAATCCACCTAATTTTGGTTTACATAAACATCAGATTTATTTTAACTGATGGTAAAAGAAAAAAAAGGATACTTCCATTCGACGACGTCAATGCACATTTTCCTAATGGGGTTTTTAAGATAGAGGCAAAAGAGTGCACGCTTGGGACGATCAGGCGGCGGTTTTGCGGCTCGCCGCGGGGGTCTTTGGGGGCCGCGGGCTGTTGATGGGACTGCTGTTGGCCCTGAGGGGGCTCGCTACCGGTCCCGCAGGCCCCCACCCCCTACGGTGCTCATCGCGGACGCTGTCGCGTTAAACGAAGGAACTGGCCATGCGCACCCCCTCCCGGTCCGCCGCTGTAACCGGTGACCGACCACAGACGATTGTTGCACGAAGATGGCTCTTGAAGTTCATACTGCAGCCCTGAAAAACAAAAAATAATAATTAGTCCCTGTAAATCCTCTAATTGTATTTAAAAAAATATACAGGGTGTTACCGAGTGTCGTTAAGAAAATTTAACGGCAGATTATACATCAGAAAATATAAGGAAAAATTTATATAAACATGAGTCCGCAAATTTTTCATTTTAAAAATACAGGGAGTTAAACTTGTCAAAAAACTAAAAAATTCTTAAACAACTTTTTAGTAAAAATTATTAAACTGGATAAAAACCTTATTTAAATCAGTATGCATTGTTGTTGTTACATAATCAGGGCCGTGCCTACCGGGTGGTGCAAGGCACCAGGGCGCAACAGTGTAGAGCGTAAAAATGTAAAAAATTATTTTAATAGGGTAAAAAAGAGTACAGAGTAATGGGGAAATTAAATATTTGGGATAAGGACATTTTTTCTAAACCTGCAATACAAAATTTTTCCAGGAACGACAAATAATTTTTGCACACCAGCGCCAAATACCCTAGGAATGTACATTATTGCTAATTTTTAAAAGAAATAACTCTTGCAATGCTTCTTTTATGGTCATCAAATACGCAATTAAGTGGATATTACTTATTTGTCTCTTAAACTAAACAAAATACGAAAAAAATTAAAAAATATTAAAGCTGTATCTTTATTTGCCTAATCTACAGAAAGCACAAAATTTTTACACACATTAACACAGCCAGTGGTGTACCGTTTTTTGTTAGAAAAATTCTTTCAGTTGCCGCTTAAGATGCTAGTGAATTTAATTAATATAAATAACTAGGTAATAAATTTCCCCCTTAATGACAAATAACATTGCCAAATTAAAATAAAATTGGAGAATATTTAGGATATTAACATTTTTTTCAAGTGTAACACCCTGTAACTTAAGAACAGTGGCGGCGCTAGCTTTTTTAACTTGGGCGATACCTGGCAGAAAAATGTGCGTGCAAGTGCATAGAGGAACGCAAAAGGGGGCTTGGCCACCCTAAGATGGCGATTAGCCCCCTTAAATCGATGAATATTTAAAATCTATCATAGTATGAGATCCGAATAGGAAGCGACCTTCACCTATCTGACTACCGGATAAAAATAGGTAGATAGTATTTAAACAAATAGATCGCCATAGGTTCGCCAAAAAAAATATGGGCAAGGCTAAATTTAGTTAAAAAAAGTCGAATGGAAATATAAAATTGTCACTATACAGGCAACCTATGCAAAAACCTTTGTTTAAATGCTATATTTAATTTATAACAGTTTTTATTTAGACTATTAGTGTTTTTCGACATTAAATATCTATGGCTTCAGACCCCCCAGCTTTCTGCGCTAATGCCAATGAGTGCAATATTTTAATTAAAGTTTCAGAATACGGGACAAATATTTTGGGCTTGTTTTTCGGACCTCTAAACTTGTGTCCCAAAAATATCTCCTAATACCCTAATCCTAAGTTGAGTAAAAAAGTTGTCTATTTTAAATTCTGGCTATACATTTTTGCATAACGTCGCGAAAATTTGCACACCCCTGTTACTTAAGAAATTACCTTTGTACCCAAAAGAATTTTTAAGAGAAAAACCTCACCTTTACTGTTTTATAATTATTCATTTATCAATCACTTCACACTATTAAAAAATAAAAAAAAATTATTTACTGCAACAGATCCCGGTCGATTTGGGTTTGGGTCAGTCTTAACATCCGGACCCACCCGGTTTACATGGGTCAGTCTATCAGTCGTGAACACATCTCTAGTAAGACCCCAATATTAAACAGGGGTAATAATGGGGTGAAGCCTGATGATGGATACAAATTTAAGGGTACGATAAATTTTTTAAACGTTAAGCTACACCAGCATTGCGGCCTAAAAAAAAACATTAAACATTTGGTGTCCTGCATTTTTGTAATAAAACAAACGATTTTTGAAAAACTTGTTTGTTTAGTAAGGCGTGAAAACCAACAAATGACTTATTTTACTTCCATCTTTAGTGATATACCCTATTTTCTTAAATCAATTTCATTATTTAAATTTTTAATTAAACTGACGGGTGAAAATTTGCTATTTTACATAAAATATTTATTTTAAATTTAAATTTTAGAATCCCTTTCAAATGACATAACGCAACCTGCTGTTAATTTTTATTTTTTCGATCATAGATTATTTATTTAAGAATTCCGTTATTCAGATGTCTTAGATACGAATTAAATAAATGGTTTATGAGAAGGGTATGGTTTTTTTAACAGGGCATGCGTTTCTTTGCTGCTTGCTCATCAGGTTGGGCAAGACCAATTTAGGTTGGGCGCTCGCCCAACTGCGCCCACCCCTGGCGCCACCACTGCTTGAGAACAAGGAAATTACGGACCCATGTTTATATAAACTAAGGCTGACAAAAACCAAAAAAAAGCAAAACCGGTTAACTGGTTTTCAATAAGGCTGATTTCGGATAAAACCGTTTAACCGAATATTCGAAAACCGGTTATCAATACCGAAAAATTGAAAACGGTTTTCGAAAACGAACAACCGAAACCGGTTTCCAAAAAACAAAACGGTTTTTACAACCACAAAAACGAAAACGGTTTACCTGAACCACGGTTAACCGAAAACCAGAAAGTAATTATTTAGTTAAATTTTTCTCAATTAATCGTGTTTGGGTAGACAACGGGTTTTCCCGTAAGCCGTAATACTAAACATCTTACAAGATTCTTAAAAATAGATTTATTAAATAATTGAATAAACAAGAACAAAATATAGCTATATAGCGACGTCTATTGACATGCATCCAGGTCATAAAAGAAATTACAAATAGGGAGTTCTCTACAATAGAATTTGTTTGGATAAATCCCCAAATGTTTTCTCTTTTTCTTTAAAATAAAAATATTTGTTTTCTTATTAATTTATTAAGTTTTATTCTAGTAATTCACAGTCGATTTAATTTGGCAAGTATTGGAACTTTAACAATCTGTCAACCAATATTCGATTTAACAAAATGACCGGTTTTTCTTTTTCCTTGAATTAAAACCGCAATCAACCAAAAATTAATTATTAATATTCAAAAACAGGTTTTTGGTTATGGTCAAAACAGAAGTCAACCGATTTATTAATATCCAGGAAACCACTTATGCAAAAAACCGATTTTGGGGCCAAAATCAAGCTTCACCAAAAACTGATTACCCGATAATCGAAAACCCTTTAACAGAAGAACCAGTGTTTGGTTTAAACGAAAGCCGCGGTTAACCGAAAACCGATTTTCCAAAAAACCGATTTTCGGTTTTCAAACACCGGTTTTTAGAAACCGGTTAACCGGATACCGATAAATCGGAGCTCTACCTATCAATTTTGTTTGTATACCACAAATTAAATTATTTTTTAAGACATTGTGATTATTTTGACCATAGGTTGCAAATAAAAAATCACAAGCTGATACAAAATTTGGTAATGTAATTGAATCCAAATTAGAGATTAAGTCAACGTACATTTTTAACATACTTAAATTCGGTGGTTGTTGTTTTTGAGCCATTTTTTTATTTTTGAAAGTTAACTTTATGAAAGAATCACCAATTAATTGGTTTATATCGTCTTCACTCATAAACTAAACTGTATTTTTATAATTATGACTTATATTAATAAAAACAATAGATTTATTTTGCATCAAAAAGTTAAAAGACATACATTAACTTTTTTAAAACTAAAATAAAATATAATTATTTCTTTAAATATTAAATATTTAGTAAATTGATATATATTTTTTTAAATAATCATTACCTTTGTTTTAGATTTATTATTTAATAATTTGTATTTTTAAAACTTTGGATTGGAAAGGAATGTGAATAACAGGAATACATATCATCCAAAATATTGGCATATAACCTTTATGCCTGTCTTACGGAATGATTCTCCACCACTCTTGTTTTGCGGGGCTGATGGTCCTGAACTCTGCTTGTTTTCGAGATGGTTATGTTATCAGAACCAAAGGATTAAAATCCACGTTTTAATAAAAATTATCGTTAATGCAAATAAATATAGATAATTTCGGCAAAGAAAAATCACGCTAATATCAACAAATTACTCTTAGAATTTTTATTTGTGGACTTGCAGGAAATTTACAAAGCATTATACTGCTAAAAATCCACAAAATTTAAAAACAGCAATAACATTGGTAACTTAAGAAGAAAATTTTCAGTACTCAGTAAAATTTATTTAGGCTATTCCGCAGGCACAGCCAAAATCCAATGTAAATTACAATCAAAATTTTATACCTGGACCGATACAAAATTTTTAACAAAATCCAAATGTATTTTAAAATCAATATGGTTATCAGAATTAAAACTTTGGGTTTTCTAGTCAATCGATTCCAATTCAATCAAGACCAATGCAACAAAAACATTTTCCTACAAACAAGTAAGTGTTTGACCCAAAAAAAAAGAGTTTTTTGGCCCACAGGGCCAGTGCCAAATACACAACCTGACCCGATTTCAACAACTTCTAAAAATCCTGTAAGACAATCACCTTACCAGACAAATAATTATTTTAAATCTACAGGACCGCGTAATCTTGTATTACAAGAACTATTCCAAATTGATAATCAATTTGATTCATCACAAATAATAACCAATACGAAATAATACAAAGAGTCCGCAGGCCAACTGTTTTAAACTAATGAACAAAGTCAAAATCCTTATAAATTTAAAAATATTTGTTCTAATGACGATCAATTTAATTTTAACCCACATGAAATATTTTATCACGAGGTCAATAACTCTAATACCTTTTTGGTAAATAATACAAATTTTCACGATTTCCAGCCTGAACAACTACCCCACGTAGCAGGAATGTATACAGAATAAGAAAAAAATAAATAACTCTCCAATTAAACTTCTAATCGATACTGGTCGTACAAAATTAATTTTGCGGCCAATAATAGCAAAAAAATCTTTTCCGGAAAAAATATTTAATCACCCCTGTAAAATAAAAATCGGTACAGGAGGAACACTTAGCAAACAATCTTACTTTTTAGAATTAACGAAAACGGCGAAATATCGTTTACTCTTTTTGACTTTTATATATGGCATTTTCGGCATAAATGAATTAAAAAAATATAATGTTATTATTGATCTAGCGAACCCAGCGTTAGTCAATAATAAAGTATCAATACCTTTACATTATAATAAAAATATTAACAATAACGATATAACCTCAATCAACGCCCACGAAATATCCACAATCCAAGTCCCCGTGTCAAATTACAAAGGTATAATAATTCCAGAACAAGTAATTAAAAGTGTTTATTTTCCGAAAACACTAACAACAGCAAAACAAGGCATCGCAAGAACAGAACTTTTAAACAGATCTTACGAACCCGTAACTTTAAAATTCTCGGAACCGATTAAAGTAATAAGCTTTCCCGAATCGAAGAAGCAAACCCTAAAAAGCATTTCAAAAACAATTTTTGCCAAATAATTAAATTAAAACAACCACAATAAAAGCAATACTAGTACAGGAATAAATATGACCGAAAACGCAGTAAATTATTACACCCCTCAAATATAATTTAACCAAAAACAAAAAATTTTCATGATAAACCTGGGTAGCTTTCCAGTGACAAATTTTTTGTGCTTCACGCTCCAGGGCTTGAAGCTCTTGATCTGCTATAAAAGTTAGTCACTGGAACGCGTCCTTAGACAAGGAAAGAAAGATAACTTTAGGAAATTTAAAAATTTCGTTGTTTTTAACCTTCTTGGCTTTATAATAATAATCTCTTTTTAATATATATTTCCATTTTAAAGAAATCATTTTAAAAATGCATCCTTAACAATAAAAAAACTCGTTTGAAGCACAAAAACCAAAAGAGGGCTGGTGCATAAGGGGCAAGGGGAAAGAAAAACGGATTAGTTCAGTTGCATAACACTTTCCGTCACTGGAACGCCATAAAGTAGAACGAAATGCTCCTGAGCTACTACTCGGGAGCACTCTATTTGCGTCACTGGAAAGCCACTCTGATCTACCGCAGCCTTCATGCAGTTAGGCTACTGATAACAATAATTAATTTGATATAGGTACTGTATCGAGGACATTCAAATAACATCTTTGAAATTCCCGTTACTTTTTCATTTAGGAAAAGCTGAAAATATAAAAAGTAAACATACTTTTATTCATTACGTAGAAATATTACCTATATTTAATCAATTAAATAATATAAAAGCTTTTATTGGGCCGTAGAAAATTCGCTTAATAATACTAATTTACACTGCAAATTATTCACATTTTAGTTTTCCTAACTTGCTTTGGCATACACAAAATGTAAATTATAACGGTAGAATAAAGTTAAATAATATAATCAACCCCTCATAAACGCTCGAAACGAGAATTTATCAATATTATTGGAATAGCATCAAAATGGCTTTTCGGAACCTTAGACTATGAAGACCGTTAGAAATATAATAAAGCTGTTTCTATATTAGAAAATTATCAAAAAATAAATAAATATATCCTTTAATTTTATTACCAAAACAACTTATTAATAATTATAATCAAACAATTACACTCATTGATAAAAATCAAAGGTTTATACAAACTCGTATCGAAAATTTTAAAAAGGATTTAACGTATTTAGGGGCAGAAAATACACTAAACAAAGTTATTTTAAATTGCCAACATTTAATAACTTTTCTTGATTATTTAGAAAATGCCATTATGTTCGCAAAAGCTAAATACATTGCATAGTACAGGATGCCCGGATTTCGTTGCAATTGCAGGGTATCTTGCTTATTATTAGAGGTAGAGGCTTACGGTTTTTGCGAACTGTTGCTACTTTTTAATGAAACTAGAGATGACACTAAAAGTGTGTTTATGACCCTCTTAGTTTTTGAAATACAGGGCAAAATTCATTTTTTTCATTTTTGGACCCCCTTAATATCTCAGTTGTTTTCTAACTTATAGTTTTTTCTGCCCAAATAAGTTCCATCGTCATATTATACTAATAAAAATAACCACTTTAAAAGACGATTGCCTGCAATAAAATGATTAAGGGTAGTCTGAAAGGCACAGTCGTATTGTGAAGGTATAATACGACCGTGCTCTCCCGACTAGCGTTTATCGTTTTATTGCAGACAATCGACTTTCTTAAGGAGTTATTTTTATTAGTAGATCATGCCGACAAAGCTTATTTGGGCGAAAAACTGTACAACAAAGATGAAAATTGATATTGGTGGATATTTTTCGTAGAATCTAGTGGTGTAGTTTTTTTTAAATATTTTTCGAGATATGAATCAAAAATATGTTTTTTCTTATAAAACACCCTGTATATTTTTACACACACCTAAAAGTTGTTTTATATTTTAAGACCCTTAATTGATGTTTTTAATTTTAAGATTAAATTTCACATAGTGGGCCATGATATATACTTTATAACCAAAGAATAAAGTTAGCCCTTAGTTCATGATTTCTTACATTTAACAGCACAATTTACTATGTTTTAATTATTTTACCTCGCCCAGCATCTCTATTTATCCCGTGGTCCCTTAAGTTTGTTCACTTAATTAATCAAAAACTAAATATTTTAAATTAGCTTTACTGTGTTTATATTTATAACCGTGCATGTTTGAAATCAGTATGTTTTCATGATTTAAAGAAAATCATTTGATTTAAAAAAATAGATAACCGTGTATGGAACTGTTACCAAAATTTTTATTGGAATTTAAAGTTTAAAGGTATTAGTTTTATACATGGTTTTCTACTATTTTGTTTTAAATCGAATGTTTCCCTAAAAATTATGGAAACATACTAATTTTGGAAACTGCTTTGAGCGTAGGTAAACACAGTGGCGCTAATCAAAATATTCACTTTTTAATTAACGTCTCGGGACGGTTAGAAGGTTGTAAACCATAGGCGCACCAGTCTCTGTGCAAAGAACAGGTAGAAATACACCGAATTGCGTTAAATAAGGATTATAAATTTTATATATATTTTAGTATCTTTTCGTATGTGCAACTGAGTGGTTATAAATTGTTAGAGTATTGTTCAAAGTATTACAGTATTGTAAAAATGGCTTCTCCGCAGAAACGCGCATGTCTCGGCCATTTAACTGAAAAGCAGATTGTTAAAAACGTATTCGATTATACAGGGTGCGGCAGAATGGACTCCCACATTTGGGTAGCAAATAAAAAGTCTACTATAAAATATGAAGCTAAACTTTTATTATTTTCAAAAAGAGCACACTTTAAGGTTTTTTAACTATGTTTTCAAAATTATATCGTGTAAGTGACGGCCGTTAGCAGCGACACACATGCGAAGGCGTTCCTAGAAGTTCCGCATCACTTTTATCACCATGTCTTGAGGAATAGCAGCAGTTTCATCTCGGATCGCTGTCTTGATTTAGGAAAGTCAAGAACCAGTTGCCCTTAAGTTAGCAACCCATTTAAAAATTGTTTTCCGGTCTGGAACAGAGGCATTCGGAGGCAGGAAGCGCGTACAAAATGCTCTTTAAGCTGGCTTAAAAAAGACATTCAATCCTGGTTGATGCAGCAAAATATTGAACATCCTACAGATAGTGTTAAACTAGAGTTGTTTCAGCTAGTAAAAAGTGAAGTCGCCACAAATAAAGCTAAGTACACACGTTTTGTAATTGATGAAATAGCCAAGAAACAAAATATAACTGTATATCGGCTGCCACCTTATCACTGCGAACTAAACCCCATAGAACTTATATGGGCACAGGTGAAAGGTGAAGTAGCCAGAAATAATACTACGTTTAAACTAGTAGATATAAAAAAACTATTTCAAATTGCCATATCTAATGCTTCCCCAGAAAACTGGAAAAAATGTGTCGAACATGTATTAGAAGTAGAAAATAAAATGTGGTCTTTGGATAAAATAGTAGATACAACTGTTGAACCTCTAATTATACAAGTAGACTCATATGACTCAAGTAGTGATAGTATGTCAGATATGGAAGAATGTGAATAACTAGATGTAGATTATGTAGCATATTTAATTAGGTATAGATTATATTTTAAATAATTATTTTTTGACTATGCATTTTTAACATGTATTATTTTCTTAATAAAATGGTTATTATTAACTATAATTATACCAACTGTACAATATTGATATACTATAAATTTTAAAATAATTTTTTTACACATATAAAAGAAACAAGATTTTCATTTTACCTAAACTGTTTAAAAAGGGTAAGTTCCCAAAAATAAACTCAAGCGCACCGCCACTGTCAAGGTTTTTATCACATTATTCCCACGTAAATACGGGTAAACATCTGTTATTTCTTTGTATTTGACCCAAGAGCTTGACGAATATTAGAGCAGGGTCTGCCGGCCTAAAATTATAATACCTTATCAGTACATTACAGGTAGAATTGAAGAAAAATATTTATACTCGGACTAACATAGAAAGCGAATTGCCATAAAATTAAATGCAGTTTTGCTGCAAAATATAAACAAATTATAAACTGTGGGCTAACTTTATTCTTTGGTTATAAAGTCTATATCATGGCCCACTATGCAAAATTTAATTTTAAAATTAAAAACATAAATTAAGGGTCTAAAAAAATTAAATAACTGTTAGTAATATATATTTTTGAAAAGCTTTTGTTTTCTATAATTTAATGAATAAAAAATATACAGGGTGTTCTCTATGAAAAATCTTAAAACTGATTCATATCTCAACAAATATAAAATTAAAAATAAATCTAACTACACCACTGAACTCTAAGTAAAAAATATCTATTAATACCAATTTTTACATTTTTTGTAAGTAACAAGACTGAAGTGAACTGAAATACGATGGGGGTGTCCAAGAATGGAAAAAATATTTTTTTCCTGTATGTCAAAAGCCAAGGCTATAAAAATCTTTTAGTGTCATATATCGTTTTATTAAAAAGCAGCAACAGTTTGAGAATTTAACAAACGGGGTTACGTTTTAAGAAGGAACCCCCACTGACTTCTGACAAGTATGGGGCTTTTCATATTTTTCTTTAAAATATATAAAAAATGCTTTATTTTATTAAAAACGGAAACTGCAAAAATTTGCAACAAAAAATCCAAAAACAGCATATCGGTTTAATTCGTTAAAAAAGTTATTGAAAAACCAAATTTTTTACAAAAGTCGTTGTAAAAAACAATTAAATTTTCAAATTTTTGTGCTTACATATTCCAAGATAAATAACACTTATTTTGAAACTTTATTCTTATTATTATTTTACTAATAAAAGTACCCATAAAAATATCAATAATGATAATAAATATAGTATTAAAATAAACAAAATAATAACCACATTAGGCCTATTTAAACGACCGGTATTTATAAGCATTAAAAAAATGTGCTATTTTTATGGCATCCCTTTAAACTTTGTTTTAAATTTTGATTTTGGGAAATTTAAGGCATGGTAAAAGACTAACAAGCCAAAACAAAAATCAAGTTTCAACAATATTGGTATTATTAAACAAATTTGCAAAATCTGAGTAATTTTAAACATAAATAAAGAAATAAAAGCTCTTGTGTATTATATCTTTTAAATTTATTCGTTTTATGGGTTTTTTTTTGGTACTTTTATTCTTATTGGTAAAATTATATTGGGTAAACGTTTAAAAATATGTTTTATTTAACATGGCATGTTTGATGACAAAAATTTAAAAATGTATTTGTTTTTACAACAATTTTAGTAAAAACGCTGTATTGTAATAACTTTTGAACGAATAAAGATATCACAGATATGCGCTTTTCAGATTTTTTGTTTTAAATTTAATGTTGTTTTCGCTTTTAATATAATTATTATAGCATTCCACTGAATATTTTAAACAATATATTACCAAATCCTAAACTTGATAAACTGGTTACCCCAGCGGGGGTAACAAAAGAGTTGACTTTTTTAATAAGTAAATGTTCCCCTTCAAAACAAAATTCAGTTTTAAAGACGAGTTTCCGACTTCCATTGTCTTTATTTCATTTATTCGCACAACGTTTTGGGCAGTACTATAGTTTACACGTGACAGGGCCGTTCCTGGCGCCGTGGTGCAAAAACCTACCTACAAGAAAGTTAATTTTATTTTAAAAAATTTTGAGAAGCATAAAAAAAGGTCCCCACCCCAATATATTCATGTTCCACAATTCCCCATTCCCGTCTCTATTACTTTCTCAGATATGCTACCTATTTATCCTTAATGAAATACTCTGTATAATATTTTAAACCAGATTAAAGGGACAGCTGCTATCAAGCTTGTCTAATAGCTGACGTCATTAAAATGTGAATTGAAAAATAGAAACGCTTACCGCCAATGACAAATGACATTAAAAAAAATAATAATGTAACCTAAAAATGGTAACTCCCGTTTTATAGCAAAAATGCACAATACTTTCAATTGCAGTTAAATTAATCCTTCACATGGTTTCCCACACATATTATTGTTATTGTTATTAGTATACATTTAGTCAATTTTGTTTGACTTTTAACCTCAAATTTGGCTATATTTCCCCTTTGTTTTTTCAACCTGTTAGACAGTGGTTAGACATCTCCCGAGGCCGCTAACAACCGCTAACAACCGCTGTGATCTGCTGTAAGACTGACGTCATTGATTTGTCAAAAAATGAAAGTGCTTACAGCTGCTGTAAGCAGCTAACAAAGAAAATATCCCTTAAAGTTCTTAAGACTTTAGGCATCTTGGCTACGCTCTTGCTGTCTTGGTGTCTTAATACGGATTTGTTTTATTACTCGAGGCAAATAACCTAGTTCATTGGCGAAAGCAAAGCATTTGAGGGAGAAAAAAGCTATCCATAAAAATTCATATTATTAAAAAACTATTTTTAAAAATAATGAGTGAAAACTATTGCTAACATGTATGTACTAAAATGTAATAAAAAGTGTAATTTTGTAATATTTATGTTCCTATTTATATTGTACTACTTTTCATAGATTGGAAGGTCGTATTTTTATAACGTAATATGTATTAATAATACAAATAAATAAATAACCGTAATATGCCAATAATAGTAGGGAATAAATAGAATAAAATTGCCAGTTGATTTAAATTAAAACCTTAGCCGGTATTCTATAAAGGAACGTAATGTAGTGTATGTTTATACTGTATTGCTGTCAAAGAGTTGCTTGTTGACTTTCCGTTAAAATGTAAAAACCTAAATTACTTTTTATTAGCATTTCCTTTAAATGCTTTGTAAGTTGTTATTCTTATCTTGCATTTTTCCTCAAAAATTGGCTGTCGAGATACAAAGCATTTCCTAAAATTATTATAGAACAACCTTTGCCTAAAATTGTGCAGGTTAAAATTTTCTTACAAATATTAAAAAATAGTTTAAAAATTTTGCATTTTTTATAATAAACCTCACAAAGTCGAAAATTTTACGTAAGCAATTAATATTATTTTTTTAATATGAGTAAATGCAACTAAAAAAGCGGTAGTTATGTATCTATTCTGATAGCTTTACTGCTTTTCCAATAGAAAACTCTAAAGCAGAATAACAAAGGTTTTGACAGATCGACAGATAAATGGAAAACGTAAAAATGGTTGTTGACACCATGTGCCATGTGAATAAAGCTAAGCAAATGCTTTTACTTAATATACGTATAATAAAGGATAAAACATACAAAACTGGCTGAAATATATAAGGCAAATACTACAATAATTGCTTTTCCTAACCTTTATTTACCTAGTCCTATATATTTTTTATAAATCTGTATTTTTCGTATTTTTGTTTTATAGACTTGTCATGTACAAGCAAGGTTATTTTTAGAAAAGGCAATTAGGGCTTGTGCCGCCCTTCATTGACAAGGTAAATATCCTTAGTCTAGCTTTATTATTTATTTAAAAATATTTTTAAAAAATGATTCGTCACGGAAATGTTTTAAAAATGCAATGCACATGCACCAAAAACACCTAAAAAACAATTAAAATGTTACAAAAATACAAAGAAAAGCAAAAACTAAAAGTGAATTAATTATGTCGTGTAATATTGCTTTCATTTTAAAATATCCTGCTTTTATTTTTGAGGACTCGTTATTTTTAAAGAAAGACAAAGTGTTTTCTTTAGAGCCATCATTGCCATAAAACTAATGTAATTCAACCTATTAACACATTAAAAAACATTTTTCTTATCTTTAAATTTAAAAAATTGCCACCAAGTTGTTTTTATTAATTTTTTTGCTAGAATATTATTGCTTTTTATTAAAAAAAAATCTTAAATATATTTTATTTTATTTTACCATTAAAATTTTAACGCCAAACTTTAAAAATATGATGAAATAATAAAAAAATAACTTTATTGTCAATGACTTTGTATCAAATCTAAAAATTGGCGGGTATTTAAAGATCTGGTGCGTTTAAATTAGAGCGAACACAAGCGCATGAACAAACGCAAACGGTTTCGTTCGAGTTCGCACATATTACAACTGGTGTTGGTTCCGAGATAAATAATGGAAAATTTGATGAAACAAAAAAAAGATTTTAAAAAGGTTGAGACAATAATCCGTAAAAATTTCATAGTAAAATTAATTAAAGGCCAAATATCTTAAGAACTGTTGGTCTTATTATCTTGGACCTTTTTGGTAGGAAATTGATTTTTAGACAACTTCGTTATTTATATTTGTTTCATAGCTCCTGTTTGGTTAGGTGATCAGTACTAGCCAGTGTAAGTTACGACTTTGCCGCAATAAATACTTTTGTAGAGCATTCAATTCTCAAAAAACCCAATTTTGGACAAGATGATACCATGAAATGCCGCAGAGCTATAGAAAATTAAAAATAAAAATCAAAGATCCCGTGTATTTTAAATAAAAATTCTTTACACGCTTTCAGCGAGCACTTAATATTTATAATAAGGGTTGAAATTATCGGAAATTTTTTTGAAGGTATTTTCAACAAAATTTTACGATGGGACTGAAAAGATATTAGTCGCGAAAAAAAAACCCTAAGCTTCACCTTTCGTTTGGATTAAATTTAATAGACTAGTTAGTATAAATGGGTGTTTGGGGTAAACCTAAAAAATTATTTAACTTTAAACTCAACAAAAACCGTTTATTGTACGGGTACGCGTAAGCCCAGCAAATTTAACTCGTTCCAACCAAAAGGTTGCGTCCTATTACACGATTTCTTTAGTCCCGTCATACATAAGACGTACGAACGCCCTACGCCTCATGCATTGAAAGCAATGAAACCTTTTACATGAAGGCGTGGCGCGTACGCGTTAAGGTCGGGCCACACATAACCGCACCGATGTCCAACAAGACCCGCACCGTAGCACAACCGTGTCTCGTGTGGTCTGAAACATGCACAGCAAAATAAATAAAACCATACGTAGATCGGATAGCGCCGATATTCCTCGAACTAATTTTTGACTGTACGGTCGTTACATTTATTTCAGTTCATTAGGTAAAATTAAAATTTCGTGGTTAAAGGTTACCTAGTTGTTGTAAACAAACAATACAAAAAAAGTGATTTAATAAGTATAAGAAACTGTAAAATTAATTTTATTGTTACATCTTGTGAATAATATGTGAGTAAAACTTACAAATGCATTATTATTTTTTGTTTTATAATTAATATTTCGAGAAACCAAATGAACTAATGTTTGTTAACTTTTTAAAATGCGGTGCGGGGTATGTGGTCGGGCACGGAGTGGTGATATTAGGCCTACGGCATTTGATTACAACGATACGATTTAAAATCGAGACACGGCCGTGCTACGGTGCAGAACTTGATGTGGTTATACGTAGCCAAACCTTAAAACTGTCTTACCTTATTTGTAAAGATTCAATTTATGATCAGGTGTAATTTAAAGGGTGAAATACTTGACTCATATTATTGCAGTTTGATTAAATCCAAAATTGTTGCACCGCATCCCCTTACATGTCACCAGGGAAACGCACGGCCAGGGGTCGTTGCGGTTATGTGAGGCCCGACATTTAGTTTACATTACATTTTAATGCAAAATGTTTTGTCAGGCTTATGGCGTAGGGCGTTCATACGTCTCATAAGTAACGGGACTTACTGTTCCAACCAAATTATACAAATATACAATTAAAGGCAAAAAGCGTGTTAAAAATGGCCGAAGACAGAGAGAAGCACAAATACTTTTATTTTTCCTACTTGTATATCCATCTGTAAAGATGCACGTCTGAAAGCCCAGAGTATTCATATTTAGGTTTTTTACTTTAAGTACCAGTACTAAGAAAAGAAACATGCCATGGGCGTTTATAAACAATAAAAGATGAATCAATGATAGCTGTTTATTCAAAAACGGACATGTCTAGTCCACATTCTATTAAAAATCGTTTTATGCCAATTTTGAAATCTTTTTCATCATGTCTATCGAATCTTTAAATGATTTAAAATGATACGAGGATTTGTAAAAATTTAAAATGAAATTCTATACTTTTATGTTAAATTAAAAAACTGATCAAAAGACATATCCACCCTGCTGAAAATCACTTTTGTAATAATTAAAATCCCACCAAAAATATAATAAATGTGAAAAAGGTAAAAAGGCGTAAATAATGGGCAAAAGAAAGCAGAATTTAAAAGAAAATATAATAATTTTAAATATTTCTTAAATATTTTTTAAAAATTGGCTGCCTTAAGCCAAGTATTTAAAAACTGTTAATGCAAATTGACAAAAATGTTTTTTGACTTTAATTGTTCAACTCT
This sequence comes from Listronotus bonariensis, assembly GCA_014170235.1. Lineage (NCBI taxonomy): Eukaryota > Metazoa > Arthropoda > Insecta > Coleoptera > Curculionidae > Listronotus > Listronotus bonariensis. Next base: position 318,467 of record JACEGR010000032.1, read on the forward strand.
AAATTTTTACATAAAATTTAATTCTCTACAACATTTATTTATACAATTTTGTCCTATTTTTAAAAATAAAGGTACTTTACTCTTGGTCATTTTTCATATTTTTAGTTACAACTTGCCCTGTATATTATCAATCGAAGTAAAATTTTGTATTTATTACTTTTGGATCATGCGACCAGTTTTCACAAACGAACGTTTAAAAATTCCTCCGCCTTTATAGGATGCCGGTAAAGATCTCTCTTTGTAGAATAACTTTTATAGTACTTGGTGTAATGAAATATTTTTGCAATATAATAAATATTATTTAGGAACCCCTTAAAATGGTGCCATTTTATTTCACATTCTCTAGTTTGGCAGAGGTGGAATTTCCCTGACATTAAAGTGCAAATTATTTTTACGTAGATACTATAATATAGGAAATGTTTGGTTAGTTTAAAACCATAAGCTAAAAGAAAATACCATTTTTCAATGTATTATTCTTATTCTGTTTCAATTTTCAGCTAAAACAACTTACTAGGAAGGTTTTTTTATCGTTATGAAATAAAAAAAATAATATTGCAGCATTGTGGAGGGTTTCACAATATCCGATAAAATTAAAGCTAGGGTACATGATCACATGACAGCGCTTCTAAGCAACACATTACGGTACCAGGTACCGTAATGTGCAATTTACCGGCCCCAAATTAATACAGGGTAAGTGGATTTACTGGACAGTATGAAATAAAATATATTTTGCCGGAAATGCATGTATTTATTGTGTCAGGGATACGTTTCCATATTTTGTATAAAAACTTAATAGAAGTACATATACTCATCGGCTAAAATTATTTAATATCAAGTTTAAACAAGCAATATTGTCCCAGGCGTACATTGTTTAAAATAATTTAGCTCAAAGGTATGGAGGCACAAAATATTGAAGTGTTAACAGATAGGTAACAGTATATTTTACATGACAATGCCTAACAAGCGTAAGCCAAACCGAATGCACAAGAGACTGAACATTAAATTAAATGAATATAGAATACATATACATACCTACATACATATATATGTACATTGTACATCCATATGGGAATACTACATTATTTGCAGGTAATATTTGTAGACGACAGGTGAATAATACAAAATAATAAGTTCTTAGGATACTTATCGTTTGACTAGGTAAGGTTGCCTCGTAAGCCTTGCAACATGGCGGACCATACGTCACATATGTATTTTGGTCATTATTTAATGAAGTTTTTAACAGTATAGTTTGTGTTTTTTGTCAATATTAAAGAAATACTTTTAAATACTGTTTATATATTTTTTAATTAAATATTTTTGTAATATGATAATAACCCCTTAAAATGGTGCCATTTTATTTCACATTCTTTAGTTTGGCAGTGGCGGACTTTCCCTGACATTAAAGCAGTGGCGGCTATTCAGGTGTAGTAAGTGAAGCGCCACTTCACCAAAAATAAATAATAAAACATAAAAAACATTACTATTATTTAATTCGTTTTTCTCATTTCTATTCCTTATTTGTAAAATTCGCCATGAAAAATCTAGCATATAAATTAACCGCTGACGCGAGTCGCTTTCCTCCTCTTTCGGCATCGCGACAAGTGTATTGCAAATATAAAACGGACCGAAGTATACACCTCATGCGGGGTTTAGTTTACGCTTTGACGCTCCGTTGCCATGACAACGCTATACTTGCCGGTGGCCAGAATCGCGGGTGGGAGTATCAGGTGTATTGCTTGGTAAATCGCTAGCCTTAAACAGATAATATAGGTTTTGGTCGTTTCGTTGGTTTTCACGTATTATTTCAATTGTTTCCGTTTGAGTATTAGCGACAGTGATTTTTCACAGGAAGAAATTAAAGGACAGTACAGAGCACTTCTCTATGAAATATTGGATCATATTTTGATGGAAATGGAAGTAAGATTCGAAGATTGTTACAATAAACTACAATTTCTTTGTCTTGCTGATACTGCAAAGTTTGGCCAGTATAACCAAACTTTATCCACTGATTCTTTTCAAAATTTGGAGATATATGCCAAATCATTTCCAAAAAATTAGCGGCTCAAAAATAAACTTGACCTAATATTTGCTGATGAAAGTTATAGAAATATTTCATTACAGCAGTTAGTGAAACAAGTTGGCGCAAATAAAGACATTTTTACCGAGGCGTATAAACTTTTTTCGCTAATTTTAACGATATCGTCGACAAGCGTGTCAGTGAACCGGAGTTTTTCTTGTCTTAAGCGTTTAAAAACTTTCTTAAGAAACACTATATCCCAAGATAGACTTTTATCTTTGGCCAATATTTCAATTCAAAAGGAGCTTCTACAGGAACTGATAAAAACTTAACCTTTTTATGAATATACAATTGATAAAAAAATTAAAGTTAGAGAACGCATAAATTACTATCGAATAGATTTTTTATGTCAATGAGTCGAAATAAATAGCTTGTAGGAAGTAAAATTTATTTTAATTTTAACTTGGCACATCCTGCAGGACTGTCACAAAAACCTAAACTATTCAAACTTATTAAAAGGTTAGAAGTGCAACAAAAAATTACCCTAAACTGTTTTGACATCTTTTTTTTGGTGTAGCTAGGTGAACAGGGGCCCAGGGGCAACAAAGTAACGTAGGGCTCTCTAAAAAATTGCAAATGTCAAGGACCACAAAAAATATAAAGAGTAAAAGGAAAAGGTATTTTTTACCTTCATTCTATACCGAATTTATTTTCAGTATTTCAGTACTAACCCCGGGGCCCCTCTTAACTCCAAGGGGCCCCTTTCAGCTTGGGGGCTCCGGGGTACTGGCCCGCCTAGCCCCATAGTAGCTACGTCACTGATATTGGAGCTTAAACCATCCTAAATTTGCTTGTATTGGCACAATTTGTCTATGGTATAATTTGAATCACCCTGTAGATACTTTGCGGGTCAGCAAGCTTCAAGACCTAATTCTTATATTTTAAAGATGTGTATTTTTAACCAAAAAATAATTTTCATCCCATATCCATGTTTTTCAAAAAATGTATTTAGAGTAAAGTAATATAATGTGCTTTTAGATATCTTCTAGTGACGTCACTTTAGACAGCTATAAATTTAATAAATAATAGTTTAGAAAAACTAAAAACACGCTTTTATATGCAACCGAACTAAAAATTAGAAAATAATTTTTCATTACAAAAAGTTTGTCACTTCAGAGTAAAAAGCGTGGGGTGCATTTTACTATTTTTCATAACTTTTCCCTCATAGATATTTGCAAATAGAATAATTATAACATTTAATATATTAAGCACCCCACGCTTTTATTCTGAAGTGACAAACTTTTTGTAATGAAAAATTATTTTCTAATTTTTAGTTTGGTTGCATATAAAAGCGTGTTTTTAGTTTTTTTAAACTATTATTTATTTTTCATTTTTAGTTCGATATATCAATTAGTTAAATGCTCCAGTTTATTCACTAAAAATTCCTTCGCCATTTTGTTTGTTTAACTAAGGTGTTGCAACCTTATCCCGGTCCCCAACCCGTCGGCAAATGTTGTCAAGTTCGATTATTCAATTGTCTAATCTAGCGCCTCCGCCAGAACGTACGATTTTTCACTTTTCCGGTTTTCCTGGAAAATGCTGGAACTTAACAGGATACTGTTTTTAAATTATTGCATTGTCATCGGTCCTTGATACGTGTGCAAAGTTTCAAAGAAATTGAATAGCTGGAAGTTGGTAAAAATTAGGCTCAAAGATTCCGTTACATAGATAGATAGATAGATAGATAGATAGATAGATAGATAGATAGATAGATAGATAGATGATAGATAGATAGTTACAACCCAAGTTAATAAAAGCGTGTAAAAATCACCGAAATGATTAGGGAAATATTACCAGTAGGGATAAGATTCTCGTGCGGGGAAATTTATTAATGATATTTATTGCAATGGAACATAAAGTCATTAATTATAAGAAACCTTTAATGTTTTTCACGATGTTTTAGAGTAGAACTAGAACAGTAAAATATACGTATCATGATCTATAAATAGGTTACTAAGCGGTAATGGGTTAATGTTTAGAGAGTTTATCTCGATTTTGGCCGTACCACTAAAATAATAAAAGCTTGATTTTTATCAACACTCTGTGTAATAAGAGATAAACTTGCTTTTATTTTATTACTAGCTTGGTATTCAAATTTCAGTAACGTTCTGCCTTTCTGTTTATAATTATTATTACATTCGCAATAAAGCATTTTCTTTAATAAACTTCTTGCTTCTTTAATAACAAATAAATCTTAATTAAAATTGCCAGTAAAATGGGGCAAGCGTATTAAAGCCTATATTTTATATTCCTGCGAAACTATTATTAAGAAGTAATGAATTTTTACTAAATTAAAAATATTTTATATTTTTATTACTGGATATAGAATTTTACTGTGGTTTTGTATGGACGATCTTTCTCAGTTAGTAGTTTAAATTGCGAAAGCCTTGTGCCAAAGATAAAATTGATTTTATGTGTAATAAACAGTAATATTTGCCTGTTCTATTTTTGCTTTAAAACAGGTTAAAAATGTTTTTGTTCAGTTTGTTCTGATTGGTCTTTGTAGATAGAACCAAACTAGCAATATTTATTTTCATGGAGCTATCGATTTTTATTTAAAAACATTTTTTTATAAGAAAATGGTAACATCAATAATTTTTCTAAAGAAAATCTTTAGATATTTTTGTAATTTTAAAATCTTGTTTATTAGGTTTAGAATACTTGCATGATTTTTCCGGCATTATAGCATAAATTAACCCTTTTGTAAATGGATACCGAACAATAGACTTTTTAACTAAGCAATAAAATAGTAATCTTATATTTTTGTTCTGGGTTTTATTGCCTGAAAATGGTAATGTTACTGTTTTATTTTATTTTTATGTATTAATAAAAAATCTGCTAAAAAAGTGCAACAAAATTAAAGAAAAAAACAAAGTAATAACAATACATATTTGCGCCAGGGGAAAGTTGGTAGTAAGCAGTAGTAAGTTTTATAAAAAGTTCTATTGTATACAGGGTGAGTCAAAAATTTAAAAACTGCTTAGTAGTAAAGTACCCTTATTTCTAAAAATACAAAGAAATGGTTAATAGAAAAGTTATTTAAAATTAAAATTTATGCCTAAATACCAAGTCATGGTATCCTATTCATTTATCATTCTGAATCCAATTACACGTCATATGTCATATTTTAGTACTTAATTTTAATTTAGAGTGTCATGATTAAACTCAAAGGGTTAATTTTAGGTCAAGTAGCCATGAAAAAATGTAATTATTATTCTTTTGTTTTTTTACGACTATTCCTGAAAAGGATTTTATCTCTAACAATTTAGTACCACAAAAGAGGATAAGTTTTTTTTTCAAAAAGCATACTTACTAAATTGTTTGGAATCGATTGAAATCAAATAATGCTCTTTCGATATGTACCAGCCAGCCAACCTCGTTATACATCTATTACTTTTATTGTATTTATCGTTGCTGAGTCCTTAAATCTACGTATAAATTTACCATCTACAAAAAAATTTAATTATGCCCATGCCAAGGGCAATGTGCTGGGGCAAAGGCAGCTCCCCCCTGCCTGTACCTAGCTACGCCCATTGATACTCGGTACCCCGTACCATTTGCGTTGAAAACCGGCTTCGGTGAAATTCTTAGGATTGTAGTCTGTTAAGGGTCCCATACCTACTGGTAATATTCCCATACAAATTTTGGGGGTCACCGGTGATAGTTTGGATTTAGTGCTGCTTAAAGTGACGTCACGGAAGTATATTAAAAAACGCATTATAAATTACTTACTTACAATAAATACATTTTTAAAAACATAGATAAAAGATAGGAATTTGACTTGTTCGGTTTAAAAGACATTTCTTTTAAAGAGGGAATTGGGTTTTGAAGTTTGCGGATAAGGAGTGTCAATACAGTTTAAGGTATTTTTTTTATTACACTTTTGACCATTTAATACGTTTTGATAGTTTAGGTTTTTAAAACAGTCCTACAGGATGTGCTAAGTTAAAATTAAAATGAATACAAGCAACTATTTATTTTGGCCTATAGAAATTTCTTTTAAACGTAATTATTGAATAAGGGCAACTACAGGGTGATTAAAAATAGTGTTGGTAACGTATATGTATTATCACCAGTATCATGGCACACTAAAATACAATAAAAATAAACCTTTAACGGTTATATATTATTAACATAAAAAACCTTGCACACCATGATAAAATAAAATATTGGGCATTTAATCTAAAATTAAACACTTAAACTAAATACCTATAAGGACTGGGGACCAATTGATTTTCGTGCATTTCGTTGGGAATTACGCTTCGATAAATAATATTTTACTATCGTTTATGTAAGATAATTTAAGGAGTTAAAACTATATAAGAAAAATCATATGTTTGGTCCATTTCTCAAAAATATTAAATTTTAAAATAACCTAACTACACCACTGAATCCTACGTAAAGTCTACCAATATCATTTCATCAGTTTTTACTTTGGTTGTAAGTTACAAGATAACTGAAATACAAGGGGGATCTAAAACTGAAAAAAAAATGAATTTGGCCCTGTTAAAAACGAAGAGAACCACAACATTGATTTTAATTTTATCTTGGCACATCCTGTAGGGCTGTTTTAAAAACCTAAACTATCAAGACGTATTAAAAGGCAATAAAAATTACGTAAAACTGTTTTGGCTTTCATTTTAGGGTTTAAACCATCTTAAATATGCTTGTATTGGCAGACATTTTCTAGAGTATGATTTGGATCACCCTGTAGATACTTTGCGGGTCAACAAACTTTACAAACTTAATTTTACCTTTTAAAGAAATGTATTATTAACCAAATAAGCCAAATTTTTATCTTTAATCTATGTTTTTTAAAAAGTATATAAATTGAAGTAATATAATGTGCTCTTTAATAACCTCTGGTGACGCTACTTTAGGAAGCCCTAAATCAAACATATCACCGGTGACCCCCACAGTTTTTAAGAAAATATTAACAGTGAGAACGGAACTCTAACATACAATTTTAAATAATTTTACCGATGCCAGTTTTCAATGAAAATGGTGAGGAGTCCCCAAATAAGTTAATCATATGAAATGAATTTTTCTAAATTGGTAGTTTTTAATTTTTTTTTTCATGGGTGGTCCAAGAATATGCAATTATATAAAATTTATTTTTTCCCTTTCAAAAACTAAGCCTAATAAAAAAATATAGGATAATAATATTATAATAAAATATTTATTTGCCAATTTTAAATATTATATTCCAAATGCACGATAGCCAGTGCGGACATTTTTTGTCAGAAATATTCGTTCAGAGTTTCATTCCAGTGATGAAAATATTTGTGCGTCACGCTCCAGGGCTTGAAGCTCTTGATCTGCTATACAAAAGTCACTGGAACGCATCCTTAGACAAGAAAAGAGAGATAACTTTAAGAAATTTTAAAATTTCGTGTATTTTTTTAACCTTTCTTGGCTTTATAATAATAATCTCTCTTTAATATCTCCATTTTGAACAAATAATTTAAAAAAATCCATCCTTAACCCTAAAAAACACGTTTGAAGCACAAAAACCAAAAGAGGGGCTGGTGCATGATGGGCAAGGAGAAAGAAAAACGGAATAGTTTAGGTGCATAACACTTTACGTCACTGGAACGCCAGAAAGTAGAACAAAATGTTTCTGAGCTACTCGACAGCGCTCTATATGCGTCACTGGAAAGCCACTCAGGTGTCGCTCAAGATAGATGCCACTGAAACTAATACATATGTTGGGACTAAAAACATCTTTTTAATACAAATACCATTGCCAATTTAATATATAAAAATAGGTTAAGGAATATTTAAGATATTAGTAAAAACCGATTTAAAAAAAAAAACCCAGTATCTTAAAAACAATGCATTTCCGGACCTATGTGTATATTGTCTTTTTTAATATAAAATGGTTTAAAAATAAGCTATTTTTTTCGCAATTAGGAAAAAGGCCTGTAAATACTCTAAAACTTTTTAAAAATTCAAAGTGTAGGTCTATTTTTTAAATGTAACATTTTAGTTCATAAAATAATCGCAAATACCGAAACGACAAAAGCCGCAAAGCAAATGTGGTTAAATAACCGACGTAATTGTCTAAATCATAGTTCTATTTAACCGTTTGACCATTTCCGACTTTGAGACCCCTATATGAGACGAACTGTTTAATAATAATTTTACGTATCAACCACATGTATGCGGTTAATACGTATGCATGCGTTTAAGGTGCATCCAGACTATGTAAAAAAACATTGTTTTCTAAAAATTTGCATAACTTGTTAAAGGAATGCAGAAATAAAATGTTATAGAACATATGCTTAATAAAGCAAATTAAAAAAGATTTAACTAACCAAAACTAACCATGACCGCCCCAATGTCACAGTTTTGCATGACCGTCTACAGCGCTTAGAACCAATCAAATTACACGTGCTTTTGCAGTTTACTGTAGTCTGCAAAACACACTGTGCGCCTAATATGTTGTCAAATATATATATATCACAGTCATTTGCCTAAAAGGACAGCGGCAAATGCATTTACGTAGGCAAATGATTTTAAATAAAAATATTTTCATTTGCCTGCGACATATGCACCAAATTCCAATTAAAACGAGCCACTCCATTTAATCCCTATATTTGCACAGTTAAAAAATTATATAAAGTAGGTTAATGTTTATTCTTAGGGAGGCAAAACTAACTTATTTAGGTTAAGTCCCTTTCCCCACCAACACAAACGTAAAAAAAATAAAAGAAAAAGGGGTTAATTGATACACCACTCTTTGAAAGAGAGATTAAATATCGATAAGTAGAAAATACAGTGCCATTATACTCGGATTGTCATTTTCTTTTTTTTTTTTTTAATATTAGTAAAACTATACCGGGTGTCTTATTAAAGGTTAAAAAGGTAGGGTCCTTGCCGGCTTAAACGGTAGTAATAGGAAACAAATAAACGAATAAATGCGCATTATGTGAGTTCGAAGGATAAGCCACCGGCCAGAGACTCCAGTATTTACGGTACATTTTTTCGACAACTGTTAAACTAATTAAAAAAAGGAGAGTAACTATTTTGCGTTTAATTATTACTATAATAATTGCGTTTAATTATTAACATCCTTAAAACAATTAACTTTAGAGACAGGATATAATTAACAAAAAATATTAAGAAGCAAGTTTCAATTTAGGGCTTAGGTCGTGGTTTTCATCTCAATTACTAAAGTCTTTTACTGCTAAAAGTAAATTTCTGTGACACTTCCGTTAAACCTGAAAATTGCATTTTCATAGTATTAGGAAGTAAGCTTTGTTAAATAAGTTTTATTACCTTATTTTTCCCATCACTTTTTTTTAACAAGTATACAGGGTGTCCGGAAAGGTGAGGCCATAAATGATAGGGGTGATAAAGTGAGCCAAAATAATGTTGATACTTCATATAAAAACGTTTTATCGCGCCTCGTTAGGGAGTTATTGACCTTTGAAGTTAGAATAAAAAAACGTAATTCAATAATAACTTTAAAACTCAGTACCAATGATATTTGTATGTAATAAAAAAAAAATATTTTTTTGAGAAAGTTATTAAAATGTGGTAAAATTATTAAAAATGGTGTTTGTGAGTCTCCTCAACTTTAAAATACAGATAAAACTGTTTTATATAATTTTACCATATTTTAATAATTTTCTTAGGTAATTTGATTTTTTTACATAGAAAATGCGGGCATTTCTTGATTTAAAGTGAGATTTAATGAAAAACGGTCAAAAATATTGATTCAAATAAAGTAAACCTTTTTGTACAAAAATGATGGAAGGAACCAACGGTTAAATGTCAAATTTGTTACTTGTGTTAAAAATGCATACACTAAATGAAACAAAAATCGTTTTACCCTGTATAATTCCGACCAACTAAACTGCCGTTTACCTATGGCAAAAAGCATTAGTATAAGGATATTTAGTTGAATTAATAATCATTGGTAGGTACTGTGGCAATAGTTTCAAAGTTATTATTGAAATAATTTTTTAATGCTAATTTTGAAGGTCAAAATGTTCCCAACGAAGCGCAATAGAAATTTTTTTACATAATGTATTAACAATATTTTGGCGCACTCTATCACCCCTGTCATTTATGATCTCACCTTCTCGGACACTTTGTATATGCGGTTATATAGGTAAATATAAAATTTTCGAATGCCATTTTCTTACAAACTAATTAAGATGGGTATAACGTGTGGGTTATGTATTTTCTTAGAATTGCCTGTACAATTTGTTTTTTAAATAAATATTTAGGGTCTTATTATAAATAGCAAAGTTGAGAGCACTTCCAATTAAACCGGAAATGCCACATGGCTGACACATCAGAAATCTGCGTCTAATCCAACCAAACATCCCACACATATTTCAAAATCGTATAACACTTTCGAAGAAAATTACAAGGTTACTTGTAATTTCGTGGGCATCCGGTATAGTCTGGATGACCGTGTTATTAATATCAGCAATTTCAGTGGGCCGGGGGCAAAATCATAAAGTAGGGCCCTAAATACAATGGCAAAGAAATGAAATACGTCGACTAACTTGGCCCAAGAAAAGTGACAACCAAAAAAACGTCTTTACCTTTTTGCACCGCACCTACATTTAACATACAGTTAGCCCGGGGGCCCCTTTCAACCCAAGGGGCTCCCCATGAACTTGGGGCTCCGAGGCACAGCCCTGAATAGCCCCATACCAGCTACGCCACTAGGCAAGTTGCTTATTTATCACTAACCTAATTTGTTATCCAATAATAAGTCCGATGGCGCGTTGAGCGGCACCCGAAAAGTATTTATAATGCTGCGTCAAGACTTGCAACAGTTCGCCAAACATTCGTCCAAACTAACCAACCTATTTACGCGCTCCTTTGATGCAAAAACCGGCAAGCTCTGAACCACCGTAAAATCATTTGCCAATGAAACGACGTAAATTCCGTCCACGTCTACGTCCGCGCTATGTGGGGCTATGTGGCGCGGTATTCGGCGCGGCGAATTGTTGCAAGTCTGGACGCGGCTTAACAAAAAAAACACCACTAACCTCTGGGCAACTGATATATAAAAAAAAAATGAGCAGATTAATAATTTGCTGCTTGCTTGCTTTTTTATATCATATAGTTTTAGAAAGCTTACTTAATATTCAGTTCAATCCATTAAATCCGTAACTGCTCAACTTTAAAACACGCAATTAATATACAGGTTTTTAAAGATATTTTGTTACAGTTATAATGTAAGTAATTAAAATGTAACAATACCAACAAATAGTTAATTAAATAATAGATATTAATATCTGAACTCAAAAATTTTACTACAATTGGGGGATATGTAATTAAGTAGATTTTTTTCTTAAAAACTAAGCAAAATGCAAAAAAGACCCAAAAATGCCTAGCATAAATAAAATACAAACGCTAGTGGCACCCATTTCTTTTTTTTAAAAATAGTCGCTTAGGTGCCGCTCGAGACGCCACTGGATTTAATAAATTTAAAAAGTAAGAGCTAAATAAGCATCGTAAGGCACTTAATAACACTGGATTTTTTAAAATCGGTTAAGGAATATTTAAAATATTAATAAATTTAAGATATTTTTTTAAGGGAAACACCCTGTATCCTGGCAACGATGCATTTCCAGACTTATGTTTATATTTAAACTTTTAAGCTTATGAATAAGCCCATAAATTTTTACCGCAATTAGGAAACACCCTGTATTATTTAAGGCTTGTTCCTACAGCAGTTGGAAACAGTTTGCAAACCGTCAGTCAATTTTATTATTTATAGTAAAAGTTGTTTTTTTAAAAATAATGTATAAGTTACATTTATGACATCCATAAATCTCCATTGAAATATTGTACATAAAAAAATGGTTAATCTTTTCTTTTATAACAAACAATTTACATTGGTCCAAATCAAATATTTACTTGACTTTGCTTTTATTTAAAAGTGTATATTTAATGGGGAAGAATGTAAATCGCGTCGGTTTTCGCCGACCGGAAGTCCTAGGAAAGCGTAGCTTTAAATATAATTTTTTTCTAACTTTACACAACATCTCAGGCGGGACTCATCTAATCACTCTGTTCGCGGTCTTCGAGTAGTGCGGTTCACGTTTACGTAGAAGTCTACATAGACTTCCAGGGTAGGCGGCTGAAGGCGTCGTACGAGCGTTGCTGTACCCTTGGGGATCGAGAAAAGATTCACGCTAAATTGGGGCTTCTTTCTTCTGGGGCTAAGCGCTGTGAGTGAAGATTCCTGAGCCTGAGGTTTTTACGTTTTGGTGTTGAACACATGGTGTCTTTGTATGGTCGAGGAGGTGCGCATGCCTTGCGGAAAAGCGTCAGTGGTGAAAGTGACGGTTATGCGCGATACCAGTAGCAGCCCTTGGCTTGACAGATTACAATTTATGCATGTTCAGAACTTCATCGCTGTTGTTGATTGTTGGAAGTGTTTCTTATTTATATGCTAGGAAAGTCTGGGAGTTTCGAGCTCAATTATCCAGATTTTCCACGGACAAAGCCGGGAAAGCTTAAAAGCAATAGCTTGTATGACCGGAACTGGAGAACTGGCGTTAGTATCAGAGCCATAAAACAAAGAGATAGATAGATAGACTCATCTAATCGCAACTGTTATTAGTTTTTACCTTTATAAGTCGGCTAGGTCGAGGGGCTTAGTTTTGTAAATAATATTTTTGAAGTATCCCCATATGAAGAAGTCTAATGACGTCAGATTAGGGAATCCTGCTGGTCATTCCATCGGTCCTCGCCTCCCTATCCTATTTTTTATAAAATATAAAAGCAACTTTTATTTGTGTCAGTAATTTATCTTTATAACCAATCATTTGTAAATTTGTCATTTTAGAGAAGAATTCAAATATCGATTAATATACAGGTTGTTGTATTTAAAATAAGAAAGTTGGTATTGGTTACCGTTACATGACTCAACCCTGTATTTTTTTGTTGCGCAACTAAAAATTGCAATGGATGTGCCTGAGTATTTTTTGAAAATGCCCTTATTTACTTATTATGAAATTCTATTCTATTTGACTGATATACACTGTAAAAACCATAAGTTGTTTGTTGATTCACTTCTTACCCGAAATAAAATTTTAATTCAAAGACTGTAGCAAAACAAAAAGCTTTGATACAAATCAATAAATATTTAAAAATCTTTTTAAAGCATCCACAAAGTTAGTGTAACGTTGAACATCGAGCCAAAGGGTGTCTGAGGAAGCATGACTACTCCGGATTGTCTATAGCGCTGTATTAAGAGAATTAATGCCAAAGGATTTCAAAATTAGGACAGAACTAAAGCTACAGATTAGATAAAGATATTAAAAAAATCTTCGTCAACCAATAAAATATTAAATATTAAAGGAAGGAAGTTAGCTTTGATCTGGAAATGTAAAAATTATTGAAAAATCAATGAATACGATGGATATAATTTATTTGCTTCCGAAGCCAATTTCCCACGTTTCCGGACACCCTGTATAAATAACACTGACAATGCCCAAGTCTGTATGCCCTGTACGAAGTTGGTTAATGGGTGAATTATATTCTAAAGAACTTTAAAAAAATAGAAATATGGCTAGGATCAGATGTTTCTGGATATACGTTGAGAGTGAAGCAGCGTAATGATTTGAATATAGCTTCCTTATTTTTATGTCTGTATATTTTTCTACTTAAACATATTTAAAAATAATTACTAATTTATATTACTAACATAATTAAAGAAAGATCTAACAAAAAAAGATTTAACCAGGTCTGTTATTTTGCGATTAAAAAAAAAAAATTGTGATAATTAACCTAAAATATGTTTATGATTTTCCAGATTTTTTTTCGTAATTGACCTATATCAGTTATTCTAAATAATAACTTTTTGGTTTTAGTAATTAATTCTTGGACTACCCAAATAGTCTTAAGTTTTGCTAATAGTCTCTAAGACTGATTGGAAAAAATCTAAGCGCAGACTAATGCAGGTGATATCTCATTTAAACAAACCTTCATTAATACTGGATTGTACTAAACATCTCTTCAAGTTTAATATTCTAAAATGCAATCATGTTCAGCTCTTGTGAGAAAAATTACATTTAATTTTATGGCAATTCGCTTTCTGTGTTAGTCCGAGTATAAATATTTTTCTTCAATTCTACCTGTAATGTACTGATAAGGCATTATAATTTTAGGCCGGCAGACCCTGCTCTAATATTCGTCAACCTCTTGGGTTAAATACAAAGGAATAACAGATGTTTACCTGTATTTACGTGGGAATAATGTGATAAAAACCTTGACAGTGGCGGTGCGCTTGAGTTTATTTTTGGGAACTTACCCTTTTAAACAGTTTAGGTAAAATGAAAATCTTGTTTCTTTTATATGTGTAAAAAAATTATTTTAAAATTTATAGTATATCAATATTGTACAGTTGGTATAATTATAGTTAATAATAACCATTTTAATAATACACATTAAAAATGCATAGTCAAAAATAATTATTTAAAATATAATCTATACCTAATTAAATATGCTACATAATCTACATCTAGTTATTCACATTCTTCCATATCTGACATACTATCACTACTTGAGTCATATATGAGTCTACTTGTATAATAATTAGAGGTTCAACAGTTGTATCTACTATTATATCCAAAGACCACATTTTATTTTCTACTTCTAATACATGTTCGACACATTTTTTCCAGTTTTCTGGGAAGCATTAGATATGGCAATTTGAAATAGTTGTTTTTATATCTACTAGTTTAAACGTAGTATTATTTCTGGCTACTTCACCTTTCACTTGTGCCCATCGCTTTTTTGGTGGAATTATACCTCCCTCTTTTTCTTGTTTAAAATTCTGTAAATTGTCGCTTTTTCCACCCCATGGAACGTCTAAAGAGTCCATGACAGGCTACAATCCTCCATGCGACGCTGTTTGTTGTTGAGTCGTTCAGGACCTTTGCAAAAATCTCCGTTTTCTCTAAGGCTAAACCAAGGTATCTAGAGTGCCTATTATAGGTTTTATATCAGAAATAACCTAAAGGGTTTAAATCTTAAACATACGAGAGTGATCCATTACAAACCTAGCTACACTAGAAGTTCAGATTTTACAGCACGCTCCGGTTAGGCAGGAAGCTAGTATTATAATGGTCACTAAAGGTAGAGTCTTTTAAAAAACTGATTTAGCATTTACCACTTTTGTGATATTCATTTGTTTCCATAAAACTGCAAATTGTGCTGTCGTTCGGACATTTTCATGCATATGTGCTGCAAAGATTTTTATATCAGGAATGACCTGTGGAATTCAAATCCTAGAAATATACGGGGTGTTTCATTTGAAAAGTTTATATCGCTTCTGGTTAAACCGAGTAATACACAGATGCTACTATTTGTAATTAGCATCAGGTAGAATCAACATACATTTCATCTCCCCAAATTTGAAAACTATACAGTTGCACCCGACAAATGTAAGTGCCGGGATAGTAACTTTCGTTATCACCCGGTAGCTTAAGTAGGTCACGTACTTCTATTTCTGAAGCTTCTGTTACAACACATATATCTATTTCTGTCACGGTATATTATTGTGAAGGTTTGCGTTATATTGTACATAATAACATAGCACATATGCAATGTGAGGAAAAAGAGACAATCTAACGTGAATACCTACATGTAAACATTTCTGATTGATTAGTCAAATACATTCTTTGTTGTTGCTTTACTGGCCGATATCCCAATACCTGTTTGCTTAACCAGTATACTCAATGTTATCGGACGTATTGTACAGTTTGCGTCGCAAGAATCGTTTTAAAAAGAAATTTATATACGGGCTGTGTCATAGTTAAGTATTCCTTTAGGAAATATAAAAAAGAAAATCATTTTAAAGGTCACGAAATAAATCATAACAAAATAGTATATTACATTACAAGGGTGGAAAATGACTTATTTCACACGAGTGGGAATATTGTTGCACGAGGCGTCAGCCGAGTGCGACAAACCCACGCGTGTAAGAAAGTGATTTTCACACAAGTAATGTACACTATTTTTCCTACGACCACAAGTTATTCACCAAAAAACAATAAAAGTTGTTTGTCTTCACGGAAAAAATAAGAAAACAATTGAAAACTTTGCATCACTAGGGTGATATATACTTTTCTTACTGCGATATATTATACTGTTTAACAATATTTTTATATCAAAAATCACCTACCTAGTCGCTTTTTATCATTTAAGAATTAAAAAGGTCCTCATTAAAAAATATTGCATGGCTTTTTCAATGTAGATCTCAATAACAGCCTGATAACTCCAAATTTATTTTAAATAACAATGACAGCGATGACAGCTTTATATTATACTTTGCAACACTAGTGTTGTAAAGTACTTTGCAACACTAGTGTGATATAAGGCATTTTCTATGCATGAAAACAGTGTGCTATTTACTATTTTCTCATGTGGTCGTAGGAAAATATGTTTTACGCTAAAGCTAAGCTAAAAAATAATTTGGTATGTCCTCGCTACCAGATCAAACCCATCTTTTACTAATCTGGGGTATTGATCAGACCAATAATAAAACCATTGGGCGTAGTGTATCCAGAGTAAATATTAGAGACATTTTGCACCTCTTAAAATAACAGACTTTTTTAGCCTCCTTATGGTTATCGTTATTAAGCATAACGATTACGGCAGCAGTTTTGGACAGAGATTTTGCAATCTCTTTTAAGAAATTTATCTTGCATCTGCGCCTTCGACACATAACCTTATTTTTGCCTGTGGTTCACCGATTTTAAAGTTAACGAAAAATAAGTACTTTACAGTACAGTTCTTTTGATTTCGTTTTTTAAAGCTAGATGTAAACAATACAGTATAAGCAAAAAAGCAAAACACAAAAATTAGGGTTAGGTTTGGTAGTAGAATAAAAAGCATGTGTGCCAAATTGTAACATGTAAATTAATTACTGATTAAAAACATCCTTAAAAGTGCAAGTATGTTTTAATTTCTTTACATTATTTTATTTTTCTTACTGCTATGGGCTTTTCGTTAATTAGAGCCTATGTATCAATGATATTTTAATAAATACGGCATTAAAATTTCAACCTTCTTAAATAATTGATATTAAAATTTCTACAATCCGGCAACCACGCAGCTTAACAATAACGATAACGATAAGCTCTTCGGTATTCATCTGTAATTAAAGGAGTCCGGTATGGTTAATAACGATAACGGATCATGTTTGCGTTACTGCGCAGTCTCAGAATAACGTTAACCACAACGGAATTGCAAAATAAGAGGTGCAAAATGTCTCTATTATGATAGAAATTTTAAGTGTCCAACGATTTAATTATTTGTCTGATCAATACCCCAGATTAATTATTTTTTAGCTTTAAGTAAGTACAATAAAACCGTTTTACATGAAAAAAGTATAGAGTGTGTTTTAGAATAGGTGTTACAAGAGAACAAATGAACCAAAAATGTTTGAATTTAAAAACGATATTTTGTGAAAACGAGTCTGTAGAGAATGAAATTTTATTTCAAAATTTAAAGTTAAAGCATAAAAGTACAAGTACTTCTATGCCCCAGATACATGGTCGTCTTTAAGCGATGCCATGGCTAAACGTACTAAAGACCTTTTTGTCATACCAAATCGTCCCAACTAATTGTCATAGCGTGCAACCAGTTGACTTGTACAGGTCCACCTCTCCAGTTAACCGCAGTGTGCATTCTGTATGCTGTAACATGACTATATTAGGTAATGTAATTAGCAGTCTTAAAGTTTAAGGTCTCTTTTAAACTAATACGATTAAGCCCTTCTGGTATAAAACTTGGACACTCCACTAAAATATTCTTAACAGTTGACGGTTCTGCACATAGTTTACTAACCACCGATGGTTTATTTGTTATAAGGTAACTAACTATGCGTCAGGAGTCACAACATTCCGCCATATTGGTGGTGGTTGTTTTGACGTCAGCAGCTTTTCAATTGTACTTTGGGACGCGTTCACGAAATGATTTATTGTGTGTATAATTTTAAATATCATAACATAAACCAACTTTTGGGGTATATTGTGTAGTGTCGAGATAAAACTAAGAAATTTTATTATTTTTCTATATTGACTTGGTCAATGAGAATACGATGGATATAATTTATTTGCTTCCGAAGCCAATTTCCCACGTTTCCGGACACCCTGTATAAATAACTCTGACGATGCCTAAGTCTTGTGTGCCCTGTACGAAGTTGGTTAATGGGCGAATTATATTCTAAGAACTTTTAAAAAAATTAGGAATGTGGCTAGATCAGATGTTTCTGATATACGTTGAGAGTGAAGCAGCGTAATGATTTGAATATAGCTTTCCTTATTTTTTATGTCGGTATATTTTTCTGCTTGAACATATTTAAAAATAATTACTAATTTATATTACTAACATAATTAAAGAAAGATCTAACAAAAAAGATTTAACCAGGTCTGTTATTTTGCGATTTAAAAAAAATTGTGATAATTAACCTAAAATATGTTTATGGTTTTCCAGATTTTTTCGTAATTGACCTATATCAGTTAATAATAATAACTTTATTGGGTTTTAATAATTGATTCTGGACTACCCAAATAGCCTTAAGTTTTGCTAATAGTGTCTAAGACTGATTGGAAAAACAAGCGCAGACTAATGCAGATATCTCATTTAACAAACCTTCATTAATACTGGATTGTACTAAACATCTCTTCAAGTTTAATATTCTAAAATGCAATCATGTTCGCTATTGTGAGAAAAATTAGCCCATTCGTGTCCCTTACTTAGAGTCATCTAAGTTCTACAGAACAAAGCATTATTTAAGCCTAAGGGCGGCTCTTTTTAGAAAACCTAAATTGCCACCAAAGCATCTTTAAAAAAGGCTGTATTCTCCTTTTGAGGCAAAAAATCCTTATCTTACTTAAACCAGTTTATTTTACGTCTATCAAAAATAAAATTCTTCGACCTGATCAAAATTAAAAGTCATCACCAGTTAAAACTGTACAGGGTGTCCCATTTTGGTTGTCCCTTATGGGAAACTTGGAAACCATAAGAGATATTAAAAATCCGATACCCCATCCTCGAGCTCTTTTTGGAGAAAACATTTATGGTAAAAACAGATCATCGCTATCGCGAAGCGTTTCAGAATACAGGGTGATTCTCGATTTTTCACTTTTTGAAAAGGCCCTGTAGCTTTGTTGTTATTACAGATACGAGAAAACTAATTGCACATTATAAAGACACTTTTTCCGTAGAATCCAGTGGCGTAGCCAAAAATTTTTGAGCTGTCATTTTTGACATATGACCCAAACATGTTTTTTTTTATTAGGGACACCCTATAAATGATTAGGTAATTAAATTGCTTGTTTTTCTGATTAAAATAATATATCATAGTAGGTGGTTTAATAAATTTTTTACGTCAAATATTGGAAAAATTATGATTTTAAAGACGCATTGCGGCTTCTATCTGTTTTTAAATTGTTTTATATTTTTGTTTTAAAAGGAATCTGTCATCCCTTAGCTCAGGAGACATTTCCGTAGAAAAAAAACAAAAATTAGTTTACAACAACAATAATAAACAAGTTATATTAATTAAACTTAAAAATTTATCAAGTTTTTTTAATTTTTGATTTTTTCATTATTTTTTTATTTTTATGAATTCTTCATGTCAACTTTACCAATAGAGAAAAAAAAAAGAAAAATTTAAAGTACAAAAAAAAATCGAAAAATTTTGACACACCCTGTATAATTTGATTTTATTTTTTTATACAACATTATCATACTAATACAGTACCAAAATTCATTTCATTCAAATTCATAAATAAGGACGCTATGAATTTTTAAATTTAAACATAAAAATAATTATTTTTAATTTTTTGGGACACACTGTATCATTTATATATATATATATATATATATATATATATATATATATATATATATATATATATATATATATATATATATATTTATATAAATAAAATTGTAGGAAATTTTTAAAGTTAAAAATAAAAAAAATCATTTTAATTTTTTTATATATAATAATATTTCTCACCATCACATTTATTAAATACCAAAATTTATTCCCATTTTTTTCATAAATAAAATTGTAGGAAATTTTTAAATTTTAAAATAAAAAAATTATTTTAATTTTTTGAGACACCGTGTATCATTTTATTATGCGTATTAATAATCTTCTACATCATATATATTATGTATCAACATTTCATACTTATATATTTATAAATAAAGTGGTAGGAAATTTTTAAATTTTAAAATAAAAAAATGCGTCTCAAAATCATAATTTTTCCAATATTTGACGTAAAAAAATTATTGAACCACCTACTATGATATATTATTTTAATCAGAAAAAAACAAGCAATTTAATTACCTAATCATTTATAGGGTGTCCCTAATTAAAAAAAAACATGTTTGGGTCATATGTCAAAAATGACAGCTCAAAAAAGTGTCTTTATAATGTGCAATTGTTTTACTCGTATCTGTAATAACTACAAAGCTACAGGGCCTTTTCAAAAAGTGAAAAAATCGAGAATCACCCTGTATCTCTCTGAAACGCTTCGCGATAGCGATGATCTGTTTTTACCATAAATGTTTTCTCCAAAAAAGAGCTCGAGGATGGGGTATCAGATTTTTAATATCTCTTATGGTTTCCAAGTTTCCCATAAGGGACAACCAAAATGGAACACCCTGTACAGTTAAACCTGATTATCGCACTCACGCTTAGGTCTCAGGACTAGCTGCGAAGTTAACGCTGTACAGTTAATATGGTTAACTGACAATGCGTACATAAATCTATACTAAGCTTTGGTTAAAAAAGCTTTGTTTGGCATTCAGTCCTCGTCATAACTAGTTTTAACTCTACACTATTTTCGAAATCGAGAAGTTAGGTACCTTTTATTAAAACGATAATTTTGTCGAAGAAGTCTTTTGACCACTCGTACGAACAAATATAGAAATTAAGAAATTTGTTTATAAATAAAAGCATCAAAGCTTTTTAAATTTTTGACATTTAGATTAGATTAGATTAGATTAGGAGGTGGATTGCATATCCTCTAACACTGCAACCTGCTCAGGTTTATTGTGTGTCCTCCGTCCATAGGTTAGAGCACGCTATCCAAGCCGGTCTGTTTAATCAGACTCCACAAGCTTGAAACTGGCCCCTTGGTATATCTTGCCGCTTTAGGTTTTTCTTCACCCAGCCTTGCAAACCGCAGACGACAAAGGGCTTCGCAGTAGCACCATACGTGTTCTGCGGTTTCTTCCTCCTCCTGGCAGAACCTACATAGGTTTTCTTCTGCCAGGCCCATAGTTTCCAGGTGTTTATTCAGTCTGCAATGACCTGTCAGTTGACCCACTATTATTCTTACTGCCTTCCGGTTATAATTCAGAAGGTCTTTTGTAAATTCTGGCGAGTAAGCCTTGATGAACACTTTCGCCTGACGCTGTCCTGGTGTTCTCCTCCACCAGTCTTGTGATTCCCTCATAATCCATGATCTAATGGATGACCTTACCTGGCATGATGGAATACCACAGTAGGGCTCAGGACCTACCATTGTCCTACCAGCCCCCTCCTTTGCCAATTTATCAGCTTCTTCATTGCCTTCGTGGCCTTCGTGTCCTGGTACCCAGGCAATGGTTAGCTTGTTGGACGCACCCACCTCTTCCAGGGCAATTACGCAGTCCCGCACCAGCTTGGAGCTGATTTTGCATGAACTGAGTGCCCTGATGGCTGCCTGGCTGTCCGAATAGATTACTATGGTTTTATCCTCATAGCTCCTTCTGATGATTTCCTAGCGCATTGTTCTATGGCTACAATTTCGGCCTGGAACACAGTAGGGTGTTGTCCGAGACCCAAGTTTATTTTCGTCCTTGGTTTGTCCCCATATATACCTGCTCCAACTCCTTGGTCTGTTTTGGAGCCGTCTGTATACCAGATTAGGTCGGCTTTAATGGGAGGCCCTGCCACCCAGTCCTTTCTGTCTGGTATTAAAGTTTGAAAACCTTTGTTTAGCCAGTAGCTTGGTACCATTTTGTCTGAAGGCATCTCACACACTGAGTTGACTTCTTGGTCCTCCTTGAATCTCCATTGTATGGCCCTTTCCTGTCTTATGATAGGACTCTGGCCTTGTTTGAGACGGTATTGTACCGCTTTCACTTCACCCTGTATGTAGATGTGAAGTGGCGGTAGATTAAGCAGCGTTTCCAGTGCTGCAGTAGGGGTCGATTTCATGGCCCCCGTAATACATAGACAAGCGAGTCTCTGTATACTTTGTAATTGCCTTATTGCCGTCTTTTGTAGCGTCTTTGCACCCCAGGCAATTGACCCGTAGGTTATCATTGGTCTGACGACCATTTTGTATAACCATAGGTTTGACATTTGTGACATAACTCAGTTAAACGGGTTTGGCATCAGAACTACAATACACAACACTACACTTTACCCCTCGCCAAACAAAACTAAAAAAGAAATATAGTTCAATACAAATACGTATAGCAGAACATTTTGAATACTAACAAAGTTATTTTTAATTTAAAGTATGAAAAAAGCCATAATAGTTTTTAATTAAAGTTGTTCCGTGTTTGCCTTGGTATTTTAGTCACGTAATTCTCTATAAGAAAATTCGTGAAATCTTAATATCCTTTTATAAACTTGAACATTTTGTTATTTTCCAAAGAAGGACTTCATTGTTTTCAACAGAATGTATTCTATTTTTTAGATAAAACAAGGAATCCTTAAAAATAAAAACTTTAGGGTTAAATTGGTAAATAAGTTTGACGTTTTAACAATAAAATCTCGTTTAAAGTTGTTGTCTAACAACCTGTAGAATGAATCGATGAAAAATTAATTTTACTTCTGGTAACGCCAAAGTTTCAACGATAGAAATTTTTTACTAAACCTTATAAAAATAAATAACTTGTTTATATTTTTATTTTAATATCAATATTGGATCTTCATAAACTTAAGAACTATAAAAATTATTTTTATTTTTATTTAAATACCGATACTTTTAAACTTGACTTTTGAACTTTAAAAGTGCAATTACCATAGCTTCTTAATTATTAATGTTTGGTTTGAAGTCACAATTATAATTATTGTTTTTGCTAAAAATAATTTAGTTACATTTAAAATTAGAATTTACAATTTTATAGCTAAATAAAAACAAAGGCAAAAAATTATTTAATAAAACGGTATTTTAAAAATATAGATCCCCAAAATGCATGGTGCAATAAAACGTGATATATACTTAAAAAACCATTATATTTTAGCCAAATTCAAATACGAAATAAATAATTTTTATTTAAATATGGGGTCGTCCATTAATTACGTGAGGCTTAGGGGAGAGGGGTTCGGAAAAAAACACTAAACATTACTTGGGGGAAAATAAGGGCGTAGTAAAGATATAACGTGTATTTTTTTCGTTGAATGTGCGATTTGAATTAAAAACCAAAAAGCGGCGCTTGACCCGCACCATAGAAATGGAGGATAAAACCAAAGAAGATACCAGCTAACGAAAATTCCATAGCAAATAAAATGTTCATTTTAACCCAAAATATTAAATCTAAAATATTTTGGCAACAAACGTCCTCTTTATTGATCTATCGAGCGACACCTAACAGTGACTAGATACCAGACGAGACTAGCTAAATATGACAGCTTCGCATCGGTGTACAAGTGCTTCGATTTTCGAGGTATTTCGTAAGTATCCCATCTCGACACACTTTATTAGGTTCAATTTTATGACACCTGGTCGGCCCATTTATAATGACCCAACTCGGCACACAGAACTCACAGGTAATAAAAGACATATATGTATATAAAGTGTGTATTAGCGTTGTATGAGCCTCATACAACGGTATTAGTCTTGGGTTTAATTAATGTAAAAAAATCGTTGCTTACCAGAACTAACCATTCGTAAGTATATATTATTTTTGGGTTTAATTAGGAATAAAAAAAAATTAATAACTGTTTTATTAGATATATAGATACAAATCATTTCTGTGCCGAGTTGGGCTATGTAGAACAGAGTACCTGCCTACGTATCTGCCGACTTGGGCTATAATTATTCCATTTACCTGCTTGGTGTGCCGAGTTGGGCATCGCCCATTTTTGGCTCTGATTTTAATACACGTGTCTGTAATTCTGGTTGCGTAGCTAGTTATTTTGTGATAGAACTCAAGTGGAGGTAAGAGTATAGACAGTTTGATTGAAACCAACACCTCAACTAATTATTTTTAAGCAGACATAAACATTTAGAGCCGAGTTATCAAATCAGTTGATAAAAACTTAGGCAGAAAAATGTTCTTTAAAAAATTGACAAGCATTTAAAAAAGAACTCATGCTTTCTCCCGTTACTTCGAAGCTATACATTTTAAGTAAATATATTTTATTTACTAATTCCTAAAATAAAATTAGATTATACATACTTTTATTTAAAGATAATATTGTAAAAATAATAATAATATATTTTGTACCAAAAAATACACGTGATAGGGGATGAGGGTAGTTTAAACCTCACCAAGTATCACTACAGTGAAGGGGGTTTTTGTTTTTTTTAAACATCCCGTGATTATTGAACGTCTCCTAAAAGTGCTAAATTTGGCAAGTGCCCTTATTACCCTACTTGCAATAAGACTTAAACGTTTAAGTAAATTTCGAAATACTACCCCTTTTTATTTCTTTAAACCGCCAAGCACCTATGATATAATTATAAATAATTTAAAATAGTTAATTTTATTATATTACCCATGGATTTAAAGGTGTAAAAAATAATGTTGGCAAGCACAAAAGATATAGGTAATAACTAATATAACAGGACCCCCTTCAGATAAGTTATCAGAATAAACCTATCAAAGTGTATGATTTTTATGTTGTTTATATTGTAATAGGGGTTACTAGAACGTCTACTAAATACAAGTATGTTCCAATCATTTCCGAAGTTGTAAAAGCTTATTATACAGGTTGATCAAACTTAAGTCGGCACTAACTTCTTTATTATTGGAGATACAAATTCGGGGAAAGTAGTAAAGTTGTAGTATTTTTTGCTGATTAACATGCTGCCAACAGAAAAACAGTTGAACATCGGGTTTATGATTTATTGCAAAAATGTTCTTTTTAAATGAAACACCCTGTATATAGTCTTTACTTAAAAGATATATTTTTACTAGTTTCGGAAACATGGACATCCTCAAAAATTTGATATTAAACAGGCATTTCTTAAATAAAACACCCTGCATATTACATTACTATTAAATAGATATTTTAAGGAGCCTTAAGAAAATACCACATTAAATATGTCTGTCTCCTATAGTTCATATACCGGGTGATGCACCGCCAGGCAGGACATAGGAAATCCCATGTAATTTTTAATGGGGTCAATTATTGGCTTCCCTAATTATTTTAGAGAAAAATTCTATAGTAGTTTATTGAAGAGCATGCAAATCTACGTACATGGTAAAAACTTTAGATTTTTGGTTAACCCGTTTGCTAGTTAGATGCTAATATATTTTTAAAAATTGTTACATTATTATCGCCTCATATTTATGAACAACAATAGTTAGCGTGATATTACGTTGTCCTTTTGGAATGTAGTGCTTTATTATTATCAAAAAATTACAGTGAAAAGATTAACCATGAGTTATATTACTGAAGAAAAAGTATTGATGATTAAATGGTACTATCAAGGAAGTGATGTGCCCCACACAACGTAATGCCCTAAGCAATTGCTTAATTTGCCATTAGGTTAATCCAGAACTGGCAGCCGAAAAGCAATATCGTGGGCACCCGGTATGTACAGGGTGGTGCCTTTTCGTTGACCTTACAGGGTATAGAGAAAACTAAAAGAGATAGAACAAATCTGATTACGCAACCCCGATTTCAATTTTTGAAACAAATTCAATTCAAATGTTTTTCAAATTTTGTCAATTTGTCTAGACACTTGTAACTCGCTTAGTATTAGAGATAAAAAAACTGTAAATAGAAACGTTTTAGGGATTTTTACATAGAATTCAGTGGCGTACCTATATTTTTTACACTAATTTTTGTTCTAAAGTTATAACGCAACGTTAGGTTTAAAAGATTAAAAACACCCTGTAAATTTCATCACCAATAAAAAGGTCTCCTTTAAGCCGTAAAAATAGCACATTTGATGTATTTAGTTTGTCATAGTTTCGGAAATATAGCCATCGTCAGGAATTCAATATTAAAAGGGCATTTTTAAAATAAAACACCCTGTATATTTTATCACCAATAAAAAACCTATAAAGACCTTTAGGAATTTATCACATTTAAAATGATTTTCCTTAAGAGTTTAGAAAATATGAGCTTCCTAATCTTAATGCGTATATCTACTATTTTTTAGATTTAGGTCATATTTCCAAAACTATAACAGATAAAGATATTAAATGTGGTATTTTGTTAAACCTCTTAGAAAAGGCTTTGCAACGATAATATTATATACAGGGTGTTTCATTTAAGAAACCGTAAAAATACGGAATTCCCTAAAAAAATGCGTTGCTGGGATCATTTGTAGTTCCGTATTTTTACGAAATTCCGTATTTTTTCACGGAATTTCGTATTTTTTACAAAATTCCGTATTTTTTTACGAAATTCCGTATTTTTTACATAATTCCGTATTTTTTTACAAAATTTCGTATTTTTTACGGAATTCCGTATTTTTTACGAAATTCCGTATTTTTTACGAAATTCCGTATTTTTACGAAATTCCGTATTTTTTTACGAAATTCCGTATTTTTACGAAATTCCGTATTTTTTTACGGAATTTCGTATTTTTTTACAGAATTCCCTATTTTTTAGGGAATTCCGTATTTTTACGAAATTCCGTATTTTTTTACAAAATTCCGTATTTTTTACAAAATTTCGTATTTTTTTACGGAATTCCGTGTCTTTTACAAAATTCCGTATTTTTTACGAAATTCCGTATTTTTTTACAAAATTTCGTATTTTTTACGGAATTTAAAAAAAAAGTAGTATGTGGCCCTTCTACGCTTTCGTAGAAATCAACTTTTCAAACAAAATTATAATAAAAATTGGCCATTCTTAACATTTTCATTACATAAGTTTTGTGTTATATTAAAAGTACATGAAAGGTCAGTGGCGTACTTTTTCTTTCCAGTCATATTTGCTATGGTGTTAACTGAGATGCCACTGGATCCAATAAACTTAATCCAGTTAGAGTTTGACAAGCGCCTTATTACATTATACAAATGCACCAAGTTTCAACCACCGCACAGTGCGTTGAGAGATAGGGATTTCGGGACAAAAATCGTATCAATCTTATTGCACAGTTTTGTTATTGTACGTAGGGTGTTCGAAAAGTTTTGAGATATACGTACATTTATTTGATTTTTCAAAATAATTTCCACCACATTAAATACACTTTTCCATTCTAACAAACGAGTCACTGAAAATGGTTTCACTTTTCATTTAAAATTTCAGCGCATATTTTATCCCAGGTCTCCAGTAGCGCGTCTTCAGTTTTAAACTTTTGTCCTTTCAGTTGGCTCTTGACAAAGGAAACAACCCAAAGTCACACGGCACCAAGTTGGGGCTATAAGGCGGATGTTCCAAAAGTCTCAAGCCTGCATCTGTCAAAAATTGACTGGTAAGTTCAGCTCGATGAGGTGGGGCATTGTCATGATGAAGGTACCAGCTAGCGAGTTGCGAGTTTGGGCGAATCACTATTAACTTTTCTATAAGTTTTGAAAGGCATACTGTAGTGTACCAGAGAGCATTTACGGTCTTCTGTTCTCAGAGCACAACATGTTTAATTATTCTTCTTGAACCAAAGAAAACAACTATCATTCTTTTTTTTACAGATCCTGATTTGCGAACTTCGATCGGAGTTTCTTCACTTTCGAGAACCCATATCCTATTCTGTTGTTTAGTTGGGACGTCGTAATAATAAAGATAAGTTTCAGCTCCCGTGACAATCGACACTATGTCTTTAGATTTACCCTCCTGGAATTTGAACATAATTTTTTTACAACAATTCACTTTTTGTGCCTGCTGCTCGGGAGTTAACTTGTGTGGAACCCAAAGATTACAAATTTTTCTAAAACCCAAGTGCTCATGTATGATCGTGTGTAATGTTGCTAAACTAATGTTCAATGTCTCTTCTCACTGTCGATAGGTTATTCGTCGGTTTGTTTCTATAGCTTTTTGGACGGCAGATATGTTTTCTGGGGTCACTACTTCACACGGTCGACCTGAGCGTGAGGCTTCTTCAAGCGAAAACAAGCCCCGCTGAAATTGTTTGTACCATCTGTATATGGTCGCACGAGATGGACAGTCATTACCAAGTATAGGCTTCATTTCTTTTAAACACTGTTCTTGAGATAACCCACGTGAAAAGTTGTATTTCAAAATTGCACGGCAATCGATAGTCGTCCACGACGCCATTGCGCTAAAATCGCTGGACACGAACTGACGCAAAACTGATAGTTTACTAATAACTATGTAGGGCTACAACATGTCATGACATGTACAAACAAAAAACATCAATGTTACTTTCCTGTACCGTTTAGTTACAAAGTATCTCAAAACTTACTGAACACCCTACGTATATAATTCTGTAGGGTACCGTGTTCTGGATATGCAGAAAGCAATACTGTAATATTATTATACAGGGTAATTTAAAAATATGAGATATTTTACAAAAATATAAGGGTTGCGGTAAAAATTAAGAAGCTTATTTATTAGCGACTTTCATGAAAAAAGTTTATATAAACATAAAATTGATATTGCATAGTTTGCAAGATACAGGGTGTTAAACTTTAATTTTTAGAATTAGTTTTTAGGGGTATCTTTAATATCCCTTATCCAAATTTAATAAAATTTGGTAATGTTATTTGTAGCACCAAGGGGCTAATTTGGCTCTGACTTTATTACATTTCTTAAGTCCAGTGGCGTCTCGAGCGGAACTTAAACGAATATTTCTGACAAAAAAATGGACGCTACTGAGTTTATTACAATTCTTGTATTTTCTTAGGCAAATAAAGACACAACTTTTTTATCTTTTAATATTTTTCGTATCTTGCTCAGTTTTTGACAAAAAATATAATCTGTTAGATTGCATATCCCTAAACCACTCAATAAATATATTAAAATATTTCTTTTAAAAAACATTTTTTATATATTTACTACAATTACCAAACAATATTAACAAATACAAAGTAAAATACCAATAATTTCTAAAATAACAAATTTCGGTAATTTAAGTGTTTTTAAACTTTTAACTTGTTTCTTGTGTTTTCGGGACCTCTCGTAACTAAAAATTAAATTTTATAAAAATTTACAAATAGTTTCAGCTAATTAATACAAAATATATTTGCTTACTCTTCTACAAGTAAGATGAACTAAAAACAGAAATATGGTTTTTTGATATATTTTTAAAAATCCGTATCAAATCTTAAACTTTGTTTGCTTTTGGGCTTATTGCAAGTCATATTTTAAAAAGTTATAATTTCATAAAGAGAAATTGTTATAATATATATATATATATATATATATATATATATATATATATATATATATATATATATACCACTTATAACCACTTTTTTTCTTATACTAATTAAAGGTTACCTTTAAACTTAAGAAAAAAAAATCAAATGGCAAGGCACTTTTCTGTATTATAAAGAGCACCACATATAAAGCTGCATGCATATTTCTGATATTGGCAAAGTAAAAAAAAGATAATGAGTTATCTTGCTATTATCCGGTTATCTTTATCTATGAATAAAAATGCAGACATTCTTAGTTATTATGAAAATATTAATTTCGGCATTTTTGTCCCCAGATCGTCGCACTGTGCACCGCAACAGCATTTAAGATATTCATAAAATAAAAAAAGCTTTAACGCCCTATATCTCAGGAACGAAGCAACTCGGGACAAAATATGTTTATACGAAATGACATAAGAAAATATTATTTAATTTTTTGTACTGAAGGTAGCAAAACTCTGTATTAAAAAGTTGTAGTACTTTTCACTAACCCAGTATGTCGCCTTTTAACTGATAAAAATACAACCAAATTTCTGGTTATTAATTTATTATTTAACGAAATTAAAATCTTTTAGCTAAACCTCCAAAGAGTTCATTAGAAAAGATCTTCTGCCGAAGGCAATATTTGAAGAAAAGAGAAACGCCGTTATATAATTTTATCAAAACAACTTTCGCCTTTAGGTAAATTGACATTACCCTAACTTCGTTCTTAATGCTTTATATCGACCTCTTTAAAAGTACTTTAATATTCACCACATAATTTGTTAGAAATTTGTTTCTAAACTTTCCATTGCATTTTTATGTTGTTTAATAACATTTAAGGGGTTAGTTTTTTAAAGTGTACAATCTTTAATATTTGATTGTAATATTATAGTTTATAAAAAATGGACAAAAAGCTTTTTTTTATTATTTAACCAAAAACACAACTTTTTAGTATCTTGCATTCTTTTCCTATCAGGCTTCGTTTTTGGGCAAAAATATTAAAGCCACATTAAAACATTCTAAAATGTATCAGTCAACAACATGCAATAAAATCAAAAAATAAACAATTTTAACCCTAGTAAATAAGTGAAATGACCTCCTTTTAACACAAAAGAAAAAATATGACTTCATTTATTTTAAAGCCATAATTAATTGTTCATTTTTTGGTATTTATTTAATGATTTCTATGGCTAATTTTTAGAATGCAATAAAGAAGTTTCAATTATTTTCTTTTTTAAAAGCGCCGCTAGATACGGCGAAGATACAATAAACTAAAAGGTTACATTTTTAATTGCGCAAAAAATACCAGTGGCTTACTATTTTTCTCAAATTTGTTGGTTGTGGTCGTTACGGAAATGCAACTGGACCTAATAATTTTAATTTAGCTGGGGCTAAAAAGCGCATTGTTAATTTAAACAACTGTACAAATTTTTAATCATATCGGTTTAGGATTACTTAAGATGTTTATAAAATATTGAATTTTTAAAAATCTTTTAACTCCTTGTATTGTTGAAACAAAGAAACTCCGGACACACGCTTATAGAAACTTTTTATTTTTAATAAATTACGAAATCATCCATTAAAGTATCGTATCTTTAGTGTACGGCCAGACTGAAAAGCGACAAGCGTCAAGCTGGCGATTTGCGTGCGAGCAATTTTTCAAAATCTAATGCGTAAATGAAAGTGGCCACATCGACACGCAGCAGATGGGCGAAGAATTAACATGCAGTTTTAGCTCTGCAAGAAATCGCTTGCCCGCTTGTCCCTCGCGCGTCTTCAGTCTGGCCGTTCCCTTAGAAAGTGCTTAGAAATTGGTTTGAGAACGTAAAAACGGAAGTGAAGGGTTCTATAGTCAGCTAAACTATAAATGAAATTGGTTGTGAAAGGGAGAAGGTCGTTAATGTGACGAAGAAACAAAGTTGGTGCCAGTACTGAGTCCTGAGGCACTTTAGCAATAACTTAGTGAAAGCTTGAAGAGTGGCCATACACAATATGATGATATGATATATGAAGATCAGGAAGATTACTTGAGAACCAAGAATGGAGTTAAGTTGGGGATCATAGGAGGAAGTTTATTGAGGAACGCATGATGTTAGACCTGGGGCGCATTCAGATTCGACAACCTTGAGGTAAAATTTACCCATTTTGTCGTCAAACGAATTTGTTTCTAATGTTCAGTTTTAATAAGGTCTTGCTATAGCGCATGTATTTACTTAATAGGTATTCATTGCATGAAAAACAAATATATTTCAGATGTACTTATTACACAGGGTTTTACAGGTTTAAAAAAAATAAGAACAAAGTCTATACCTAAAAATTAAAGAAAAATGCTTCGTTTATACAATACACTATATAACTTTCTCGTATGTAGTACTTTATTTTACACTTATTCTCAAAAACCCGTTAAAATATTAAGATAAGTTTTGGTACACGGAAATGTATAATTTGAAGTTACATTTACATTAACCAGCACAGAAAAACTATTTTCAGCATTTTATTTAAACATAAAATTAAATTAACTGCTTTCCAAAAAATAACTAGAAATAAAATAAAATTCAAAAAATGAACAGCACTGGATAATATAACAATTTTACTAAAACGATGCATTAGAACAAAAATAGTGTACTTTTTAATAATAAATAATCTTTAAAAAAGTTGCTTCTTTTTGCAGAAACCAGTTGTGTTCAGTTTTTTTTCTTCGTTAAACTTAAAGACGTCAGAAGCTCTTCAATGATGTATCACTTGACCCCCTTCTCCAGTGGTAAGTTTTTAACTCAAAACCCTGTATATTAGATGTAGAATTTTAGGATTAAAGATCTTTTTAATGGTGACATATTATAAAGGGTGTTCATTTGAACAAATTCATACTTTTGTCGTACCCTGTATATCTAAAATTCTGATTAACTAACTTAACTACAAAATTAACCCAACAAACTAATATTTTAAATTTATTTGATTTTATATCAATGCTTTTAAATTTAAAAAAGTTTTACGTAAAAAAATTGTCTTATACAGGGAATTAAAATATAAAAAAGTCCAACAAAAAACTACATTCATCCTTAGTACCACAGTAATACAAAAAAGTTGCTGCTCTGAAAGACAGACCTTGATGTCTTTATGTTTTTGGGGTCGATGAATTCGAATCTGGGGGCGGTTTGACCATATCCGGTCATGGTCAAGATCATTTAAGGTTAAATCTTCAAAATTCATCGGAAATAGACAACAATCGTGGTATTATTATGTTGTTACAATCCGAAGTCAAACTGCCCTCTTGGTCCCATAAGGTAAGGTCAAGATTATATTTAGATCAAATCATCAAAATTTGTCGAAAAACAGACGACAATCATGATTTTTTTATGTTTTCGGGTTCGTCAAATTCGAATCCGTGATCAAATTGATTCCATCAGGTCATATCAAGGTTAATTAAATCAGAGGTTATCGAAAATAGACCACAATCATATCTTGAGGCTTTTTGGGTCGCTGACCTTGACCATGACCTGATGGGGTCCAACTGACGCCGGATTCAAATTTGGCGACAAAAGATACCACGATCGTGGTCTATTTTCGATGAATTTTGATGATTTTACCTTAAAATGACCTTGACCTTGACCTGATGGGGTCAAAACAACCACAAATTTAGCGACCCAAAAACTTAAAGAAACCATGGTCTAGTCTTTCGGACCTTCAATTTTGTTTTGTAAGGCTGTGATTGATCTTGAAATTACATTGACCATGACTTGATGGGGCCAAACCCCAGATTTGAATTCAGCGACCCAAAATACATAAAGATTCCATGGTCTGTTTTTCGAAGCAGCAACTTTTTGTGTGGCTGTGTAATTTAGCAGTATTAAATAAACTCTTTAACAAAACAAACACTTTAAATAGTAGTGATTTAAATGCTAATGTTTAGGCGTATTTACGATTCCTCCAAATAAAAAACAACTGTTCCACTAGAGCAGATGACGCGACGGCAATATGAAGTTATATCTTAAAAATATTCTTTATTTTCGAAATTATTTTTAGCTTTAAAATATTGCAAATAATTAGGTTAAATTTTTCTTTCTATTTTATCGTCAATTATCCTTTAAAATTTAATAAATAATTTTTTTTTGGATTTTCCCAATTTACAAATACAAAAATATAAGTAAGATTATTAATTTAATAGTCGGACAAGTTACTGCTGCAGTCATTGTAGGCGCAAAGTACTGTCAATCTGGCATTTACTTGATTAATTATGTGTTCTAAAATTAATTTCAATCAGCGTTAAATTCAAGGTGTGGCCGGGGGGGGGATAATTTCCTCGGAGCAAAAAACCGAAAAAATCTTTCTAAATTCAACACTGATCTCATTACTTAAGCGACCTATTTAGTTTCGCGTTTTCTTATATTTAAATTTTACAACAGGATTTAAAACACCAGGATTCGAATACAAGATTCAAAAGCTGAGATCTGAATACAAAGTAAGTATTTAAATACTTGGATTAAAAAACGATATTTAGATTCGAGAATACCGAATACTGACCAACAAAGTATTCATTTGTATACGAAATACACAGATGTATTCGAATATCAGCCAACTGTATTCTAAATAGGATACTACCAAAGTCTGTATCACATTATGCGACGAGGTATAACTAAAATAAGCATTGTTTTCCTGACACATAAAAATAATACATGTTGATTTAAACTAAACAGTTTAAGCTGTCTGCATTATGCTTTTCTCGTGAATTGTTATTTCTAAACTAAAGTAGTAATACCTATTCGTTTAAAACACATAATATACTGGCCACATGTATTGCACAGTTATATTTATCCTACTTTACACATCTAAAAGTCTATTAACAACAGCAGTTGATTTTCAAAACTGTGGCATAAAATATTTCTGTTTGTTTATTAAAAACCACTAAGTTATTGATCTTAAGAACATATTTAATGAATAAGTAAAAATGCTTACAAATTCCAATCAATTTCCAGCATTCGCAGATTTGTTCTTTTGTACATTGCTTTAGAAGGGCAAAGGTTAATAATGCGATCCCTAAAAATGCTTTTAACTCGTACGGTTGACATTTATAACTTCTTAAATTTTTGTTTGTTTTTACACAAAAAGGCTAACACAAAACCGTTTATAAAAACCTTTAGGTATACAGGGTGTCTCTAAAAGGTGCGAAAAATTTTTACCATCAAATTCCTGAGGCTAAAATATGACGATCTAACCCAACGTACATCAGTCCACAAGTGGCGGATTTCGAAGAGGCAGAGTGGTAAAATTTCAATCTAGCTATAGTTTTTATATTGTATTGTCACCATATTTGACTAGAAGGGCCTCTGTGTGGCGC
Source organism: Listronotus bonariensis (assembly GCA_014170235.1). Classification (NCBI taxonomy): domain Eukaryota; kingdom Metazoa; phylum Arthropoda; class Insecta; order Coleoptera; family Curculionidae; genus Listronotus; species Listronotus bonariensis. The sequence continues at coordinate 353,362 of JACEGR010000032.1, forward strand.
ACCTGGGTTGGACTAAGGTAAGTTGGAATTTGTGATAGCACTTTCCGCTCCTTTTAGAAACACCCTGCATACCTAAGGATTTCCATAAATGATTTTATGTTAGTCTTTTTGTGTAAAAAAACAGTTGTTTAGTATTTTTGTTTTAGAGAAAACACCGTTTTTCTGGCTTTGCTTGGACTGCCACTATAACCCCCCGTTTGACACTTGCCGAGCCGGACAGGACAGAGTGATAAAAAATTATATGGAGCCTTATGAGAGCTCGCCGCAGTGGCGGATTTACATATTTGCCGCCTGTAGCATATAAATTTATGCCGCCCATAATTTTTAATTTTTTTTGGTTGGTGGAAAAATAAAAAAAATAGGTTTTTACCTCCATTTTTCTACTCCTACAATGTTGCTAAATCGAAATAAACATTTTATGAAGTAAATCTGTCGCCCCCTAAAAATTTGCCGCCCTAGGCACTCAGCCAGCTGGTTAATCCAACACTGGCACGCCGTTTTACACTAAGCCGGATTCGCCGGACAGAGTGCTAACAAATTACATGGAGCCTTTGGTTTTGCCAACTTTCCGGATTCTTAACGTGTGAATGGTCTCATAAGACTCCATACATTTCGCTAGCGTCGGTCCGTCACCCGGCTCCTGGCTCCAGCTCATGTGAAAACGCGGTAGGATGGTCTATTCCAATTTTCAAGAAAAATACAAAAGAAACGTAATAAGAAAATAATGGATTTACAACTTATGTTATGATTATTTTAAAATGCGTAACAGGGCAAACTTAAAAAATAAAGTTTTCTTGTATTGACATCGTCGAAAACTCGTGTATTAGGTACTAAAGGAAAGTTGTGAGATATAAAAGAAATTACGTTTTTACGGCACGTAAAAGCGAATAAAGACAATATAAGCACAAGACATTAAAAATATATCACAAGAAAATTTTATACCGTTGGTATATTATAAAAAAATCTATTTTTTTCAAATATGAAAGACACAAATAAAACATAATGACAAAATATAAAAAGATTTCTTTTGAAAATGCAAAAACTGGTACTTTTTTCTTATTGACATGTGGTTTGCTAGACTTTTTAGTTTTTAACAAATAGATGCTTAAGTACACTAAGGCTCATAATTGGCAGCAGCTCTAGTTCTCTTTCATATTAACGATCTTCTGTTGCACGATATAGGATATAGCACACCTTTAGTGTGCCCGTACTTCTAATTTTTTGTTTCTTAGGATGATGTATAAGCCTGATATGTAAAAACGGCACGGTACATCAGCAATATTTTTAAAACATGTGTAGCCTCTTTGGAATGTTATAACTTTTTCGAATATTTGGAAAATCACCCACATGGGCGTAGCCACGATTTTGTTTAGGGGTGCAGGCAGTGAAAAACTGATAATATACCGGGTGTTTCTCAAAAGTGGTTCGCCAAAATATTTTTTTACGTTTTAAGATAGAAAAATAAAATCGATGTTTAATACACATGTGCATTGGTAACCCGAAAATTATTGCTTTTTTCGTAAGTTTAAATTGCTTTGTATATTATTATGCGATTTTTTAACGCTTTTATTCGGAAAAAAATTCACTGAATTGTAAAAATTATTTTTTACGGTTGTTTTTTAACGGTAACTTTAATTTTCCCTGAAAACCATAACCAATAGAGAAAAAAATTAAACACTTTTGCTAACTTCTTTTTGCACTTTAACTAGGTAGTTTTTAAAAAATTTGTTTTTTTCGTTATTTTTCAAAGCAACATTTATGTGATTTTGAACTACCCTGTATATCCTGCGGCGATTTTTATTGTTGTTTTAAGCTTTTAGATAAAGCAAAAATTTTTATCATGAATATTTTTTTCAATAATTAAAAATAAAAGATTTACAGGTATAGTTAGGTCCATCCGTGTATATTTAATATACAGGGAGTTTCTCCAATTGCGGTAAAACAATTAAACGCGGATTTTGAGCTAATTTTAAGATAGTAATCTCGTTGTTACATTTTACCCCATTGTTAGGTTTTGGGGCGGTCTAGAAGGTGACCAGGAGGAAAATTATTCTGATTTGTCCCGATCAGTTTAAGGGCACCCATTCACGTAGGAATGCATATGAATTTTGATTTTTTTATACATATGTTACATTTTTCTTGAAAATGAAACGGATGACATTAATTTTTATTCATTTTACTTGAAAATTAGACGGATAAAATTAAATTTTATTATCATAAATCGTTTTAGCACCCCAAAATACCAAGAACCAGTGGGGTCTACCCTGTAGGTATTGAACTTTTTTTTGGCTTATGTGTAATCAATTCAAATTTACTTAGGACTTGCAAAATGCAATAGAATACCATTGTTCTTAGTCGCCCATGTAAAATGTACCTGAAAGTACCTTCTAGCGTACCGAGGGGAGATCAGTCCGCCATGGGACCCCAGTCAGAGGGACCCCAAACGGGGGTCCTCATACCAAAAAAGGTACACGTTAAAGTTTAGGAGCTTTGTTTTAAGGCATTTTTGTCTGTTTTGATACCAAAATCGAAACAGGGGAGGGGAGCTATTTTGGCAAAGTAAATGTAAAGTTGGAAGGGAGGCGGGCCCATTTTAAGTGTGAAGCCCTTTTTTTATTAGTAGAAATATAAAAGCTGCGAATGCCTAGTTTCTTGATTAAAGAAAAACAGAATATTAGTAGAATTTTTTTACTCAAGTATTTTAAAACAATAATATTTGTATTTTTTTTAAGTTACCACATGTAGGCAATCAAAATATGTCAGAAACTATCGACCGCACGCGAAAGCATCAAATAGCGTAAAGAAGGGGTTGCGCGAGGGGAACTCATTGTGCGACCACTAGTGGTGATGCGGCGATCGAGAAAAGTATCCGTGCGCATTGTTTATTTTGTGATTAAAAGTTAAATAATTGCAAGCCGGAAAATTTTATCTGTGATAGTTAAATGTATTCCGTTCTCAATCAGGTAAGTGTTAATCTTAAGTAAATTTACTGCAGTTTTATTATGTGTAAAGATTTTGGATATAATTCTAACCGGTTTTTTAATAAATTAACTTTTCCCTTAAAATTTCAGGTTGGGGTTAGTTGAGCTACAGTTGCCCAACTAACCCCACGGTTTTAAGTATAAAATGTTTTTATATTTTTTTATTTTTTAGTATACGGACTTATAACAGTAAGACTGCTAGAGTCTCGTCAAGATTTAAAAGAAGCTGTAACCCGAACTTTGTACAAGCAACAAAGAAAACGAGCTAACCTATCTAACTTATAAGTTTTCTCTGGAAATAGTTCGACCATACCCAAAGGCTGGTCCAAGAAAAGCTAAATCAAACAGAAGATAAAGAAAAGCTGCAATTTTAACAAATACAGAAGGCATTACAAGAGAAGCAAAATAAGACTGCTAAAAAACTTTTAAAAACGAAGATGAGTCAATGAAAATTTAAAATTTTTAAATAAATTTTTCTAACAAAAACATTGTTAAATAAAAATATAGAAAAAACTTATAATTTTAAAAATTTAAATAAAATTTAAAAACTAAGTTTTTTTATAATTTGTAAGGCATTTCTTGCTAGATATTAAATCCAATAGTTAAGCTAAGCTAGGTACGTTGCTGTTTTATTAATGATATTTGTTGTTTTGACTTTATAAGATTATAAATATAAACAGCAAATTGTCAATTTTTTTTTGGAAACGTATCTAACACTCAAGCCATGATTTGACTATACTTTCTAAGTGCTCCACTAGCCCCATACTCTTGCTCAATTTACCTCACCTATGGGGTACGTTGGGCATACTTGACTATCTACATTAAAACAGATGTAGCTCTTAAATTCGACTTATTAGAAAGAAATTACTATGGACACTATTAATAAGGGATAAATTGTTAATCCATCAGTATGCATTATGAGCCCCTAAGACTTATTTTTGAGGAGCTATAACTGATGAAGTGAAAAATTGCTCAACTAGCCCTGCCCTACCCTACTTTAAGCAGGATTTGCACCTGATAAATTGTGCATCAATATATTAAATAAGCACTTTTTCAAGTGACTTAACAAGTTTTAAGTGGTAAAGTATATTATGGGACGGCCATGGAATGTTACTCATTTTCCACGAGTATGACTTTTGCAGTAAGTCATACAAGAGGGTAATGAGTATTTCGTGCGGGTCTCATACTATACTTTTCTACAACTTTCTTCCGGATTTATATCAATTCAAACAATAAATTTAATATTCTCGATTTGTGACAGGATATTTGTCAGGCATGACATACGCGACATTATAGCCTTCTGTATTTTTTTTATCAAATGTAATTGATTTAAATATTAGTTGATTTTACGTTCTTATTAGATATTTTAAGACTCATATGTGACTAAAAAGTAGTGTTGTTGTTTGAAGAATCATATTAAGAAAACAAGGTTCTCGAAAATATATACTAATTATCGTATTCCACATTTAAGGCACGCACCCTATTACAGCCGTGGGTAATGGCCGTGGGTAAAGAGCAATACTACCTGTTTAAAATCACTATAATAATGTATACATTTCTAAACAGTAATGGAAAAAATATTTTTCTTAATTTATTGATAAAGTAGATTGCTTAAGTATTTTAAGAAATTAGGACTTGATCTATTTTCATTTTGTTTTAATTGTGGTCACCAATATATTTCTTAAAGCTAAATGTCAAAATAGCTTTTTTATCAAAAGTATAATGTAAATATTTTATAATCAATTATTTTAACACTTTTACTTAAATTAGTATCTACCAACATAAAAATACAATAAAATTGGCAGCGCTTCAAAATTAAAAATAAATTGGTCAATAATTGGAAGGGTTTAGATTTTTTTTCAATTTTTTGATTAACTATTTGACCAAGTAATTGAATAAGGTTTTGACGGATAACGTCATTTATGTAAAAAGGGTTTAGTAGCATAGTGGGCTATAGATAATAAAGAAATCAGCTAATTATTCTGAAACAAAAAATAGTTTAAAGGTTTTTTATTATTAGTTTTATTATTTGTACGTGAAGTTATATTATTAAGCATCATATCTGAGGCATGGCGTCCCCTAACAACCATTAGCATACCCAACTAACAATTCATTGTTTATTAGGAGTTGAGAGAACGTTCTTACAACAAATTTAATAAAACCTCTTGGGATTTGTAAGAACATTTCTAAAACAACGTTCTTACAACCCTTATAAAAACGAAATGGGCACAACTTATAAAACAATTTTGTTCGCTAAATTTGTTTTATTAGGGTTCCAGGGAACCTTTTATAAAACTGTTTTAAGAATTCTTAGAGTAAATCATAAAACCTATTTTAAAACAATAATAAAACAGTTTATGAAAAGCATTTATATAAAACAAACAGGTTTCAAGGGTTTATGTACGGTATAAAAACATTTTATAGAACAATTATAAAACTGTTTTTAAAAGTGGTTTAAGAATGTCACTTTAATAAAAACTTTTTATATCGACTTAACATGGGTATAAAATATTTTTATTTTGTAATTGTGCTGATAAAACAATTTTCTCTTGAAAATGTTTTTAACAGTGACTCACTTTCCAAATCTTTGCTCCACGTAAAATAAAATGGACAAACATTAATAAACTTGTTCCTACACTAGAGTATATATATAGTCAGACATTTGAATAATTATATTGACTTTTTGAGGCATATAGTACTAGATGTTGGCGTGCGGAGAAAAATTTTCTGTATAACATATGGTATATAAATTGATATAATTTCCGCGCCTCTAAAATAATGAAATTTAAAAAAAAAAATAAATTTATAAATTTGCCATATATTAAATTTAAGTTTTTACTATGGTAGTCTGTTTAATATCGCACTTAATTACAAAATTTTGTTAAATAAATTACCATTCAAAAACACGTTATTACAATTCTTTATTATTTTAAATAGATATTTCCTTACAATTTTTAAAATGGCTGCATAATCAATTACACGTTAAACTGGTCTAAAATGGCGTCATTTAATAAAACAATTTTGTTCGTCTGGAAACAATTAAAAAACAAATTTGTGTTTAATAAAACATTTATAAAACATAATATGAAAATACATTATATGCGAGGCCAGGACAGGGCCGCATTAGGACATCGTGTTTTATCGAAAGGCATGATGTAAAATAGAAACCTATTTATGTAAGAGGAAAAAAATAGATAACAAATGTAAGTTTATTTAGTATTAGTTATCCTTTAGAAAATCCATAGAGCCAAATTTTGACTGCTTGCTCATAAGTCATCTCATAAGTACTAAAATGTTGATTTTGGTACTAATGTAAAAACCGTAATATAATTAATACAACAGTGAACTTCTTGAGTCCATAACTTCAGAGTTGAGTTTTGCGATTCTTTATTACCTTGTTTGTATAGTTTGTAATGTCCATAAACTTTATTTATCTTTTATTATCGTTGTGCATTATTTTATTAAGACTGGAATATAAAACCAAACGGCCGTGTCACGGGCGACCTCACGGTGGTTTGGGTTAAGAGGATAATAAGCACGTGACCAAGCCTTAGTCCGATTTGGATGCTGTCGCTGTGGTGACAACATTGTTTAAAATGAACGAATTTCCATGCAGAAGTAATTAGGTTAGGCTAAATATGTCAGAAATAGGTTATTTTCCATGGCTTATATTAGGACTTTAAAAACAGTTGCCTTTAGATATGCACATGGAAAGAAGTCTAAACCTTCTACAGGCCGTACAAAGGTTTTTAAGGCCATACCTAGTAGTTTTAGGTTCTTTTTTTGTGAATTAAAACCCTTTCTCGACCAAATACATGGCTTTTGTTTGTATTGTATTGCATTAACTTTACGATATTAACTTATTGCCTCTGATTTCGCTTACAGTGATGTCATATAAGTTATGCGATTACTGATGTTCCCAGAATTTTGACCAGTTAGGACCAACTTTCGTATTGTCAGGATTTCCGCTTTGTTATGAAAATATTGTATTTTGCCATCTAAATAGGATTGTCTAAAAACGTTTTGGCTTTGGCGCTATGTTGAGAATTTTAATTTTTATTTTAATAAAGAAAATAAAATCGTTAAAAATAAAAATGAAAAAAAAGGACTACATAGCGCCATTTTCATACGCATAAGAATATCATTAGTGAAAACCGCAATCAATTATTATCTTTAAAAATAAAGGAGTTATTTAAACAACGGCAATTCATGAGGTGATATTCCCTCTTAAGCGATAATCTTAAAAAAATATGTATTTTCAATTTTAGCCTATCTATCCTAGGCCGAACGAAATACAGAGTCTTTCTGTTCCGCCCCTAGACCTCTATCTAACACTAAAAACTATCACATATAGTGTCAATATATTATTATCATTTTTTATTTTATAAAACGACTTCCTTAAGAGGTAACAATTTTTTTGCTTTGCTTGCGCTATCTTTAATACTGATTGGACTAAAGAACCGATACACGTCACTTCCTTTTAAAAATAAATATTATTTTCAGAATCTCAATAGTTTTTAACAGAAATGACTTTGTAACTTTTTTGCAAGACAAACGGTTTGGAGTAAACAAATAATAGTATATTATTTAATTAGCGTATAATGATGGCTATTAGCGGCGATGATGATGTTTGCGACTCGAGCCGCAGGCGAGAGTTGTAACGTCTGAGTCAAGTAATAGGCATTAACTATGCGTGTTAAATACTATACTTTATCACAACTTTACACTTTATGTATACATTTATCGTAAAGTGGTAAAATAGTACCAGATTTTTTATTTGACTGTTTAAAATTAAATTTGACAACTATCGAAGCAGCTTAATGTAAATTTGGTGATACATAATAAATAATAAGCTGAAATGGACACAACAGTTGATGAAGCAGGTCATTACTCAATCGATCTGTCAATGTCAATCCATTACTTATGTTTGGCAAATAATGAATGTTGTTATTAGTAAACATCATTTAGTTATATAATGTTAACAACTCAGTTGTAAATAAAATAAATTTATCTCCATTTTTGTGCATCTTTACAATGGAGATTTTTTATTTACTGTTTTACTCCAAAACCGTTTGTCGCGCAGAAAAAGTCAAAGAATCATTTTTGTTAAAAACTAACTAAAGATTATAGAAAATAGTTTTTATTTAAAAAAAAGTATTGACGGATAATTTTTAGTTCAATGAAAATATAGCATTTTTACTTTTAACACCCTGTATCTCAGAAGCAAAGCGTTTACGAACCATGTTAATAGAAAGTTTTTGTCTTATTTCTATGCAAAAATTACGCCATAAAGGATGCCGCTTACTTTTGCAGATCACCCTGTATGTAGGAATATATAACTCTTTTAAAATAGAGAAAACTACCCATTTACCCCCTTAAAGATGATTTTTAAAAAGTGATTCTTTAAATTTGTCTTTTCTTACCAACACTTACCTAGCTATCTATCTTACCTATATTACTTACCTATTTCCTACTTGCTTTTCTTACCTTACCCTAAAAACCATTTATTTATAGAATATCACAGTTTTTAAGAAACCGAACACCTTTTTCAGCCTCTTCTAGACTAGGGAACCTAATTCTTAAAACACCATGTATTTTTTAAAATTTTGTTTGACACCATGGTGTATAATTTGGGTAATAAATCAAAACCATTTTAACAACACTTTTATAACATTTTGTCGTACAAATTTAAATACATCCCTATAAAATAAAACTCTTTTTATCTTAAAATTAATACCACAGGTACCTTAGTACTGCTCTGTATTGCTTAAATTTGTCAGGATGTTTGTTTGCTTTTATAGTTTGCCAAATCTCCTCACGAGGGTGCTTTTAACTTTTATTGCGGCTGCAACTTTACATTTACAGAACCTTCATAAAGAGCAAATTTAGCTTCCTAAATCTACTTTTAAAACAAAATTAATCCTTTAAATATACCCAAGGTGGCGACACTTATTATTTGTCACCGTCGGAACATGTATAAAACATTATTAAAACATAATTGTTCGGAAAAAGGCGTCTCACAAAACAATTATAAATTTAAGTGCGTTAGCGGTGTTGCGGATATAGCTTTTGTGGGCCGGAGTCAGCTGTCGTTGTTCGTTGAGCAAGCAGTATTGCCGACTTGCAGTGAACATGCGTACTTGCCGACTTGTGTCAATTTACTGTTTGTACTTGTATTTGTGCTGGTTTTAAAATCAACATTATCTAACATTAAGTAAACTATAATACTAAACATTATTTTGATCTAAAGTGAATTAAAGGAAAGAAAAATAAATTACTTCTATATTCTACAGCCACTAACTTACACTTAATACAAAACAATGAATAATTTTAAAAGTGTTGCCTTTAAATTTTTCGCTTTTATAAATATTTAAAAGGAGAAGTCTAATCAGTATATCAAAGCGTCGATTAAAGATTTCATAGAATTACCATAAATATAAATATTTTATTTTCTTGAGCAACAAACTCCATAGCAACTACTTGTTTGTCTTTGGTTAAAAACCATTTATCAATTTTATCTTTGGTTAAAATAAAATTACTAAAATTCTATCTTATGAAATACGTTTTCACTTTTTTTGACATAAGGACCGGAAAAACTTTGTATTTGGGTCTTGAACTAGCAAGAGTTTCGTTTTGCATAATTTCACTCATCCTTTTGGCTGCTTGAGCTAATGGGTTATTTCCATTTCTTAACATGTTTTTTATCTGAAATAATCTGTTTTCAAAAGGATAGGAATTAAGAAAGTTGAAAGATCCCAAACTGTTTAACTTCATCTATAAATGTGATAAATTATGAATATTGCTACTAATATAATCTTCTCCATAAAAATCAGGAAAATATTACAAATATGATTCTAACAAATTTTTGGCAAGAACAAGAAATTTCTTATAACTATTAGAAGAACATATTGTTATTTACTGCACAATAAAATTTAAAAAATGCTAGTATACATCTAAAGGCAACACATCGATAAGTATAACAACACTTAGAAAGAAATAATCAAAGGATCGATATTCAGTGCCCTTCCAGTGACACAGAATATCCAGTCCTCACTGCCACAGATCTATGGATCTCAGTTGGCATTTGCAGCTTTCTAAAAAATTAGAAGCAAACTTATATCCCTAACAGACCATTTTACCCGATAGTTTCCAAAGTTACCATCCCTCCATCCCAAAAGACATCTTTTCATGATGCCCCAAATCAATCAGGTGCAATGGATCGCCTATAGGAAAGCTTTTATCATGTCAACTGGCAACATGGTTAGTGGAGAAGTCTGTTTGTGATGTGCTTCATAGATTTTTTCTCTAAAGCCAGCATCTGTTCGTTCTTCGCATCCAGATCTTGGAAAAAAAGCTGTATGGGATAGTAGGAATATTCGCCAATAGTCGTACACTTGAGACAGCCGTGCTTGCCATTAAAGTTGGTAGCTTTTCCTTTTTAAAATATGTAGGTTCTTAATATTATAAAAAAATATATGTGTTTTACCTACCTTTAATAAATGCTCTCGCAGGTGAGTCGCATATAAAACACACCTTATATTTATCATAATATTTCTGTTATTAATAAGTAGCCCTTTGGTAAGTAAGATCTTTGCTTCTTCTACAAAGGAGTAGGAGATATGTAGTAAGGTCACTTGGTTTTCCTTTTCCACAATATATTCCAATAATCATTGGCTTTATCTTAGGAAGTTCATGGATATTAAAAGTATTGGCCAAAATTCGGTTTTACTGCTGCGGTAAATTAGTAGGCCATCCATATTTATATTACACGAAATGGATTCTGGCACATTAAGCATTTTAGTTTGACGTAAACTTACTTTAAAACCATGGTGCCAATAATTACCATTTCCATCAGCTTTGCTTATCGAAACAGTTTGATAAGTTTTTAGTAAGGTCCTAGGGTCTTGAGGAAGTAGGTGCGGAAACCGATCATTCACATGCCGAAAAGACTTTTAAGCACTGCATGGGGTACGTTGGAAGACACTGCCCAGGTTCTAATATTTTGTCGGAACTGTGCATCCTTTTCTAACTCAGGCACATTTTCACAATTTCCTCATCATTCATTTTCGAGCCAGAATTTTCAACTTCATTTGATACCTCCGTTTCATTTTCAAGAATTTAGATCAGTTGCCCTAATATATTGAGAGTTTGTGTTTTGTTCAGGCAATATTCAGGTATTCGCCATCACTAAGTGCAGCAGCATTTATTTGTTTCTTTGAAGGTATCGAGGAATTTTTGTAATATTTCTTAACCTTCCTGCAGAAATCCACCACTCCGTTTTAAGGTTTTCCACTTATCTATGCACTCTTGTTTCGACATAACTATTTAATATTAAAAAGTTCTATAAAAATAAGTGAAAGACTCTTTATGCAGGATCACTTTTTATAATGTCAGTTTACAAAATATACATTCGAATTTAATTATAAATTTAAATCTCTGAAATACTTTATAAAGGTGTTGTTTGAGATATTTTACTCTCCGTGAAACACAAAATTGTTTTTAATTGTTTTATTTTTTAGGTTGAATAACCAATTTAAAAACCTTTATAAAACTGTTTTATAATTGCCAGCGGAGAATAAGGTGGTCAACAACAAATTTGTTTTATTAAGAAACAATTATAAAACTATTTTATAAAAAGGTTGAATTTAACACTCAAAAAATGTTTTATAAAGGGGCTTCTAAAAAACAAAACTGTCTTAGTTATCACCTTCATAAAACCTTTTTAAAATATTTTGCTCCAGGTAAATTGTTTTAAAAACATGTTTTAAGAACGTTCTTAGAACATACTTATAAAACAAAAAAAAGTTCTTACAACTAGAATTACCATCCTCGCAACATTTATAAAACAAACATACTTCCATAAAACGTTTTTAAAAACAATAATAAAAACAAAATTGCCTGAGACTAAATTTAATAAAACATTTTTGTTAGTTGGGTACTTAATTCTATTTAAAAAGAGCTGTTTGCCTCATTAATGATCCTTCATTTACAGAAAGGCTTTCCTTTCTTGCCCATCGTCGGGCTGTGGGAAATTCACTGCTTTTTTTATAGGTACTTCCATGGCTTCTGCTCTGAAGAATTGTCCAGTATAATTCCTTCATTCACGGTTCCCAGCCGAGAAACTCGTGGTGCCGCACGTATGCATCCCTATACGGTCCAAATCTACAGGCCCCGAACTTCCCAGTTTTTTCGTTCTTTTATCCCTAGAGTTTCTAGAATGTGGAACCTGCTGCCCGCGGAGGTCTTTCCTCCCTCCCCTCCAGGGCAGAAATTGATTGGTTCAGGCACTATTTAGTTGCTTTAATGATTAAATTTCCCTTTTATTTCGAAAAGTAAATAATGTAGATTGTATTGTTCAATAGACGTAATAAAATTCTATAGTGGATATGGGTCAAATTTATTTTTCCATTATACAGTCGCTGTATTTTTACTGATATTCAAACTAAGAATTTATATATCGCATAGTTGCTTTGGAATTTAGAGTTAGTGAAGGAACAAAATAAATGCTCATTTTATTTTTTAGGTTAATAAAAATACTCTCTTACTATTCGGTTATAACCAAAATAGTTATTCGGTGTTAGAAATGAACTGATAGAAGCAATGTTTCTGGGATTTATATTCAGGGTGTCCCAATTCTATTTACACACAAAATACCATTGCCCCTGTACTGGGAGTTTCATTTTCGATGGTTTTACTGGGTATCTTAAAAACCATAAGGAATATCAAAAATTTAATATAGAACTCTCGATCTCTTAAAAAAACAACTATCGGAGAGGTAAAATTCATCACTATTGCGATCTATCTCGAAGCTACAGGGGAATTTTCAGATTTTGCCTATTTTACAACTTTATTTAACTCGTTTGCTATTAAAGCTAAAACTTTGGATATGTTATTTGTGTGTGTTTTTCCGTAAAATATTGTAATGTTATAGGTTGTTTTTAGTGTTAAGCCGTTTTTAAGAAAATTACCCAACTTATGTTTTTTCTTATGGAACACACTGTATATTTTTATTTATGTTTCAGCATTTTAAAAATATATATGTATGTATTATAGTAGGTATTTTTAGTTTAAATTTTACTAAAAATTAGCTTCTTTCTTTTAAGAAGGCTTAAGTGGGCTTTTTTTAAGTAGTCCATAACAAAAAATAACAAAACATTATTTTTAATCGACTTGGAAAAAGGAGAAGTTTATATGTTCGACACCTATGTTTTTTGTAAATGTATGTACAGTCTACACCGTGTACTCCGTCAATTGCGGGCTGATTTTACAATTTTTTTTGTTATTCAAAATAGTGCACTTTCGCGGTGGTCCCATAACAAAACCCAGTCAGGATAGCGAAAGAGAAAAATACTAGACTTATTTTTCAGTCAAAGTTGTCTCTTATAGATATATGCTACCTGTGCTGAATGTGAACTGAACAATAAAGAAAGGTAAATATAATGTTAAAAATATGTCATGTCGATGTCGTTGTCATTTAACTAATGTTGTAATTGTGTGTATTTTATTTTTGTGGGTCAGGTGTAGGTAGAACCCAACCTATACCTGTTAGGGTTAGCACTGGCGTTTTGTGAGAAGAGTTTACATGAGAGAAAAAGGTACCAGTACTGTTTTTCTTAGTGGAAGGTCACCAATTAAATGTTAATAATAATAAACTAAAAAGATAGAAAGAAAAATAAATATTAAAAAAATCAAACCGACTTCAATAGGCTAAATAAAACTCACCAAGAGCTTAAAAATAATGAATGAATAAAAAAAAATTTAAAAATGAAGTCGAGTAATAACATATGGGATTAAAGTATAAAAATCTTTTGTGTATTTAGTTATTAAACGTTTAGTAGTTTAGCGGAATGTTAATTATTACCCGACTTAATTTTTCTAATTTTTTTATTCGTTATTTTTAAATTTTCAGTGAGTTTTATTTATCTTTTCAAAGTCGGTTTAATTTGTCTTTTAATATTTATTTAGTACTTTTTGACTGAAACGGATATTCCATTAAGGCGTCCCTCTCAGTCGTGTCATGGCCTCGTGTGTAAAATTTTAAAGTTATTTTAATTACCTTACTTTACTTTAGCTTAAAAAAATACGATATAATAGAAAAGCACTATTACAGAAAAAAAGGTATATTTACTAAATGAAAATAAAATAAATAGCTATTATAGCATATTTAAAATAACAAAAAACAAAAATTACAATAAATGTTTAAATTGTTCTATAATAGGTGTTTATTTTATTTCCAATAAGTAAATATTTTTTTTTCTGTAATAGAACATTTTAATAATAAATCCTATTTTTTTGTAACTTGTCTATTATTGTTATGCTATTTATTATTAGTATAATAAAAATAATGTAACTGTATAAAAACACATAATTATTTTTAGAGCTTAAGTAAGTAACTAAAAATAAGTTTAAAATGTAAAGGTTAATTTTTAATAAAATATCTAGTAAAGGAAGTTACAGAAAAAAAAATAGGTATTGAAAAATGATGTTATTTTCTGTCATGGGCTTCTATAAGAAAAAGCCAAATTTATGGTATTATATAATAGTATTTATTTTTGAAAAGCTTAAGAAAAGCTTTAAAAATATAAATAAAAATATACAGGGCGTTCCATAAGAAAAAACATAGGTTTGGTAATTTTCTTAAAAACTGCCAAACGTAGGCAAATACAAATTACACCACAATATCCTACGAAAAACTACATAAATAACCTGTTCAAAGTTTTTTCCATAGCTTTAATAGAAAACGAGTTAAAGAAAAGTGTAAAAATGGGCAAAATCTGAAAATTACCCTGTAGCTCCCAGATGGATTCGAATAGCCTCGAAATGTTTTCACTACTGTTGTTTAAAAAAAAAAAAAGAAATCGAAAGTCCTTAATAAGAATTTTAATATTTCTTACGGTTTTCGAGATAACCATCGAAAATAAAACACCCTGTACAAGACAGGAAAATAAACTTAAAATAAAAATTGATATTTGTACGCACTTTTTTTTGGCAGTACTGCTAGTATAGGTGACTTAAAAACAGAATGTTAATTGTCAAGTATGTTTGACGAAGTAAAACACCCTGTATAATTTACCAAATGTTGGCTTTTTTATTCCACATTAAAATGTATAATACACTATAAACAATAATATTATGGTTTTAATTATTTTTAAATACGACCAGTTGTACAAAGCAGGTTTAAACTCAGTTCCACTGAACTGAGGTCAGGCCTTTGAACTTTTCTTAAAATCTCAATTTCTTTCAATTCCTTGACACTGACAACAATATTGAGATTTTACAAAAAGTTCAAAGGCCTGACCTCAGTTTAGTAGAACTGAGTTTAAACCTGCTTTGTACCACTGGGCCTTAGTGTCAGAGTGACAAAGAATATCATAACATGTAACATTCCATTGTAAAAGCTACTTATCGGTATTTCAGCAATTTAGTGTATTTTAGAGACATGTTTACTTACTGGCTCTAAAAACGACTGCTTGTTTGGTTAAGTAAGGAAATATGTATCTAAAATAAACTAAATGGCTGACCTACCGATAAGTAGTCTTTAGAATGAAAGGTTATGAGACTCTGACAGTGACAGAATTCTTTAAAAATTATTGGAACCAAAATAATATTTTTCTTCGACATTTTAACCGTTAATAGGTACATTTATATGCTATTAATATCTCAAAAACAAGTAAAATGGACGTATAATACATTTTTGATGTAAATTTTATTAAAAGTGAAAATATAATAAAAATGTCCAGGAAAATTTCGTTGTTAAGACACCTTGTAAATAAACTAATACTGTCAATAAAATAAATGTATTTAAATAAATATTGTTTATCTTAACTTTCTTTTTGTATCTTCTACAGAGTCAAAGATATTTCGGGTATACAGTTGACACATCCTGTATAGCCGTAATAAAAAATTTTTACCTGACATAAACCTTTTTTTTCTGGTTTGGTCATCACGACAAAAAAGCATAATTGTTTCTTCTTGTTTGGTACCCTAAAGGTCGGCATATAATTTTTAAGTGGATTTATTAAGTGTGTATTAGACTTGTGTTTAATTAAGGAATAAAAAACAAGACTTAAGAAAGATTTAACTAAGCAGAACTAACCATGACCCCCCCTTCCAAACTATACTCTATAATAATAAAAGAAATATTGTAACTCAATAAGACTAATACTAATTTAAGAGTCTTTACACATGCTTTTATTTAAATTATCATTTGGCTAATGCGCATTACTGAGCTCGTGTAAACTTAGAATTAATATGGTGTTTTTAAATTTTTCCAAATTTCCCAATTTTTTTGGGTATTCAAGGACGTGCAATTGGGTGAATTTAGTATTCTTTTTTGGGAAACTTATTAAAATTAAAAAAGTAATGACATTTTTTTAAATGAAGCACATAAGCGTTGTACATTTTTATTTTTTAAATATTTGTTTAGGTGCCACTTGAGACGCTACTGGACTTAAAGAATATTTAACTTGAAGCTACCTTTGCCCTTTAATACAACAAAAAGACAGTCAAATTGTATCTAAATCGGGTGAGAAATAAGTAAGAATCTGAATATTTCCAAAAATTGTTCCTTAAAACAATGTTTTTTGGACTTATGTGTATACCGGGTGACAACGAAATTACTATCCAGTTTTTTACTTCGTTCAATAATAACGCATACCTTTTAAATTTTAGTATGTTATATTGTGTCAGTAGATGCCAATTTTGGATATAATAACATATGCGAACTCCTTTCGGTTTAACCGGAAGTGACATGAACTTTGGTATTTTAAATATACCATTCTGTATATCTTTTAAGATTTAAATTCTATAGGTTGTTTCTAATATAAAACCTTTAAAAATTAAAAACCTCAAATAACCTATTTGTTTTAGTTTTAGAGAAAATGTCATTTGTAAATGTCCGGACTACCGCACAATATGCAAGTTTATGGGAAAACAAATGAATATAACAAAAATTTAAAATTTTTAAATTGCTTCTTTTAGAAGACTTGGTCGCCTAAAGTCATTATATTACTACTTCCTGTTCCGGAAGTGCTGTAAAATCTGAACTTCTAAATATTATAACCCTGATAACTTTAAAGGAACACGCTAAATATTTTTTAATATTTAGATTCTACAATTACGATATTATTTTTAAAGTAAAACACATTAAGCGTATCCTTTCCTCCCTTAACACCAAGAAATCGTCTGGGCTGGATGGCATACCAGCAATCGTTTTAAAAAAATGTGCTCCAGAACTTGCACCAATCTTAACTCGGCTCTTTCGAATTTCTTACGACACAGGTATCTTTCCGGAGAGCTGGAAGGCTGCACGTGTTCAACCTATTCCCAAGAAAGGATCTAAATCGCTTCCATCTAACTATAGACCAATTTCAATTCTCTCCGTTCTTTGTAAAGTAATGGAAAAATTAATTAATTCACAAATTCTTAAGTACTTAGAAAAACACAAAATTTTGCACGACAGGCAGTATGGATTTCGCCACAAAAGATCTACAGCAGATCTTCTTTCCTTCGTATCACACTGTTGGAATAAGTCTCTGGAGTTTCTAGGTGAGTCCCAGATCGTTGCTCTTGATATATCCAAAGCTTTTGACCAGGTCTGGTATGCCGCACTTAATTAATAAACTTCCCTCCTATAGTCTTTCAACTAAACTCTGTACTTGGCTCTCTAGTTATCTATCTGATCGACGTATATCAGTTATTGTGAACGGCCATTCTTCAAGCTTTCACCAAGTAAATGCTGGAGTCCCTCAGGGCTCAGTTCTGGCACCAACATTGTTTCTTCTTCACATCAACGACCTTCTCTCGTCCACAACTAATTCCATTCATAGTTTCGCCGACGATAGTACCCTTCACTCCAGTTTTCAGGTTCCTAAACCCATCACTAAACCTGACTTGGAAAATAAACGCAGAGCGATGCAGATATCTCTTTCGCAGGATCTTAATTTAATATTGGATTGGGGCGCCAAAAATCTCGTCCATTTTAATGCATCCAAAACACAGTCATGTTCCTTGTCGCGAAAAGAGTCATCAAATAATCATCCTCTACTTATGAGCGGCAAGTTCTACAGAGCAAAGACACCTTCCATCTCGTGGGCGTCACATTTGAAAGTAACCTTAACTGGCATAAACACATTGTATCTATAGCCTTTCGAGCCAAAAAGTATTTTTCCGCTTCTAATTTATACACTTTATATGTGTCCCAAATCCGACCTCCCTTGGAATATTGTTCTTATATCTGGGGCATGGAGTCCCCAACAACCCTGAGCATTCTTGATTCTATTCAAAGAAGAGCTATTCGTCTCATTAATGATCCTTCACTTACAGAAAGGCTTCCCTCTTTTGCCCATCGTCGGGCTGTAGGCGATTTATCGCTTTTTTATAGGTACTTCCATGGCTTCTGCTCTGAAGAATTGACCAGTATAGTTCCTCCACTCACAGTTCCCAACAGAGAAACTCGTGGTTCCGCGCGTATGCATCCCTATACGGTCCAACTGGACAGGCCCCGAACTTCTCACTTTGTTCGTTCTTTTATCCCTAGAGTTTCTAGATTGTGGAACCTGCTGCCCGCGGAGGTCTTTCCTTCCCCCAAATCTTCAAGTATTTAAGTCCCGTGTCAACAAACTCCCTCTTACCTCGCTTAAGACACCCACGGTACGTTAGTATTTAGGCTTTTTAGCCTTCGTGGTTTGTCCAAAGATAAAAAAAAAAATAGTACACATATGTTATTATATACAAAATTGGCATCTAGTGATACAATATAACATACTAAAATTTGAAAGGTATACGTAATCACCGAAGAAAATAAAATGGAGGTGCAGTCAATTCACTATGATATATATATATATATATATATATATATATATATATATATATATATATATATATATATATATATATATATATATGTATAATAACCTCATTACCAACCATCCTGTATTCTACATTTTATCAAATAAGAAAGTTGTTGAAGTTTGGTACGCCTGTTAATGTTCTATTAGTTGTAGTCGTTGTGAGTGTATTATTACAGAAGGAGAATTAGAACTATGGCTTATAAATATACCAAATTTATTTAGGCACAAATAATACTTAACTACCTTTCAATATTAGTCATTATTTGTCTTAAAAATTTAAGTTTTTATATTATAAATAGTCGTTACCTTTCTAACTGTTTTTTTAATATTATTTTTTTTCATTATTAGCCATTGCTTGTTCTTACCAATAATTTATGCGTATAAGTTAAGAATTACTCTTTACATACTGTATGTTTTGATTTTAGATTTTTTTTAAATATTAAATGCACACGTAAGTCAGGTAGTAGATAGACTAAAAACGAGTTACAAAAAGCCACAAGCGTCATACCAATAAAGACGGAATCAACTATTTCTTTCTAAATGCGTCGTTTAAATAGTGTGCCAGCAACAAAAAGGGGAATAGTTGAAAGTGAGACAGAGCTGATGACCGCCTGGCTTTGTTTACTACTGATTCTAGGTCTACCTATAAGGTAATTTCAGTTTTATGGAAATAATATTTAAAATCAATAAACGCTTCTTAATCAATTCTAATAATATAAACAGCTAAAAAAAGTCAGCATGGACTAATTTATATTATTCTCATTTAGATTTGCTTTGTTACGGTTAAATGAATATTAAAATTGAGATACAAACTTAAATGGGATCACCATGGGCGTAATAAAAAAAAGCGCTGATTAGCCGATCCGCTTGCTTTTATTTTTCTTGACGTTTTAATTTACGAAGTTGCGTTTATGAAAAAAACAAAAGGTAAGTAAAATACTTCTAGTTAGTAAGTTAAATTAATTATTTAAAATTAAATATAATAGGGTAAATTGTAAAGACAAATAATAAATAGTAAAGTATTGTTGGTTTTAGAAATAATTTACTATAGTTATAACACAAGTTTATAAAAAAAAATAAATTGACATTTTGCTTTGACCGTTTGATTCCTTTATCATTCTTATACAAAAAAGGTATACCTTATTTGAACCGATATTTTGGACAAATTTTCATAAAATCGCATTTTAATTATAGACATGCCAGCATTTAATATGTAATAAAAAAATCAGTTTTTTTTCGAAAAAATTATTAAAATGTATATGACCCTCTTAAACTCTATAATAGAGAAAAAAGGACTGTTTTTTTTATAATTTTAATAAATTTCTCAAAAAATGAATACATATAAAATGCTGGCATATCTGGATTTTAGATGCGATTTTATGAAAATTGTCCAAAATATCGATTCAAATATGGTATACCTTTTTTGTACAATAAAGAGGATGGATTCAAACGGTTAAAGGTCAAGAATTTGTCACCTGTGTTAAAAATGCATACATTAAATTAAAAAAATCGTCGCACCCTGTATAATTCCGACTTACATTTACCTATGGAAATATGCATTAGTATTGGGGTATTAAGTTGCCCTAATACCATTGGTACAGTTCAAAAGTTATAATTAAGATAAGGTTTTTATTCTAACTTTGAAGGTTAATATCTTTCTAACGAAGCGCGATAGAACTCTTTTTTTATATGAAATACTAACATTATTTTGGCTCACTTCATCACCCACCATTTATGACCTCACATTTCCGGACACCCTGTATATAGTAGATATATGTATATGCCATATTGCCTGTATGTATAAGCTAATAAAGTTGTTAAAAAATGAAAAAAATAATTAACAAAAATTGGTAATTTAAAGCCTGAGAGTACTGTGGCTATTTAATTTTTTTTTTTTGAAAAATGTATAAACATCTTAACTTATACAAGTTACGTCAGTACATTTTATTGCCAGTTTATAGGCGCTTTAAACCATTTAAAATGTTCCTGCTTAAACATAAACCTGGAAAAACCAAAATTTTTGTTTTATATTTTAAAAAGTATGTGTGTATGCCATCATCACATTTTTGGACCAAGCGTGGTTTTTCAAAAATGTGCACGGTTTCTACGAACAAAAATGTCCAAACAAACGTTAGTCAAAACGTGTTTATATTATTCATAAAACCTAAAAATAACTTGTGACACTAGAAGAGAAAAAAAGCATTTATACAACAAAATATGTAGTTGGAAAATGCTTACTGTCATAGATCACTAGTTTTTATCTATAAATAGTTTTAAAATACCTGACTTTTAAAAAGTATTACATTTATAATGTGTTTAAGCTTTCAAAAGTTTTAAATGAAGCAAAAATGTTATCCTCATTTTAAAATAATTGCCTGGTCAGAAACTAAGGTTGTGGACCTTCATATGCCGGACTTAGCAAAAGGTGTTCTATAAATAAGTATAGCAAAGTACTTAAAAACTTTAAATATCACTTTATTTATTTATATGTTCGGCTTTTTTTATTAAAAAACCAATTTTAAAACATTAAGTGGAAGATTTACCTTTTCAGGGCTGCAAAAACTTAAAAGAAGTGCGTCCCCATTAGAAGTTTTCACGTTGTATATCACTAAAAAAACAGCACGTTCGAAATAAAGAGATCGTATTCAGTTTTAAAAATAGGACTTACATCCCGGGCCGGTTAAAATTTGACTAAGGCGTCGGGACGGCAAACCTCGACGCTGAACCTATTGCGTAATTATTGCGCATGCGTCGCCCAGTCGGGAAATGATGAACAGGAAAACGCTGGGATGCTGGTTTTGCCCGCTTTTTCCCGTTTTAATTATACATATACATATAGCTCTTAAATGACAAATCGGAAGCACGACGATGTGTTTACTTGTATCACAGAAAACTGATGTTTTTATAAAATAAAATAAATGTTTAAAATAATTATGCAATAAAATCGACAAAGCCCTGCTAGAAAAGCATAAATATTACCAATTCTGAATTAATTCTGTAACATATATAATTAACAAACCCCTTTCTTTAATAGTTTTGACCTACTAAAATTTTTGGAGATATACAGAATAAGTTTTTTCGATGTGTAGTGAAGGGAACTCAGAAACCGCTGCAGCTACAAAGATTATTAAATATGGGGAAAGAATTGCAGTTTTAGAACTTAGTTTAAATCACTTTTTGTTTCTTCCAAAAAACCGTTTTTTTCAAAAATATTTTTTCTGTAGCTTAGTTAATATTAAAAATGGGAAAAAAGTGTAAATAGAAAATTTGTAAATATTTATATTCTTAATAAGAACGTAGAATCCGATTTTTAATATACTAGTCCCTTTTTAAGCTAAGATATTAACTTGCATTTTTTAAAATGGAAACCATAGAACTTTTTAAAAAACTTTATAGCGATGTATACCCAAATATATTTGAAATAAAAAATATCGTAGTTTTGGACATAATTATTTTTAAATTGTTTTTTATGTCATTTAGCCTCAAACAATTAAATTTGTTTTATTTACAATGATTCATTGACTATACATGTTTTAAATCATTAATAAAAAAACTTTTTATTTTGTAAAGTTGTTTAAAATGTCTAAGAAGACATTAATAGTTCTTTAAACCTGTTAAACTTTAAAAAACAAACTAAATTGATTAAAATAAATAACAAAAAGTAACAGTGAACAGTGGGAATTAATTTAACTACTAAATTTACTACTATAGTAATTGAAATAGTGCTTAAGTAAAAAAGAAACATTACTATCCAAAAATTATCGACAATTTCACTACTAGTAAAGAAATGTCTTATTTAGGATTATGTCAATATAACTATATTTACAATGATAGCAACTTAGTATTAGATTTATGTTTTCCTATTCATTACTTAAATGTTACCAGGGTTGATCCTTTAGTGCCATCTGATAATTCTTATCATCTTTCTCTGGAGTTAATTCTGTCTTTTGAATCGCAAGCTGTTAGATGCAAACATGAATATCGTTATAATTTTTTTAAAGTCGACTAAGGTGCTATGAATAATTATTTAGAGTAAATTGGATTAGTTTGTATTGTTTGGAAAATACTGAATAGTATTGTTGACAAATTTTATTAAATTCTGTTTCAGTCAGTCGACTTGTTTGTGTCAAAATATAAAGTAAAAGATCAAATCGTCCTTCATGTTTCAGTTTAAAACTAAAACGAAAAGTAATAGAAAAGAAAGTTGCGCATAAAAATATAAAACAACAAATAAACATCAATACTATGCAGAATTTAATGTGTCGAGGAATGAATGTGAGGTACTGCCTGAAGAGTGCTATAGTAGATATATCCTAAATGTGGAGCAGCAAATGGGGGAAAATATCAATGTGTTTTGGAAGGTTGCTAGGTCACAGACACGAAAAATTAATGATCACAGTAAGTTATCGATAGGCGGACAAAGGGTAAGCAGTGGCTGAGCTTTTCGCTGTGCACTTTAACTCGGTTGACCAAGGTTTTAGTGGTCTGGTCTTAAATAATGATGAAAAATAGAAAGTCGCCGGAGATTTTCAGGTTAATGTTAATCAAATTGAAGTAAGGTTTGAATGTTTGCTTGAGTGTCTGTTGTCATTGGATGTGAAAAAGAGTGCTGGCCTTGATATACTGCCCAATAAAGTATTGCGAGAGTACGCTGTGTCTCTTTGTGAGCCTCTTTCTTTTATCTTGAACAGATCCCTGTCTACTGGTGTCTTTTCCAGCAAATGGAAGCATTCATTTGTCTTACCCAAATTCAAGGCAGGGAACAACAGCGATGTCAAAAACTATAAACCTATTTTGGCGCAATCTGCTATTTCCAAAGTGATAAAAATGATTACGCCCTCACTAAAGATTTTTATGTACCACCTAGAAGTTTAAGAATGCCACCTCTGTTGTCTAGTAAGCATTATAACACCCACTATGCCCTTAAATAGAATTGTTAAGACTGTAAATGGGTTTTCCGACCTGAATTTCTTTTATCTGTCTCTTGACTCATTTAGAAACAAATTAAAAAGATTGATTTTGGAATGTTAAAGCTAGTTGTTAAGCACATTGTCACATTTTTATTATTGTTATACTTTTAAAGTTTATTGTAATAAAACAAATGTAAAAATGTTGTATGCGTTAAATAAATAAATAAATAAAATAAAACAAAATAGAAACTTTGACATTTTGTATCTCGTTGCGTTAGATCGTTGTATTTTGGCCCAAGAAGTCTATGGTAGCATTTTGTACAGACCATTTAGAGACACCCGTTTTGCCAGGTGTGATTTCTAAAAGATGTCGTTTCTGTCATATATTATTTTTGTCGGAAATCATTTTCGACAGATGTAATATTGGCAGCTATAATTCATGTTTATATCAAGGTTTTTAGTATTTTTTCTTTTTAATTTAAAGTAAAAGCCTTTATTTAAGACCTACCAAGATAAGTCTTACCCATTAATTATTAAAAAAATTTATCAGTGCTAAAAAGTGTATTAAAAAATACAAAAACTATTATAAAAAGCATTAATATTATACATTATATCTTTTACCTAGCAGAAAAAGTTACCTTTGGTCTCACTTTTAATTCCCAGAAAAGGTTAGGAAATATTAAATTGTTAATGTAATATTTTTACTAAATTGCAAAAATGCGTTGTTGCCAATAAATTACGTACCTTTTTGAGATCTCATTTTATTTATTTTTGTCTAAATTTTGATTATCATTCAAAATTTTTATTATATATCTTCCCAAAATGTTATTTAAAAAAGGTTATAATTCATTTGTTCATAAGTTAATTTTAGAATGTCGTTGCAAAAAATTATATAAATTATTAACATTAATTATTAAACTAGACTAACTTCAGTCATTTAGGATCAAAATTTGGAATAGTTAACATCTCTTAGAACTCCGGATGGGGAGAAGCAGTAAAACTCAGTTAAGGTATTTAAGTAGTGAGTAGTCAAATTTCCAAAAACAATGATTATATATTAGGTTCTAACCATGATGCTAAAACAGGAAAGACACATTTAATATTATTGTTTTTAAAAATGTATTAGACAGTAATAGGTTAATTACATACACGTTTTACTGGTATAAATACAGCCAATTAAATATTTATCTTTTCAACACCTAGAAATAATGTATTAAATTTAACCAAAGGACCCCGCTCAATCTTTAGGGAAAGTGGCTTTCAGTTAATTTTTTAAAAATTTGATATATTGTAGATCTCAACTTACTGATTAAATGTTCTTAGGGGCACAATGTCCGATCGCCTCTAGTTCTAGAATGTTAGAGCTTCAAAGTTGGATATTCGCTAAGTTGAGATCTCGAGTACCTCCTATAGTTTTAATCTATTTTTGTCTTATTTAAGATTTTAAAAACATCTTTTAATGCATTTTCATAGGTTATATTGTAGAGTGGTGTTTCAAAACTATGTGATCAAACTT
Source organism: Listronotus bonariensis (assembly GCA_014170235.1). Lineage (NCBI taxonomy): Eukaryota > Metazoa > Arthropoda > Insecta > Coleoptera > Curculionidae > Listronotus > Listronotus bonariensis. The sequence continues at coordinate 378,620 of JACEGR010000032.1, forward strand.
CTAGGGGTAATTAGTTAGGGAAAAGGGAGACTTGATATGTTTTTCTCTTGCTGATTAAATTAATGACTGCTTTGTGGAAGGTTTCTTTCCAGATGGGCTTACGCTTGCTAAAATCGTCCCAATTTTTAAAAAGGACAACCCACGACCACCTAGTAATTACAGAAATGTGGCAATAATTCCAATATTTTTAAAGGTAGTTGAGAAAATAGTTTACGATAGGCTACTGGATTATTTAATAACATGTTTACTTTTTTGTTGGCCAACACGGTTTTATTCTTAAAACGTTCACTATTACGGCCATATTTCAGTCTTTACATTATTGGCCACCAAGAAGGCTTACCATCGTTTTACCGTAAGCCGGATTCGCTGGACATACTGATAAAAAATTATAAGGAGGCCTTGAGTTTGCCGGACATGTGAAAGGTCTCATAAGTCTCCATGTACTTTGATAGCGTCGGTCCATCGCCAGGCTCCAGCGAATGTGAAAAGGCAGTTATTCTAGCTGGGGTTTGGATAAAATGTCCTAAGGAAGCTTCCATAAATTACGTGAGGTGTTTTTCGAATATTTGGACCCCACCTCACCCTGGTAAGATTTGTGAGATTTCCTTAAACCCCCCCTCCTCATCCCCCAATCTCACGTGAGATTTATGGGAATCCAGAAAGGCACTATTTGTCAAACCGAAATTGATCTTTAGCCAAAATAATTTTTAAGAGCAAAAAAAAGTTCTTTAACGCAAAGAGTAACACTGCATCACATTTTCCTGGAGGCAACCTGCTCCAAAATTCGTTAACTTTTTTCTGTTTCTACCTGCTGAAAAATTATCACAGACCCCCTCCTTCCCCATGGTGAGATTTCGTAGGAATCACCTGGACCCCCTCCCCTAAATGTCCCGCGTAATATACGGACTCCCCTAACCCGAATATGCGTTAACCGGCCAGGGTAACGCATATCTGCGGGTTTAGTAGCGAAAGGGTTAAATTAACCCAAGCATGGACTGTGTACGAGTTATGTCAGGAAATAATAATTACTTATAAGGTGATTTAATGAGCTTTACAGAAGAATTTACAGCTCTGTAAATCTGTTATTTTAATACAATTTCTGTCGCTTCTGCAACAGCTAAGAGATTGGCAAGTTAAAAATAATTGAATCTGGACCAAGACATTTATCGCTAATAGCAATTAAAAACAAAACCGCATTAGGCCTGGACTAAACCGAAGTTATTGATACTTTTGCTAAAAGTAAAGCTGGGAAAAGAATAAAAAGGTATTTTTTTAAATAAATTAAAATTGTAGTAATCATTTAACTTTTACACATTTTGCCCTTGTTTTATTTTAAATTTTTTAATATAATTTACCTAACAGAATTAAACAGGAAAAATTATAATTAAACAGCTCGATAAAAACCAAGTAATGCCTTTATATGAGACTTGCATGTGCTTAAAAATGGTTTAATGAATCTGTTCTTTCTTTATTAATATGAAGAATACACACTCACCCTTACCAAAAAGTAATAAACAAGACAAAAGTGGCATAGAAAGCAATAAAATGGTCACAAGGGTGAAACCAATTTTTTTTTCTAAATTATTTTCGTACAGTGATGAAAATATGGCTCCAGATATACAAAAACTTGTGATAAAATCTGAACGGCTTAACTTTTTATCTTCAGGTTCCCCATTGGATCTGAAGTTTGCAAAATATGTGAGTATTATTGATTTTTTCAACTGAATTAAAAAATCTAGGAATACATATTTTACATAATGCCTTAAGCCTAGCTTATTTATTATAATGAACTATATTTTTTTAATATAACAAAATTTGTATGCCTTAAGGTTTCTTAAAACTTGTAATAACTTCCCGCCTATGGCTATTTTTCGATTAAATATAGCGGGGTGGTGATAATGCCATTCGGCAACATTTATGGTGGTACTGGCGATAACTTGCATTGTTGTAGGATACTGAAAAGATTCTAATGGTTTAAAAACAATTCACCATGCACAATACATAAAATGCAGATCAGTAGAATTAGAGTGTCTTAGCGCGGAGCTTCTACGACTGCATTAACTAAAATGCAGATATTAGCAACATTTGTTTGAATGTGGTAGACAATGATTCTTCATGAACGATACTGCAAGAACTTCGGACTTTTATTGTCTTCATTTTAACTATTCACACAACGTTTCGGGCAGTCCTATTTCTATAAGTGAAAACTTATACTTATTTCTAACGCTACTAAGTTAATATACTATGGTAGATCATCAACCCGTGACTGAATTGGGTGCGATAATGCGTGGGGTTGTTTACCTACGACGCCAGCATTGGTGCGCTTAAGAAATGGTTTCCATAAAGTGGGTATTTCCACACTTGGTTTACTGAAAACATTTTGGTTGTTTTTAGTAAAGAGTGCTTCTTTAAATTTTTGCTTTTTCCAATGAAGTTTCCTGTGAACAACCCGTGCTTCTGATTACTTTACAACATGTTCTTTAGACCAAACGTGGTCAGCGATTCCAGATTTAGATGTTTCTCCTTTTTGAGTATGATGCTTATGCTCCATAATTCTTACATTAAGCAGAAGTTTTATTTAAACAATGTACGACTCCCCACATTCACATGGTACCTAGTAGTACATTCTTTCTCCTGTTTATGATTTAGGTTTTGTTTTCGTAAGGATGCTCCTAAGACTTGTTCCGGACTTGAAAACTGTTTGGATTCCATATTGTCTGGCTATTTTTCTAATCTTTTCCGATGGTCCTATCAAATGTATATTCCACGTCGAGTTTTAGAAAGAATTCTTTAGTTTTATAAATGGGGTAATTCTCCAAAAAAAATGGTATTTGTCATTATAATTTAATCCATTTCATTGGAATGTAATACTCTGGTCCATACAGTGATCACTTTTAATTAGTACCTACTTTTGTAATAAAAATTTAAGTTATTTAGTTGACGTAGTAATGTAATGGTAGCATTTATTAATAGGTATAACTATTTTGTTAAAAAAAACAATTAGTTACATGAATTTAATAGTCGTTTCAATAAAATGCAGCCAGGTCACTAAGGTATAACTTAATAATAAGTGCTTCCAGTTCCGGATTAACATATACGCAAATTTAGCAATTGCTTAGAGCAGCACGTTGTGGAAGGCACCTTCTTTTTTTGGTGTTTTAAAAAAGTTTCGGTAAAAGGTGGAAAAGTGGTGACTCTTTTTTTTGCTCTCCAAAAAGTTTACTATTAGTGAAATGAAATGTTGTATGTTATAAAGAGGCGGTGCTCTTTTTTACTCTTTTTGGGGTAACTAAAAGAAATGCATGATGAGTAAAAGGTAAACACTTTTTTTGGCCTCAAAAATTTCATGTCTAGGGGGCACCACAGAAGTGAACTGCTTAGAACATCAGGAAGTCTTAATCCGGCACTGAGTGTTCTAAATTATCCTGCAAACAAAAGAAACTAATACTCTTAAGATGAGGTAAAAAAATATTTTAAGCCTGTTTTACAGATACCACGTTAGTGATTAAACACTTATTTGTACGTCAAATAGTTGATCAAGAAACTGAAAATAAATCTTAAAAAAATAAATAAATCGACTTTAAAAAGATAAATAAAACTCCCTAAAAAATGAAAAATAATGAATAGAAAAATGAAGTCAGGTTATAACATGCAGAATTAAAGTATAATTTATATTTTGTGTATTTAGTTATTAACATTTATTAGTTTAGCGGAATGCAATTACCCGACAGTCTTTGAATTTTTTTATTCATTATTTTCAATCTTTTTGTCGGTTCAGTTTTTAAAAAATATTTTTATTTTACTTTTTTATTTTTTCATTATAAACATTTAATCGTAAAAACAGTACTAGTACCCTTTTCTCTCACGTGAACTACTCGCACGAAACGGCAATGCTACCCCTAATAGGTATAAATTGGGTATAAATCGAAACACCTGACCCACAAAAATAAAATACACGCAGTTGCACATTAAAAAAATGGACTATTAGCTAAATGACAACGACATGGCAAATAAAATTATTTTGACATTACATGTTTAAACATTTAGCATAGGTAGAGGCAGCTTTGCCTAAAAAATAAGTCTAGTACCTTTGCCTTTCGCGATCCTGACTGGGGTTTCTTATGGGACCACCGCGTAAGTGCACTCTTTCGAATAAAAAAGAATTTTTAAAATTAGTCCACAATTGACGGAGTAATCGGTTTACCTATATAAAAAAACATAGGTGTCGAACATATAACCTCCTCCTTTTTTAAAGTCGGTTAAAAAATGGTTTTACACTCTTCAAGTTAGTAACAAATTTTTAATTTTGAAGTTTTGCCCACTTAATGTTTTTTTATTGGTACCCTTATAGGTAAAATAAATAAATAAGTATTTTAAAACCTTGCTTTATTAATTTAAAACCTATCATATTTTAATTATTTTTAGCGTTTAAACAATTTAAACAGAATAAAACTGAAAAGTTGGAACAAACAGCTTTACCGTTCAAAAAGGAGAATATCGGTGATCATGTTCAACACCAAAAGGTATTAAAATCAAAAGAGAACAACTATTAATTCCTTTAAGTAACTAATAAATAAAAAGAGACATTTTTTATCACACATACAGTACATAATCACTTAAACAAGAACTTGTTCTATTAATGGATCAATAATAATAATTAGTCAGTTATAAACCTAACAGAAAAGTATTTTTAAAGAAATGTTATAAGTAATAGAGTAAAAAACAACAAATTCAATAATTTTATTTTAAAAGCATTTTCACGTATTTTTATATCATATATAAATATCACGTCAATTTAGATATAGACTACACAAGTCTGTACGCTGCTTAAGACCAAAATAAATATGTAAAAGAGTAATACGTATTGAATTTAAACAAATTATTATAATGCAGAAGTCGCCTAATAAAAATATATTAGTTTGGAAATTTAAAATGCAGAAATTACGAAAATATATTTCAGGGCCGATCCTAGACCTTTGGCCGCCCATGTGCAAATAAAAATTGGCCGCCCTTACGAGTACTGCCCCAAAAAAGAAAAAAATCAACCACTTTTACATATTACCTTCAGTATACCTACTTTTAAAATTTTTATTTGTCATATTTTCAAAGAAAGTTATTTATCAGAAATATTTATGATATCTCAAAATTGGTTTTAAAAAATTCATTTTGGAAAGTCAATTAATCAATAAATTCGAAAAAGTTTTTTCCAAACCATTCTATTGTACAGCGTAAAAAATAATCAAATTTGTCTTAAATTTTTTTAGGGGTTATGGTTTCTAGGTTAAGTACATAAAATATATATTTTTTATAGTGCACTGTATTCAAAATGTCTTTTAAATAAAAACCTACATATACAGAATTAGCTAAAAAAGGCAATGTGAGGAAAAGAGATAGTCTAACGAGAATACCGGCACATAAACATGGGTGACTAATAGTGCTTGTTTTGCTATTGCATTAATGGCCGATATACTTTTAACTATTGCTTATACAGTATGGCTAACTCTATACTGTTTGAGCTAAATACCATAACAAATAGGCAACGTGAGGAAAAGAGGCAATTTAACCTAATACCAGCATGTAAACATGCGTGACTAATAGTGCTTGTTTTGTTATTCTATTACTGGCCGATATACCAAAACTGCTTGCTCATATAGCATATTTTGTGTAGTATGTTCGTAATTATATATGCATTTCGCGCATTAAAAAATATACAGGGTGTTTCTAAACAAATGCGAAAAAATTTAGGAGGTGATTCCTAAGGCTAGTTTGCTCTATAAACGTAGGGTAAAAAGTCAACCATTAGGGAGATATCGCGGTACAAATATGGTTCTTAATAACCAAATATAAAGAGACACTAAATGCCCCCAAAAATAAAAATTTTGATAGATTTATTTATTAAAAAACTTTTTTGTTAGGCTTACCAATTTTAAATAAAAATATAAAATGTAAATCATACCGTGCCTGGACGGAAAAAATATTTTATAAAAATTTTTTTTTCTGCTGTCTGGCATGTCTTAATAGGTCATTTGTAATAGTTTTTTTGTTGACATTACTTGGGAGTTTAAATAATGCAATGCTTATTTTGTTCCTAAGCAACAACATAGAGATTTTTTTGTTAATTTTTTTTGCGATATCTCCCTAACGGTTGAGTTTTGACCCCATGCAGTGTCGGACTAGGCGTTAGCCCACCAGGCAAATGCCTGGTGGGCCAACGTCTTGAAGGCTACTCACGGAGGTTAAGCGGGAAAAAATCCAAAGTAATAAAAACCATATTCATTTAAAAAATATAATTTTTAATATTACTTTGCAAATGTTTATCTACAATAGCTATGTTTAAAACAATAAAAGGTGGAAAGAAAAGAATAGTTCAAAAAAGTATAAGATTACGAAAACAATGTTTAAAGAATAGTAAATAGGTTATTTATGCAGCTCTAATTCGTGTTTATTTAGAGGTTTTAAAACATTATTTTAACTGGACGTAAAATACAATATTTTAATATTTTTAAATAAATGTTACTACTTTCCATTGCAAAAATGATTTTTTTTTAATACTAAGTATAACATTTAAAGATTTTACAAGGTGTCCCCAAGTTAGAGGGTAACTCTTGGGCTTTTAAAAACCTTATAAAATACCAATAAGGGCAAAGTTTATTTAGAAGCTCTTTAATGTTTTATTAATATTATTTTTTTATCCGATTTTTTTTATATCTTTGAACAATCCACGAAGGCTGAAAGCCTAAATACTAACGTACCGTGGGTGTCTTAAGCAGGGTAAGAGGAAGTTTGTTAACACGGGACTTAAAAACTTGAAGATTTGGGGGAAGGAAAGACCTCCGCTGGCAGTAGGTTCCACAGTCTAGAAGCTCTAGGGATAACATGAGTGGTAAAAAAATGTTGTTGGTTTTCTTATCTTGTTAGCAGCTTATTTAAGACACTATTAAAAACCTAAAAGCACTTTCTGATAGCAACTTTTTGACCTCTATATATTTTAAGTGCAAATTTTCGTCTTTGACAAAACCATCAATTTTGTTTCTTTAAATGGGACAATGCAACGAAATGCCCTATATTCAATAAAGCTTTCCAAGGAGAATTTAATAGTATAAATCATTACAAAAAATAAAACACAAATCACAAATTTTGGTTCTTTACACATATCTCCAAAAGTTTTCGGAAATTTTTAGATTTATGAGAGGTGAATTGAAGTGCTCCTAGTTATGCAACTTCGGGCTAATTTAAACAACTTTGTATTTTTACGATTGCTAAAATCCCAATGGTCACCCTTGAATTTGGGGCACCCAGTACAGAGGGGGCCATTTTAAAATTTTGTCCTGTGGGTCAAATGGTGCCCAGTACGACAGTGATTAAATATTTTTAAATAAAGCCCTCTCGTTAAGAATTCGCGAGTGGCGAGTTGATTTTCGAATTTAAAAAAATTAATATATCTAAATAAGGCTTTCTGATAATTTTTGTTAGTCAAAAAATGTTACGCATTAAAGTTATGACCTATTAAATAATCCACTGGATCATCTCCTAATATGCTAATATTTCAGTTTCACCTTCGTGGTAACAAAAATTGCAATAAATTTGCGAACGGCTTCAAAGCCTTCCAATAAATTTTGATGGTAAAAAATTTTGCTCAGTTAAGTTAAGCATTAAATATTCCACTGGGCCACCTCCTAATTCTAGTCGTCAGTTTTAGCTTGGTGGTAACGAAAAAGTGCAATAAATTTGAAAACGGCTTCGATTTTAGTTTCTCATTATAAAATATTTTTAAATAAGGCACTCTGATAAATTCTAAAGGTCAAAAAATTTTGCACACTTAAATTATGAACTAATAAATATTCCATTGGGCCACTTCCTGATTTTAGTCGCCAGTTTCAGCTACGTGGTGACGAAAATTTGCAATACATTTACAATCTGCTTCGATTTTAATTTCTAACTATTAAATATTTAGCTAGTTAGGCCTTCTGATGAACTAAGATAGTTAAAAATTTTGCTCAAAAAAGTTTTGAGCTATTGAATATTCCGCGTCGCTTCCTCGGGTTAAAAATTTGCAAAATAATTCGCGAATAACTTAAATTTTGATTTTCTACTTTTAAATTTTAAAAGTCAAAAAATTTTGCTTATTAAAGTCATTATCTTTTAAATATTTCTCTAGGCCACCTTCTAATTTTAGTCGTCAGTTTTAGCTTCGTGATACCAAAGACATTGGTACCATAGTAAAAATTACATTGGTTGTTATTGCAAAAAAACTTTTTTATTCATTCGCGATACTGTCAATTGGACGGACCATTTAAATCGCAAAATTACATTTTATACGTTAAATTTTATGTTTCGATTTCTCCCAAAAGAAAATCTATTGAAGGTGAACCCTTGGTATTTTTTGTGAATTTAATAAAATAGTTTCGATAAAACCCAAATTTGCCAAGTGACACATAATAAGAAATATGCATTTACGATTAAAGTTACTTGGGGAGTTTTACTATTACCACACAAGTTTTTCTTGCACTAAGTGAATTTTAAGCAGCTTTGAGTTGTTTATATATGATAGAACTATTACCGCAAGTAACTTGGGTATGCATAATTTATTTTTAAGAAAAATCTTACTTAGTGATTTTTACCTTTATACCGACGATATTTTCATTTAAAAGTAAAAAAAAAAAAGAAAAGAAAAAATATGCTCCTCGTACCTTTTTGAAACAAACAAAAAATAGCACATATACATAATTTATTTACCTCCAACTGGTTTAAAAAAACTTTTGTCAATAAAGCAAAATTTTAGATGTAACTTACCAGAATAAAATTGTTTGTGGTAAAACTTTATTTTTGTATATTTTGCTGAAGAACAAATTGGATAAAACTTTGTTAATAAATAAAAATGAATTTTCCGAAAAAGTTAGTATCTTTCTAAAGTAAATCTAAGGTAAAGGAAAACCACTATGGAATTTATGTTTTGCTCCTAAAGAAACTAAGAAATTTGACGCAAGAAAGTTCACCGAAACCCTCAAGGCATTAAAGAGGTTTAAGGTGACTATGAATACATAAAAATACATAGAAATAAAAATTTGATAAAGCTTGTAATAAATAGAATGTTGCATGACATTTTTAGCTTTTTCATTCAAAACCTGTTAATCAGAAAAAGCGACATAAAGATTACCATATATTTTAAATATTAGATGTCTTCTCATTTATACCGGTTCATGACCGGATAAGATCGAAGGGCGACTGGAGATGGGTAAATTCGAACTTGAAAAAGGATATTTAATGGAACCTATTTGAGCTTCATGACTACTTTATCCTTTAACACACTTTTAATTTCCATATTTTACTTATACAGTCGAACCTCTATAACTCGAACCTCCAAAAGTCGAAGTTTATTGCTATCCCTTGCTATTCTACAATTGAAACTTATATTCTTTAACTCGAGAACTCTTTAATTCGAAGTAAATTGGCGGTCCCTTGAGTTTCGAGTTATAGAGGTTCCACTGCATTTACAAAATGTGGTACATGTTGTTACTAACACTGTAGCTACTAAGGGTTAATTTACACTTTGGTATTCATTTTTTTATTTAAAAAATGGAGCATTGTTAGATAATATTTCATACACAGTATTGTAAATGTTTTTAGTTTTTGAACATTAATTTTAATAATTAATAGTTTAAAAAACTAAAAACACGCTTTTATATGCAACCGAACTAAAAATTAGAAAATAATTTTTCATTAAAAAAATATTGTCATTTCATAGTAAAAAGCGTGGGGTGCATTTTACTATTTTTTCATAACTTTTCCATCATAGATATTTGCAAATATAATAATTATAACATTTAATATATTTATCACCCCACGCTTTTTACTATGAAATGACAATATTTTTTTAATGAAAAATTATTTTCTAATTTTAGTTCGGTTGCATATAAAAGCGTGTTTTTTAGTTTTTTTAAACTATTAATTATTTTTCATTTTTTAGTTTCTGCTACTCTTGACAAAATGGCGAAAAAAATTTTAATGAACAAGAGTGGCAAATTTTAAAATTTTTCCAACAGATTGCAACTCACTAAAAAATTTCTTCTTCATTAAGTAGCAAAGTTTGAAATTTTGCCAACAGATGGCAATCCAGGCAATGTTTGGACCGTTGCCAATATATTGCAACCCACTAAAAATTTCTTCTTCATTTAATAGCAAAGTTTGAAATGTTGCCAACAGATGGCAACCTAGGTGTTGTTTTTATATTTTTATAATATAATGGAATTTTTTTCCTGGCGATCCAAAAAAGATAACGGGATACTGTTTGCAGATTATTGCATTGTCATGTTTCCTTAATACGTGTGCAAAGTTTCAAAGAAATCGAATAGCTGGAAGTTGGTTAAAATTAGGCTCAAAGATTCCGTTACATAGCCAGATAGTTACAACCCAAGTTAATAAAAAAGCGTGTTAACGGCATTTATTAACTGTTATTGTTCATAAAAATTGAACACCAATGGTGCAACTAACCCTATATTTTTATTGTTCATAAAAATTGAACACTCATGGTGCAACTAACCAAATTGTGTAAAAACTAAAAAATTTCTTCTTCATTTAATAGCAAAGTTTGAAATGTTGCCAACAGATGGCATCCTAGGTGTTGTTTTTATAATATAATGGAATTTTTTTCCTGGCGATTCAAAAAAGATAACGGGATACTGTTTTTAAATTATTGCATCTTCATCGGTCCTTGACACGTGTGCAAAGTTTCAAAGAAATCGAATAGCTGGAAGTTGGTTAAAATTAGGCTCAAAGATTCCGTTACATAGATAGATAGATAGATAGATAGATAGTTACAACCCAAGTTAATAAAAGCGTGTTAAAAAAGTAATTAAGTTGAAATTTACAACATGATGCAATTTACGACAAGTTTTTTTTCAGAAATCAAACACATCATATTTAATGGTTTTTCAAATTTTAAACTTTTAATTAGTTCCTAGTTAATTGCTTTTGTATAAAAAAAAAACACACAATTTCATTATTACTAAACGTTTTTAAAATGTATGTTTTTAAAAGCATAAGAGATTTAGAATGGAAAAAATTATACATGTATAAAAATTTATTAAAGCTTCATAGGTAGAGTTTTTACTTGGAAATTTGAACTTAAAATATAAAACAATATTAAAAAAAGAAAAAAAATATTATAAAAGGTTAATACACATGGGGCATACTTTTTAAACCAATTATTTAAGGTAGATGTACCATTTGTTGGCCACAAACGGTACCACTTTGAGATTTATAAGTAAATATTAAATATTTAGTTCGTACCATAGTGTTACGAAGTATGTTTATAAGATTTTTTGATATGCTGAAACATTAACTGTTTTCTCTACTCTTTAAGTATAGTTTAGAAAATAATTAAAAACATATGTATTAGGACGCGTGTCGTACCTCGGCCATTTTCATTATTTCTTATAAGAATCTACAGAAGACCCTGGTAAGTAAATTGTTAATATTTGTTAAAATTTTTAAAATTCTTTAAATATTTGTATTATAATTTACTTAACTATTTTACCCATAAATTCGTTGGGCCAGTAGCCCGGCCTGCCCCCGTAAATCGTGCCCTGAATTAACTAATAAACACCTAAAATATTAATAAAATAGGCCATGGCCACAACTGGTACAGCAAAAATAGGATATAAGCTAGTGGCGTCACCTAAAAATGTGAAGAGCAAAAAAAACTTTTCACCTTCTTCTTATACTAACCAAGACGACACAAAAAATGTTAAAGGTAAAAAAACTGTCTTTATCTTTATTTTCTCATCGCATTTGTTTTTCAGTATTTCTGTACTTAACCCGAGGGCCCTTTTTCGATTCCAAGGTCCCCCCTAAGCTTGGGGGCCCTGGGGCACTGCCCTACCTAGCCCCATAGTTACGCAACTGATATAAGTGCTACTTTTGAACATGCTTATGTTATAAAGTTTTGGCCATTGTAGTTATTGATTTATAAATGTGGTAGATTGCTCACACGTATACAGGGTGTTTCTTAACCTATACGCATAAACTTAAATTATTGCTAAGGACAAAAAATGACCGAAAATAAAAAAAAGTTTGTAAAACGTCTTTACTTAGAAAGATAACTAATTATTTAAAATTAAATAAGAGAGGTACAGGGATAAATAATAATAATTAATAAATAACATTATTAATTTATTATAAATAAACTACTAACCTATTCATTGTTTTAGCAATAACATGGTATAATCACTATCACTACGTTTACCTATATCGAATAGTTGAAGCTAGCTTGAGTTAAAGCGGCATTCAAAAGTGGCTTAAAAAAGCGATATAAACGCGCTTGAAAGTTACTTAAATTGTTCAGTTCGGGTTGACTTCACTGAAGCCGATTAGAAACACGATATAAACGATTTAAGTGGGCTTAATAACTGCCTAACTTCCGATGAATGCTTCCTTGAACATAATCAGTGTTAATATCATATATGATTTAAAAAATGTTTATTGAAAAACAGGTGAAAAGACTTTAAAACACGCTTACACCAACAACAGCACACAAAACGGGACGAATTAAAAATTGAGGTTTGTTTTTCATTTGATGTCTACTGTGAAGTTGGATCCAAACTGCCGCATGCGTACGACGATGGCCTGAAATGTGCTTGACCTCGATTTTCAATCGATATAAACGATTCAAGTGGGCTTAATAACTGCCTAACTTCAGATGAATGCTTCCTTGAACATAATCAGTGTTAATTTCATATATGATTTTGACATTTTTATAAAAAATGTTTATTGAAAAACAGGTGAAAAAACTTTAAAACACGCTTACACCAACAACAGCACACAAAACGGGACGAATTAAAAATTGAGGTTTGTTTTTCATTTGATGTCTACTGTGAAGTTGGATGCAAAACTGCCGCATGCGTACGACGATGGCCTGAAATGTGCTTGACCTCGATTTTCAATCGAGTTTCAAGCCACCGAAATAAACACGTAGACTTGGAAATCGCTTCAAAGCCGCTTTGTTTTCAAGCCAGCTTCAACTATTTAATATTGTGAACACCTAGTATAAAAAAGTATATATTTTAAAAATTTTAAAAAAATATACATTTTGGGAATTTTAAAATAAGTATACATTTTAATTAGGTTACTTAACATTGGAAATTTTGCTAAATAAAGATAGACGTGAGGTGTCAAGGTTTTAAAACTATAAATTAAACAATTTTCTAGGTTACTTTTTTAATAATAAAAACATTAAACAAGGTGGGTCGCGTAGAACTGAAAAACAAACACTGACAGATTTACTATTTAAAATTTTTAATAGGGAATAGAAGAAAAAGTGAGATATTAGAAGTAGTAAGGGTAGTAGAGGTGAAGTCAAGAAAAAAAGGTTAAAGTTTTAGTTAAGCCCGGGCTACCTGGTGCAACCACTGGCTAAAATTAGTGCGTCTATGGCCACTACTAGTGCAATAGAGATAAAGATGTTATTTTTTTTTATTAGACCAAAGTCTAAAGGTTTGAAGTTTTCATAATTCGAATATTATAGCACTAATGATGGTATAAATTCATATTTCGTTATTGCATACTTTATTTAAGTTACGTTAATTCTTTGTAAAAGTTACAAAATTTGCCCAAAGTGGCCACAAACGGTACATCTACCCTATTCTATCTTTTTAATTTCATTATTGTTACAGATTACAGTGAAAACACTAGTAAACAAACGTACCTATAGTCGTTTGCGTATGATTAAAAATCAATAGTCGAGAGAAGTTTAGGCCCCAAATGTTGCAGAATTGTTTTTCATTTCGCTAATTACCGATTAGGTAATTGCCTTTTGAATTAATTAGTTTTATGCATTTCAAATTAAGTTTATTATGTGTAATTAAGTATAAATTATTGTTTATTTTATAAACATATGAGATTTAGGGTTTAGAATTTGTAAATAATTAAAAACAACGGCTGTAGGTGGGATAGAAATGTGAAATGGACCTTTTTCCTTCTTTCAAAATTTCCTTTCTTAGTGACATTGAAAATGCCAAATATCAATTTTAAATTTTATCTTTTTTATGGTAAATTCATTCCAGGGCCCCGATTTTTGACTTAAAGGGTAAAAATTTCTGATGGAATAGGTATTTTGTTTAATTTTCTTTATTAAAATCAGGTTAGTAGTAGTAGTAGTAGGTAATTTAAAAAGAGAGGAAAGAAACCTTTTCCATCAAAAATTTCTACTTGCTACGTCGAAAATCAAGGCCCAAGAGCTACATATCCTAATAGGCAGAAGGTAAAAGGTTTAAAAGTAAACCATACTTTTATATCGGAAAAAACGTAAAAACACATATGTAATAAAACAGTCAAGATCGACATGTCAAAAATGATTTTTAACTTTTGTTATAAAAAAAAATCAATTGTAAGGAGAATTATTACAAAATACATATATTTCTAGGCCCACAAACAGGGCCGTATTAACTGTTTGAGGCGCCCTAGGCTAGAATTCCCGGAGCGCCTATTTTCCACCAAAAACATTTTTGAAGAGCAAAAAAAAGTAGCGCCTATTTTGAGTGCCAGGCGCCTTACTTCACCACCCGAAATAAAATTTGATGGCCAAAAAAGGTCATTTCCTCCTTTTCGCGCCTATTTGACTCCAAAGCATCTTATTTACAGAGAAATTATTCACCAAAAATCCCCACCCGACCTAAACTTTTTTAAAAACTCCCTTGTCTAGCGTCTATTACTTCCCTCTCTGGCGCCTATTTTTTCATGGCGCCCTAGGCTGTAGCCTAGTCAGCCTAATGGTTATTACGGCACTACCCACACAGAGTTATATTTTAACTCATTTAAAATTTAAGTTTAAAGGATTTTAATGTCAATGGTTTTTTGCATTTTCCATGAATTATTTGTAACTGGACATGTTCCCCTTTTTTCTCATTTTTAAATTTGATAGATTTATTTCATTAAAGGTAGTATATGATCCAAAACCATATTATTAGTAGCTAGTTTTATTACAGGTTTACAAAAAATTTTAAAAACTGATATGCATAACACTTTATTTCAGAAAATATAACCAAGGGTTAAAACTAAAAGTTATCTAGAATCTAGAGTAAAGCTTATACCGTAGATTCTATCAGACGAGCCATAACTTCTAGAGTATCAAACATATGAAAATGAGACTTGGTATAAGTAAATGGTATTGAAAGAGTACATACAATTTTGATTTTTTAATAAAACACCCTGTATATTATAAGATATTTGGATACCTAAGACAATTTCAAATAATAATTAAATATTTTAAAAAGTTTTACGCCTACCTAATTTTTCTAGAACCATTTGTATTATTGCATCTAGGTGGCTTTGATCCTTTATTTATGACTTTATTTTTAATCCAATCGCATAAAACTTGATATCGCTAGATTCGTCAAAAAAAACCTTTATTCGAAAAGTGCTTGTCTAAAAAAGGTTGCTGTATGAAAAATATTAGTTAGACACAAAAATGGCAATTTGCCAAATTGTTTTATTTTTTTCTTTTTAACTAGACTACTCAAAAGAATTATCGCATATGCTCGATTAATTTTTAATCGCCTTGTATAATGTGCTGTTGAAAGGGAGTAGTCAAATTTGTGATTATAAAATGTCAGAAATAGGTAAGGGTATAAATTATTCACAAATGAGATTTCTCCCTTTTAACAGCACATTGTATAGGTCGATTAAAAATTATCAATTTTTTCAAAAAAATTTATCACCCCGTAGGATGTATTGCTAACAGTAAATAACAACGGTTAATATAAAGTTATAGCTTCACGTTTTCTTAACATTTTTTTTTTTAATTGTCTTGATAACTTAATTATTAAAAGAGATATGGCCATTTTAATGAAAGCATTTTTGTATTGAAGCTTATGGAAGAAATCGAGCATATGCGATAATTCTTTTGAGTAGTGTAGTATCTAAAACTTTGCAACTGTATTTTTCTATTATTCGAATACTCGGTATTCATGAATACCCGGAATCCGTATTCGAAAAAAAATTTGAATACTAAAAAAACAAACCGGAACCGAAGATTCAAAGATTTGAAGAGGAAAAAAAAGAGGCCACTTTTAATTTGCCTTCTCTCCTCAATATTTCCATATTATTATTGCATTGCAATGCTGTTTCTCTTTTTCCACCCTAATATTTTTTGAGGAGCAAAAACAAAAGCTCGACACCTTCTTTTCCGTATTTTTCTTTTCGTTTGGTATTCGGATACTGCTTTCACATTTCGGTATTCGAATACTTCAAAAGTATTCGAATACAGAATACCGAATACTAACCAAAAAAGGATTCTGTCGAATACCGAATACCAAACACACAAATGTATTCGAATACTATTCAAATACCGGCAAAATGTATTCTGAATACTATTCAGAATACTCAGGATTCGAATACGACCCAACTCCGTGTGGCGCCACCTTAAGTTAAGTACGCTTCTTTCTGATAAACACTTTTTAATATATTCAGATGGTACTCCTTCCTTCTACCCTTCATAATTATTAAATGGTAAGCAATGGGAACTTCATATTTTATTCGGGTTTTGCATTGACAATATTAGTTTTATTTGGATGATATTTTGGGCTATAAAATATAACCACAAATTATCAGAATACCGTATAACGATTTACCATTAGATCGCGCTAATAATCTCTATTTTGATAAAAATGAACATTCCCTGTTTTATTCTTGTACCCTTCATTTTTAATATAACTTATATAATAACCAATAAAAAATAATCTAAGATAAAATACTATTTAGTAGATAATTATACAATGTCGTATTCTAACATGACTTATGGCCAATAAAGATATTTAATTCACATAAAACCACAGCCTTTTGTCCTACTTTGGTAAAATTATACAAGTATTAGAAGACGATTGTATTTGTAAAAATACGTATCTACCTAGTTGTCAGATATGGCTATCGATTTCTAAAAGAGGTGAACGTCTTCTAAAGAATAACAGTGGATAGATAACCACGCAGACATTTTATTTTTATAAACAGAAAATCTTTTACTTATGGATTTTAATATATTATTTTTTTTATAAGTATTTAATACATAACTTACAACAGAAACATTTATCAAAAGCAAATACCCACATACCGGGTGCTCTCGAAATTACTAGCAAGCCTGTTATTTTCTTTAAAAATGTTTTAAACGATTTTGAAATTGTGGTGGAATGTTTGGTTGGATCAGATGCATATTTTTGATATTTCAGCCTTTATGCGGGTGGCATTTTTGGTTTAACTGAAAGTACTCTTAACTATGCTATTTAAAAAAAATTCAAAAATTGATCCTAC
Source organism: Listronotus bonariensis (assembly GCA_014170235.1). Taxonomy (NCBI): domain Eukaryota; kingdom Metazoa; phylum Arthropoda; class Insecta; order Coleoptera; family Curculionidae; genus Listronotus; species Listronotus bonariensis. Next base: position 395,918 of record JACEGR010000032.1, read on the forward strand.
AGGCAATTCTAAGCAAATACACGTACCACATTTTATACCTAGACGGTGGATGGTAGATTTAGAGGGACTGGGATAACCCAGCACTGCAGCCGCATGGATTATTGTGCACCCTGGTTTTACGCCTGGATAATGTCAACCAGACGGGTTCCAAACCACGTATTCTATACCTATCTTAATCCAGTTTATAGGCAAAAAAGACGTTCAAAAAATGTTATATTAACCGCAATTTTATGGATTTGTTACAAGACAAATAAGGGCAGAAAAAGAAACAAAGTACAATTTTAAACACATTTAACGAACCTTATATCCTATCACTGTAAAAATACATCTTTCGGTTTTACGGAAGTGCCACAGAAATTGACTTTCGGCAGTAAAAAAAAAACTTTAATAATTTAAATGAAAACCACTACATTAAGCTAAATTTAAACTTAACCCTAATTTATTTATCTATTTTGTTAATAACATTTTAACTCTAAACCTAATAGTTTTTAAGATAATAATAGTAAAACGCTAGGATGCCTTGGAAATAGCGAAAGACATAATTTTTAAGCGTGTCCTCTTAATATCTTAAAAAACCTTTAATGGAACAGATGGGATATTATTAGATACCAAAACAGATTGAGAAATAAGTGTAGTTTAAATTTGAAACTTAAGTCTTACACTACCTTAAAGGGAGTGGTTTGCAGTTGAAATATTGAAGTTCTTCCTTCGAGTCAATTTCAGATAGTAATAGTTAATGGAATACAAGTTTATTTTATGTAATCCAAACAATAATTTAGTCAACCCAAAAATGATTATTTTAATTTATTTGTAGGATAAAAGTAAGAAATGGATTTACTTTACTTATTTTACAGGTTTGGACTGAACTGATGATGCCCTAGACCGAAAGCAAGCTTTTTGTTACGCTATTTTTAATAAAATTTTGCACGAAATACAAAAGATTCCTTTGTTTTTCTTGTTTACCTGCGTGCATGCAGCCATTTTATTTTATGTTTTATTTAAAAGTAAGAAAAGCATACATCTGAAAAGTGGAACGTGTAATACTGTTGGGACAGTTATCCAGATGATGTAGTGAATGAGTGTATTCAATTATACTCTTATTTACTACAATCCAAGCCTAAGCATCTGTTGCAGTAAAATTTTATGTTGAATTTGAAAAAAATTGTTGGTGTTATACCATCTTAAATATTTGTTTAACATTGCTAATTACTAGCTCTGAAGCGGCGCGCTTTTTCTCCAAGATGTCATATGGAGAAAACAAATATAGGACCACAATGTCCAATTTAATATTTTTTATGCCAATTTACCATTTAAAAAAAAAAAACAAAACCGATAAAATTAAATTAGTATGTTCCGATTCCAATTGATTTAGTTGCTTTATAAATCACTGGTTATTTATAGGGGCTTCTATTTTTTAAAGGTAGTTATAAATTACTTTTAAGGGTTACTTCACACTAGGTCAAGCCGCGGTCAAATATTTTACATGCTCTTTAAATAGAAATGACCGTACCGTTAGCGAAGCGCCTAATGTGAACAGACTAAACAGTTCTATTTAAATTACATGTAAGAATATTTGATTCATACTATCGGTACGCTCCCGGTTCGTTCTCGGTCCGATATATTCTCATCATGTTTACACTATCGATTACGCTTTCGGTTCGTTCTCAATTCACTCTCGGTCCGATATGTATAATCTCGACATTTTCACACTGTTGATACGTTCTCGATTCGATACATGTGTTTGTTTCCACTCTCTTCTACTGTATGTACAGGTCTGCTTCAGTCCTTTTTCAAGTTGATGCAAAATATTGTAAAAATGTTGTTTAATTTCGGGAGACTGGTGGGACAAGTACAAAATGTGTACACATGAAGTTGTTTATTAAGAACACGTTTATATTATTTTTACCTTAAAAACATTATTATTTATATATTTAACTATTAATTATTTGGAATAAATAGAAAAAAAACTTGTATAATAAATACAAGGTGGCCATTTGAAAACGAAACCGAGCTAATTTTTTGGGCACTCCAGGTCATATAAGGAAAAACTCTCGGGCACGTCATTTATTTGATTTTAGTGCAAAATATTGTTTTGCCATTTTCAATCCTTAAACTGCAACCCTCTAGTAGGAGTGAGACTCACCCCCAAAATCTTAAATAGAAAGGTCTATTAAAGGTCTCTTGACTCTGATTACAACTCTTAAGTTTAAAGTCTCTGCCATTATTTTCGTTGATATGATAGCTTTTTTAAAATTTTAGTCGTTTTCCCATTTCGCGTGGAATACTCCTTTCCACTGCAGAATTAGCTTTGGTAGGTACTCTTCTAGACAAAGATTCCAAAAATTTTCAAAAATACACAAAAAAAAAAGAAGAAAAATGTGGTCCATGCTGTAGTAAGAAACTTTAGAAAACACGAAAAAATAAAGGCGAATATTACACGAGGTACAAAGATTTAAAAAATTTAATGTTGGGTAAAAACAATTATTCATATTAGATTAAATAGCTTTTTCAGAACTCCGCAATTTACCACCAGTTATTTTTACTTAATCGATGTAAACTACAAATATTAATTTCAGGAATAGTATTGTATTAATAAAACTATTTAAATATTAAAATCATTTTTTTAGAAGTTACAGACAGCTGACTGACCACGGAGTGAAGCAAGTCGAAAACGTGTACACACTATCGATACAAGTTTAATACAAGTCCGGTCTCTCTTCGATAAACTATTCGTTGAAATGTATCGGTATTGGAACGAGACTGGAGCGGTATCGATAGTGTCAACCGGCTCGTTTTTTAAGCGTAAACAGATTTTATCGGACCGAGAGCGAATCGAGAACGACTCGGGAGCGTACGGATAGTGTGAATAGGATCTAAGTCTATCAAAGCATGGTAAACTAAAAACCAATCGGTCCAAACGTAGGATCCTAATGTCCTAAATGGCCTAACTTTTGAAATACGGGAAAGTAAAGTTTAAAAAAAATAGGCTTTTTACCGGCCTAAACACGTTTTAATTTGGTCACAAGATTAGGCAAAAATTCCAAGAAATAGGAAAGAAAACATATTTTTAAAATTTTGAAACTGCAACTATTACTAATATAACTTCACCTAGTTATTTTGCATTTTTATCTTATGTCATAACTCATAACTAACGTGATACATGCAATAGATAAAAATGCTGTCCGGTATTGATTATATATGAATCGGGTGTGGATAAAATGTTCATTAAAAAATAGTTAATTAATAAAGTGGTCATCGAAACCATATAATAAAATAAAGTCTTACATTCTTTCCTAGTCTACTCTTTTATACATACAAACATTACTTTGGTTTTTACTTCACTTGTGAAAACAAAATAAAAATAAAGTATATATATATATGGGAGAAGTTTATTTTGATGGAAAAAATTAGGGCATGATATGCAGACAATTAAAAACATTGCAAGACCGCAAATCTGAATCCGCGCGTGTGTTGCCCTTCTTTGTTGACAACTTTTTCCGAGCGCCACAACCAGGTTACTATGGGAATATCACAGGCGCCAAATAAAATTTATATGTAGGAATGTGTTCCTTACCAGGATAATAAAGCGTCGGATCCATCATTACAAAAGTAAATATGAAAGTATTTTTGCGGTTTTAAAATTTTTAGAAAGAAAGCCAAATCACGCCCGTGTTCCATATTGTCGCCACTAACATTACCGATACGATTCGCCCCCGCGTAATGTTTTCAGTTACTTTAAATGAGACAAAATCATTTTTAGAATTTTCTTAGCCTCACCCCGGTTATTCGATGGAAAACCGGCGACTTTCTGTCTCTAGCTCTCAATGGCTCCATCTTTTGCAGATTCTGACAAACTCTTCATTTAAAGCCCCTATGGAATATATTGAGGCCTCGCATCCCGCAGTGCAGCAAACATCATTTTGTTTTTAAGACATAGATACAGGTTATAAAAAATTAATAATGTTTGCTATTTTTTTATTATTCACCAATTCACCCGTGTTTACTCAAAATATTTAATATCTAAGGCTTAAGAACATTACTTCTTTAATATTTAATATTTAGGCTAGATCTAATTGCCTCCGACTCGGAAATGCTATTTACTAAAATCCAGTTAAATCAATATGTTTTTGTAGGCATGTTATTGTTTAAATAGCGTGTCTTCGAAAGTTCTGACCAAAGAGGAAGCTTTTTAATTATTAACTTTACGAAAAAATGTGCCTCTTTATAAAAGTCCAGCTTGATGAGAAAATACATTTCCATAAAAATAATTGTATGTTAGATGTACAGGGTGGCTTAATAAAGACTTTTTACCAAATTAATATACAGGGTATTTCCTAACTACGGCACGAAACTTTAAAGAGTGTTTTGCTATGTCATTTTATTAAGATAAGTTCCTATAAACCGAAATTGCTTCGTTTCTGAGATACAGGGCGTTAATTATTTTTTAATGTGGTGTCTGTTTGCTCTTAAATACGAAGCCTGATACAAAAATTGTACTACACTAAAAAGTTATATTTTTAGTTGCTTTATAGGAAAAAAAAAAATTTCTACATAAAAAGCCAGTGGCGTACAGAGAGCACAACAGCCAATATTATTAGGAAAAAATGTACGCCACTGGCTTTTTATGTAGTTTTTATATTTTTTTCCTATAAAGCAACTAAAATGACAAATTTTTAGTGTAGTACATTTTTTTGTATCTGGTTTTGTATTTAAGATATTTAAAACAAACAGACTTAAAAAAATATTTACGCTCTGTATCTCAGAAAAGAAGCAACTCCGTACATATGTTTATAGTAACTTTTCTATATAAAATAACATAACAAATCACCCTTTAAAGTTTGGTACCGTAGTTAGGAAATATCCCTTATTTTAATTTGAAAACAAGTCATTTTTAAGCCACCCTGTACATCCATTTTTCAAATATTTTTGTGGAATTGAATTTTCTCATCAAGCAGGACTTTTCATAAAGAGACACTTTTTTTCGTAAAGTTAATAATTAAAAAGTTTCCCATTTGGTAGGAACTTCCAAAGACACGCTGTATATTCATGGTGTTTCTAAACAAATGCAAAAAAACTTAGAAAGGTGATTTTTATTTAAAATGAAGTGTATAAACATAGGGTAAAGAAGTCAAGCCGTAGGGAGATACTGCGGTACAAAGACGAGAGAAACAATGTTTTTACATTTAATTTAAACAACGGAAAGCGATAGAACAATGAATTTCCCTAAGAATAATACTTTTATGGAAACAGATTATTTGCATATTTTTACACTTTTAAGAACTTGTGGAAGGAGTTGAAATAGTTTTCCTCTGTGGCATTCTCTTGAAAAATGATCAGTTTCACTTCCATCAGCAGGCGGATTCTTAACCGCTGTCTCGAGACGTAAGACGTAACGTATCGAGTCGCTACCGAATGGTGATTCTTAACTTACTTGAAACTCGATTCCGAGTCGATTACTCCCGAGTTTCATAACTAGGCACTATCCTTAATAAATAAGTCTTTATCCTATTAATTATTTACGTAAAAACAAATGGGAAAATAAGGCCGATAGGTTTCGAAAGGAATATCGAGAACTCGATACCGACCGAGTCGTCACCTATCGAGAAGTTTAGAATCCGGGCCCAGTTCCTCTTGCAAGTGATCATGATCATTAAATCGTGTGACAGATGCTATTCGAAATGTTAACAAACATTTAGAATGAAGTTAGCCACGTAAATTTTAAAAGAATGTTATCAGTTTGTTCACTGAGCATGTCTTGAAAGAATATACAGGGTGTCCGCTAATTAATGGCACACAGAAAAACCACAGATTCCTTATGTCAAAATATTAAGATTTAACCAAACATATTTTATGTACCTTTATCCAAAGGTTGATAAAAGGAAAGATACAGGGTGTCAAACTGAAAAAATAGTTTTAATTTATTTCGATAATTTTTGATATGTTTTAAATATTTTAATAAAACTCGGTATATAGGGTGCTTTTGACATAAGCTTTTCAGATTTGATATTAATTTTTATCTGTAAACTAGTGGGGCTACACTATTTAAATTTTTCTAAAACGTCCTAACGTTTGTGTGCTGCTCTTTATGTCACATTTAAGTAAACAAGTAAACTTCCCAATGCTTTCTACACAAAAAAGGTTTTTAAAAATATTTAAAACGTATCAAAAATTATCAAGAAAAATAAAAGATATTTTTTTCACTTTGACACCCTGTATCTTCCTTATTATCAACTTTTGGATATAGGCATGTTTGGTTAAATCTTAATATTTTGGCGTGGGGAATCTGTAGTTTTTCTGTGTACCATTAATTAGCGAACACCCTGTATATACACCATTCTTGTTAACCATATTTACAGAACTTACGCAAGAAATTTAAAAAATTAATTTGCCCAACTTAGTCTATTAAAAACTTTTTGCCCCCTATATTTACCAATTTAAAAGACAAAATAAAACCTAAATCATTACGTGCTAAAACAAACGGAAAAATTAATTTTTGGAAACGATTTTAGTTGGCTGCTGTTACACACGTTTGTAAAATGGCTTGTGCCAATTAGTAATGTAAGGAATGTTTGGATTCGCGAATATTCGCATATTTTTGCCCTAAAGGCAAGAAACAATGTGAATGTTTGGCGAATGTATCTGACAAACTAAAAGGCAATAATACCGGGAGCCCACAAAATGACTAGCAAGCCTATTATTTTCTTTACAAGCGTTACACGATTTTGAAATTTTGGTCGGATATATGGTTAGATAGGATGAAGCTTTCTGATGTTTTAGAAGCTATGTGGCACATCCGGTTTAACCGAAAGTGCTCTCAACTTTGCCATTTTAAATGGAACACCCTACATATTTTTTAAAAAGTCAATTTTAAAGCAAATACACTTATGCGATTTCTTACACATATTTAATGAACCTTATATTCTATCATCGTAAAAATACAATTTGCGGTTTTAACGGAAGTGTCACAGAAATTGGCTTTCGGAAGTAAAGAACTTCAATTATTCAAATGAAAACCACTACCTTAAGTCCTTAAGACGTAAAAACAACGAAGTCCAGGTAAAAATAATTTTATTTTTAAAGGTTGGGAGTAAAAAATATTGTTCAGATAGTGGCCTATATAGTTTACACCATAGGCGCAATTTGCTTCGGTTTTTAGGGGAGGGGGCTAGAGACTTGGTAATCCCGAAAGGTATGAGGCAAGCTTCGATACTTTTCAAAAAAATTGGAAAGATAAAGTGATTTATTTGTCATTACTGCCACAAAAATGACCTACAGTTAGGTAAAAGTAGCACTATTGACATAAACATCGTTTTCTCATATCGCTTTTAGGTTTTAGTCACATAAGTTTCGGCTTGGATACTGGGAATCTTGGGGCGGTTCCCTTTTGGGGCTAAGCCCCCCAAATTGCGCCTATGATTTACACCGACCTGAGAAGCAAATATGGATGTTGGTGTACACACATATCAATTGGTTGTTTGCCAGTGCTCGAATAATATCTAGTAGTATTTTTCAAGACGTTATCAGATAACAAAATAATAAAAGTGAAACTGATAACATTCTTTTGAAGCTTAGGTGGTTAACTTCATTCTGAATGTTTATTAATATTTTCAAGTTGCATCTGCCACATGATCAAATAAATAATTATGAATCATGATCAGATGAAAGTGATAAAACTAATGGAGGTGAAACTGATAATGTTTCAAAAGAATACCACCAATAACTGACGCAAAAATAAAACTATTTATATGCGTGGGCTGTGCAACTCATAACTTCTAATTAAGCATCGCGTAAAAAATGTTTTGGTTAAAAAATTATTTATTTGATTTTGGTTTAAAAATATTTTTCAGTTGATAAGAATTAACCTCGCGCAAAAGAATATAGGTGTACACACAAAACACATCATCAATTAACCACGTATATACCGGATCAGCTAAATAACACATAGGCAATGTGAGGAAAAGAGAGAATCTAACGTGAATTTTAAATGGAACACCCTGTATATTTTATTATTTTTAAATTCTTAAGACAATTCTAAATGAGAATGTGACATTTTAAAAGTTTTTAAACCTACTTGATTTTTTAGAGCCATTTTTAATATTGCGTCTAGATTAAAGTGACCACGCGTCCCAATTTTGGCGGGACAGAGGATTGTCCCGCGTATTGCCGATTTGCGAAAATGTCCCGATTTTTTGAAGTCCCGACTTGTGCTGGGACACAGGGTTTTTTGCTGAGGTGAGGACCTCGGGGGATAAAAGATAATTTTGCAATAAAAAATTTAAAAGATAAGGATCTTTTTTTTGCTTATCAAAGGCATTTGGTAAAAATCCATCTTATTTCACTTGTCTCGATTTCCATCATTGAAAATGTGGTCACCACTTTAATCTAGATGGCCATGATTGGGCGCAAATTATTTTAAGGACCCCAGGTGATGTCAAAAAAATATAATTGCAAAGTTTTAGTCACTAGTATGAAAGATAAGAATAAAACAATTTGGCAAATTGACACTTTCGTGTCTAACTGTTATTTTTCAAATGGCAACCCTTTTAGACCAGCACTTTAAAAAAAAAGGATTTTTGACGAATCTAACGATACCAATTTATTTGCGAAATACGCACATAAATAAAGGCGAATCATGGACACCTAGATACAATATTACAAATTTTTCTCACAAAATCAAGTAGGCGTAAAAACTTTTTAAACGTCCAATTTCTAATACGAATCCTCTCAGGAATCTAAAAAGGTTAAAATATACAGGGTGAAAAGTGAGAAATATGCGAAACTCTCCCCATACCATTTACCTATAGTAGTCTTATTCTTTTCATGACTAATACTCTAGGAGCTATGGCTTGTCTAATAGATTTGTTGACAAGCGGTATAGTACCTTGTTTTTTTTTTTTTCATTTGACGAAATTGCTTCCCATTTATTTAATGGCGATGTTTTTGAAAACCGTAACTTTTCCTAAAACAAAGAATCAAAAGATTACAATTTTTTGTTTCCGACTTGCCATCAGCGCAGCTTATTTTAACCAAAAATAGCAACACATAAAATTTTTGTCAATAACGATGTTAAAACTCTCCTCAGTATTCCCTAACCGTAGGCGACCGCTCACACCGCCGACGCGTAGCTACAAGCTACACTACTGCTGGCAAGTAATAGGTAAATACATTACTGCCTAACCAGAGTGTGAAAGTTTTCGTAACATTTAATACAAAATGTAGCCACAAAGTAAAAACCAGTTATAAAGCCACAAGCGTATCATACAAATAATGGCGGCAATCAACTATTTCTTTCTAAACGCGTCGTTTAAATAGTATGCGAGCAACAAAAGAGAATAATTTGATTATTATTTTTTATTTTTAGGCGCAGAACATGGTTTGGGAGGGGTGATAGCTACAAACATATTTACGCGATAACAAAAAAAATAAAGTAAAGAAAGAGGTTTATGCATGTTTGCAACAACAAGGGGCTTTACGCAGGCGCCCGGCTCTTAGAGAGGTCTTTTTTGGCTTCTTAAGAGGGCAATTGGACGTCAGATTTAAAATGGTCCGTTACTTTTAATGGTAAATAAGCCAAAACTATTTTTTAAGAAAAGGTATTTGACGTCAGTAAGGTAATTTATTTTTCGACTAAAATAAATTTTATGCAATGAGTCTATTTTCATATGAGATAAAGGCTTTTAGTTTTAACTAGTTACCTATATCTACATATAATTTATGAATATCCACACCTTTTAGAAGTGGGTTTTTATCTATACTACACTACATACTACTATACTATATTTTCCCTTCTTTTTGCACAAAATTCATATTATAATACTAAAATGGCACACAATATTTCATTTAACATCAAAAAACCCTTTAAAAACATTTTTTTATTATTAATTATATTAATTTAAAAGCTTTACTTTAAACAAACTCGTGTATGCAACCATAAATACATCTACATATTGTATTTATGGTTGCAGCATTTATGGGTAAATTATTTTCAATTTAATGAAAAAAACGTGTAAAATAAATAAAAAACAGGTTTTTTAAAAGGTGTTTATAAAATATTGTGTGGCAATTTAGTGTTTTATAAAAATTTTGTGCAAAAAGAAGGCGGAATATAGTGAAAATAAAGTTAGTGTAAATTACTAGTTTGATGATGGATATCTCGACAACGAAACGTTTCCGACTAAAAATTCTTTCGGATTCGTGATCAGCGCCCCAAAAACCCCCGTATACCAAATTTCGTCAAAATCGGAGTTGCTCCCACTTTCTAGACAATTACCCAAAAACCCCCGTATACCAAATTTCGTCGAAATCGGAGTTGCGGACAGTTTCTAGACAATTACCGTTTTTAATATTGGCGGTAGATCCTATTTATTTATTTTTTTGGTATTGTGGATAATAATGTGTTCTACAATTTAAATATTCATACAAATTGCATGGCATATGCATGGTATTATAAAATATTTTGACATAATAAGACATTTATAAAACCCCGAGGCTCTAATTCTGTCATTTTATTTAGTAAAAATAAGAATGACCAGTGAAAAAATAAGACTAGCAGAAAAATACAAATTTCGTCATTTCTTTTGAGAAAATATTGAGAAACTTACCAACTTAAATTTTACAAATTTTTACGAAACAGCACTGAACACAACATCCAAAATACTATAATTTAAACCTACTGTATAGGCAACTGGCAAAGCATAATAATCGGGCCTTTAATTTGACGTTGCTATGCGACCGGACCACATAACCTAAGATTTATTAAAAATATCCAAAAAGTAAATAAAGCTTTAAATTTAAACAAAGAGCTATTTTAAGTCGATAATGGGGGACAATTTGCCTGACTTTTACCAGCCTGAGTAAGTTATTTACGAAATCTATTCATTTTCTTACTCATTTTTTATTTTTAGACTGGCAGAATATTATAACCATGAATTTAGGGAAGAAGATTTTCAGGAAAATGTTTATGATGTCTGGGAAAACTGCGTTTTGGAATCCACCACAAGCATATACTATGTAGTTTATAAGGCAGTTATTTTTAATGTTATTTTTGGCTTTGTTACATCACTAGGTATGTTCACTCATTTTAAAGGTTGAATGTGTTTTAATGAAAATTTTCCTTTTACATACTAAATATTTGTTATAAATTTATTTATTTATTTGCCAACGGATTACACCATTTTTTCATTGAAAAAAATAACTTAAAATTATACTAATCAGTACCAAAATTTTACTTTTTTGTTAGGCCACCCAATAGTTTGTGCAAGAGAAATTTAGAAATATTAATTAGAATTTACATTTTTCAGTAAAAATAATATGCTTTCATCGGTACCTAATTGCAAAATGCACTATAAATAATAATTTATTAAATATATTGCGAGTGACCTGGCATCTATCTGCTATTATCAAAAATTTTACATTATCATAGATTTAATTTGTGGCTTAAAAGTAAGCCTAATACTAAAGAAATCCTATTTGTATAAATGTTATAGCTAACATATTTTAAACAAAAACACCAACCCAAAAAAATAATATAATAATTAAACAGTAACAGATTAAACAGTTTTTTGTTCCTGCTGCAAAAAAATGTTCTTATTAGTTCTGGTTAGTTCTGGTTAGTTCTGGTTAGTAGGTAATGCCAGGTGATCCGCAATATGCTGAGGCCTACGTAATGAATCATAGGTTTTGTATAGGTATATTTTTACATATTGATAAATGAAATTAAAACAACTAAAAAGTTATACTTAAATCTAATTGCATAAATTGGAAGTATTATTTATGTTAACAACTTATATGCCCTGCTTTAGTTTCTCTTTGCACTTGCCTAATGATTAGTTCTCAGATTAGTCTAGCCTTCTGCAGAATATTTTTATGAATGTTTAGGTTAAATATTTTTCAAAATCATAACAACACAAATTTTAAACATGAATAAATGAGTAAATAGAAATTTAGTTTCTCAATAGCTTAAGCCTAAGCACAGTATTATAATTTTTAGGTCTTCCAGAAATATTATTTCATTGGTTATCAGCAATATGTGGAATATATCTACTGTTATGTACTATTCAATCTAGAGATGGCCTTATTGTCATATTTATATGTTTTATTCTTGCGTATTTAATTTTATTTGTGAAGATAATATTACAAGAAAAACTGAATGTCAGATTGAAAGAGAAGAATGTGCCAAACAATATATACTTAAATGGTTTTGAAAGTGCTTCCATGGTCCAGTATAGTCTAATAGCGATATTTGTGTTATTGTAAGTAATTTTATTTCTACTTGTGACAGTTTATTGTTTTTTTTTTTTTTTTTTTTCACCCTCTCGGGGTCATCCCACCCCAGGTCCGACGACCGCCCCCTAGGGTGGTGCACTGCAGCCTGAAGGCTTATTGTACCTTGACCCCTACCTCCTTCTCATTCGTTCACACACCATTCATTCCATAACTGGATGGCTGTTGCTCGGTCCGCTTCCCCGAGCAGAAAACACCGTGTGCCGCTGCCCAAAACACCGCTGTCGCCGGACACCCATCCAAAAATTATGGGCGCGCATTCCACCGCTTAACTCCGGAGATCGACGCTCGCCGATACAACCGGAAGCTTTCTCGCCACAAGCGCGCCTCAGTTTATTGTTGGTTTAACCCTTAAATAACTTCCTAAGTAACATGGTATAGTTTAGGAAAATACCTTCGATTTATTACAAAAATTTGTGATAAAAACCATGTTGGGCTTAATATTTTTACTGGGGATGTTTTAAAAGTACAATGTGCTACATGGGTAAGTTGTTTAGGTAATAAATCCTTTACTGCAAGGTAATTAGTTTAGCTTAACTAATTTTTAGGAAAGAATGAAAGTGAATCCTGGGTATTTTTACCCTCCAACCAATGATAGACTGGATTAGCAAAAGTACCGAAACCCTTAAATATCTTTAAAACCATTAAAGTTGCTACATTTACCAATTATACAAGTGTTGTGCTTGTGAAAAGGCCAGATTTCTCCGTTTTGTACTCAATCAACTCAATCAATTAAACTTGGCTTGAAAAGCCAACAGCTGTACAATACTTTTTTTAAAACTATTACAGGAGAGTCCTTGCAAAGATCAGTTACACCAATTCTAATTTTCCCAGTAAGATGAATAATATATTAAAATAACAAACTGTGCCGGTTAACACAGTTTTTACTCCCCCCATTTTTTTACAACTTTCAAAATATAGAGCCTTTTGAACCTATCCAGAAAAAAAAATGCAAAACAGTTTTCTTATAAGTTTTTTTATTTATTTTAAAATTTTTAAAATCTAATATTGTTAAGCATGAAAATGCGCAATATCGTAATTTAAGTAACCTCACATCTCGTGCCGTTTCCGACATTGTAAGACTGCACTTTCAGTTTTGTAACACCCTGTATAATTAGACCCTAAATATCTACAGTTTTAGAATCTGTAGATTAAGAAAGTAAAAGAATGGACTTTTTAAAAATATTTTAGATTGATCATATAAAAGCCAGCGGAGAGCAAAAATAAAGTCCAGAAACACCTTTATAATTTACCCTGTATAATTTGGAGTAATAATAGGCATTCTTTGTCTATATCAATTTTTTAAAAAATTTAACCGAAAGCTACTTTCCATAAGGATTGAGCGGGGTCCTTTTACCCTTAACGCATACAAAATTTAAAAAAAAATCTAAAAAATTAACAAGTTGAATGTTATTTTTAAACCCAAACATCTTTACAAAAATTTCCGACATTATGATAAATAAAGGTACTTTCCTTTTGAGCAATATTTTTTAACATACCTTATATACCACTGCAAAAAATAATATCTGATGATCTCATTTTGGGTTTTAGACCCTGCAGATTTTTTATAAAGAATAACTATTTTCGTAAAACTAATAATAAAAAAGTTTTCCATATGGTGCGAACCTAAGTAGACACGCTGTATAAAAAGAACTGCGATTATGAATAAAATGTCCGTTACATGTACAGTTGAAACAATACAAAAGGAAAAGTCTTTAATAGCAACTTATATAGGCTTGCTTGTAAGCTTGTATACGATCGCCTTTACTTGCCTTAAAAATACTGGCAAAGGTAAAACATGTCGTGTGTACGGTCGCCGGTATGTGAATGCGTAGATCAGCGTTTCTGTAAGCGCTCGCTAAAACGTTGGCCTAGCTTTGCCATGCCGTCTGTAGCCGGCTTTAAACGGATTTCTGAACATCAAAAACTTGTAGATAATTATCTTCTTAATAGAAAGATATAATCCGACTTTTACGGTTGTAGTCCGTTTTCGAGCTACTACATAAACTTGCATTTTTTTAAAAGGGAGCATATTTGACTATGACTTTACAACATGATTAAAAAGGCGTTTTTATAAGATTTTAAACGCTAGTTGGCCAAAAAACACTTTAAATAAAAAATAACGTAGTTTTACACATAATTATTATTATTTTTTTATTATTTAGCCCTAAATAATTAAACTGATTTTATTGACAATGACTTTTATTTTTATCGTAAAAAATAAAAAGCAGCCTTTCTATAAGTTTTTAATAATAATTAGAGTCACTTTAAAAAAGAAACGACAGATATTTATGTTTTTATTTTTAAAAGTATTTTTTAATGTTTAAGGACGTTCCCAAAAAAATCCCTTTTCTTAGGATTTTTTAAAAACTTTGAATACACACACACTTAAAGGTGTCCTCTATACATAGGATTTTAATAGGCCTTGTGGGACTAAATTTCGAGATATAGGCATTTAAAAATTGAATATTTAACATGTAGGCCCTATCCTGACGGAAGTTTTAGGGCACGTTTAATTAAATATCATTCTAACTTTTCTTACAATTTTTACCAAAAACTGAGAATCAATAATTGAGGATATAACAAACGTTTTTCTTAAAAAAAAACATATAAGCGGTACTCTTATACAAGGTAGCTAAAAAATTGAATTTTGCTCAAGGGGAAAGTACTATTATTTTTTACATATCGAAAATTTGTATATAAAAAAATGTTTTGAATTAAAAATAGCCTTTAAATATGCAAACTTGTTTATTTTAGCTGTTTTTTTAAAAGATAAAAGTGAAAAACCGAAAAACCGACTTTTCTACTTTTCTCGAAAATTTTTAAGGTTAGGGTAAAACTAGTTATTACATAAGTTGTAGGTTTGTTTAATGTCGACAACTTTTACATTTAACATTTTTTAATAGGAGTTATTATTTAGCTTAAAATTGCAAAAAACATTGTTACCCTTAAAAACCACCCCCTTCATCCCCTAACGCATTATTTTGGTCCGGAAGAGTGTTTTTACATAGTTAAGATGCACTTAACAAAACTATACCATTAGTTTGCTGTAGGACTTTATGGATTCTATTTTTAAACATGCAAGTTTATTTTATCGCTTAAAAACGGACTATAACATTAAATATTAGCTTATACCTTTTCATTAAAAAAATAATTGTCAACAAGTTTCCTATATACACTCTCGTCTATTTCAAAAATTAACTAAGCTACAAAGGAAAAACAGTTTTTGTAAAAACGAATTTTTCAAAATATTCACACTGTTGCCAGAATTCGGAAACTGGTAAAGTTGAGACGCCCATTTTATTACAGTCAAAATAAGTAGAGCATTCCATTTAAAATACCAATAATATTATGTGTAATGCAAAACTGGGAAATCTGGCAATGGTGCCGACATCACTATTAAATTTGTTATGCCCAACACCTTGGAGATACCATATATTTTAAACGTAGCTTAAGCAATTTAAAAGATATTTAAGAGTTGCAATACGTGTTACTAACCCTGTTAAAAAAAATCTCATCTAAAAATCCCTTTAAATGCTTACCTTCAGGGTGATTAGTGACATATAAAAATATCGTTAATTCGTTAAAGGTAACATATCTACAAATATAATTAAAATATTTTGGAGGTTTATATGTTCCCTTTATTGTATTAAAATTTTTGTATATCCATACTTAACTTTAGGTTTAAGATAATTCCAAAAATACTTCCAGCTAACAAAATGCTGTAAATAAACATATTTAAAAAGTATTGTTCTAAATTGGATGTAAAAGAAAATAAAGTCCAGTAACAGCAGGAAGTTTTAACGATAACATTCACAAAAATACCATTACAATGACTTGTTTTTTTTTCAAAATGTAATATAAACAAATAGCTGCAAAGTGCAGATAAAATTTTTAATGTTTCTTTATTATTTTTTAGTGAATATGTAATATTGGAAAAACAAACTTGGCTACAAATACGAGGAGTAATGATGGTATTTTCGATGAAGCTAATATGTATTGCAACAGATATGAGTTCACAGAGACTACCTACTTTTTCGCAGTACTGTGGTTATATGTTTTGTTGTGGTAACATTTTATTTGGTCCTTGGATAAGCTTTGAGCACTATATGATTCAAATGAAATACCCCACTAAAAAGGTTTGTTATTAATAATCCATTTTAAACATGGTATGTGGCCTATTCAATATTTTTTAGGAAAGCTTTGCCAACATTTATTAAACCCTAGTCCCATTATTTTTTAATACTAAGACTTAACATACCTGTTATTCATGTAATTCCTTAGTATGTCCTTGTTTTAAAATTTGACTGATCTACTATAATATCCAGACAAATTAAGTATTAAAATTCTTAAATGTTTACTATTTTATGTTTATTGTGCACAAACAACCATAATGGAAATTTTGATCTTGCAGCACAACAAAATATTATATCCGACGAAAAATGCAATTTAATTACTAAATATCCACAGCAGTTCTTCTTAAGTTGTGCTTATACAACTGGAACACTTCGCTCCCTAACCAACCCATTCCTATGATCTTCTACCAAAATAGTGTTTTTGACTATGCCGGAGCCTAGGGCTTAGTATTGTCACCAACTGTATTTCTACTTAACATCAACAATTATTTCTCTTTTATGATCAATTTAATCCATAGTTCTGTTGACAATGGTACCTTTTATTCTAATATTTAGTTTCTCAAGCCATTTCCCAAGTGTAATCATATTTACTGCTACATGGTGGGACCAGGAGCAAAAAATCTCCCCGGAGTAATTTGGTGGTTAACCCATAAGTATGAATGTAATCTGAAAGTCCAACTTGTTTCTTTGGTGATTAAATGTGAGGACCTTTTTTTGCTTTTCCAGTGATTAGCGGTATTTTTTTGGTAATCCCCCTTTGAAATCTTAAACTTCCCCCTCCCTGAAAAAACATTTCTGAATCCAACATTGCTGCCAAGAAGGTCTGAAAGTACTTATAATTGATGTAAGCGGCCAAACTCTACAGAACAAAGAATAATTTAAGGAATAAGAAATGAAACTATTGTATTTTGTACTAAATTTAATTAAATGCTAAAAAAACGTAGCAGAGCGCTTTCCGTACAACCATTATCAGTGCTACTTGTCAGCAAATAGAAGTCATAGCTCTGGAGTGCCTAAATCAGTCAAAGTTTAAAAAACAGGAATTTACATTACAAACGAACAAGTCACATATTCAAAATATTTAAAATATATCTTTTAAAACGGAATTGGTAATATTCATAAGTTTTCCGCCAAGAGCACAGCATTCTCGAACATTTTATTCCAGTGCAATAATTTCACGTGCATACAGCCATATCCTTTCCATTTAAATAGTAATTTAGTCCTGTAGGCCCTAGTTGAGGTATTTATATGAATAGCCACTGCAGTTTCAAATAGCTTGGATTTTTTTCGAGTCAGAAAGAATTTCTTTCCTTCTCATTGGTGGTCTCTAAAATTTTGCATGCAGGGCCGTATTAACTGTTTGAGGCGCCCTAGGCTAGAATTCCCGGAGCGCCTATTTTCCACCAAAAAAGTTTTGAAAAGCAAAAGTCCTTTCCTCCGTAGCGCCTATTTTGAGTGCCAGGCGCCTTACTACTTTACTTCACCACCCGAAATAAAATTTGATGACCAAAAAAAAAAAAAAGTCATGCCCACCTTTTCGCGCCTATTTCATCAAAAATCCCCACACGAACTAAACTTTTTAAAAACTCCCGTGTCTGGCGTCTATTTTTTCATGGCGCCCTAGGCTGTAGCCTAGTCAGCCTAATGGATAATACGGCACTGTTTGCATGACAGGCAGTATAGATTTCCCCACAAAAGATCTACAGCAGATCTTCTTTCCATCGTATAACACTGCTGGAATAAGTCTTTTAAGATTCTATGTGAGTTCCAGACCGTTGCTCTTGATATATCAAAAGCTTTTGATCAGGTCTGGCATTCCGCACTTCTTAATAACTTTTCCTCCTATTGTCTTTAACTAAACTCTGTACTTGGCTCTCTAGTTATCTATCTAAGCGACGTATATCAGTTATTGTGGACGGCCATTCTTCAAGCTTTTACGAAGTAAATGCGGAAGTGCTTCAGGGCTCAGTACTGGCACCAACATTTTTCTTCTTCACATCAACGACCTTTTCTCGTCCACAACTAATTCCATTCATAGTTTTGCCGACGATAGTACCCTTCACTCCAGTTTTCAGGTTCCTAAACCCATCACTAAACCTGATTTGGAAAACAAACGCAGAGCGATGCAGATATCTTTTTCGCAGGATCTAAATTTAATATTGGATTGGGGCGCCAAAAATCTCGTCCATTTTAATGCATCCAAAACACAATCATGTTCCTTTTCGCGAAAAGAGTCATCAAATACTCATCCTCTACTTATGAGCGGCCAAGTTTTACAGAGCAAAGACGCCTTCAATCTTGTGGGCATCACATTTAAAAGTAACCTTAACGGCAGCTTCAAAAAGCTTGGATTTCTCTTTCGAGCCAAAAAGTATTTTTCCGCTTCTAATTTATACACTTTATATGTGTCCCAAATCCGACCCCCTTGGAATCTTGTTCTCATATCTGGGGTATGGCGTCCCCACAACCCTAAGAATTCTTTATTCCATTTAAGAAAGAGCTATTCGTCTCATTAATGATCCTTTATTTACAGAAAGGCTTCCTTCTCTTGCTCATCGTCAGGCTGTAAGGGATTTATCGCTTTTTATATGTACTTCAATGGATTCTGCTCTGAATTGTCCAGTATCATTCCTTTACTCCCGGTTCCCAACAGAGAAACTTGTGGTGCCACGCGTATGCATCCCTATACGGTCCAACTGGACAGGCCCCGAACTTCTCACTTTGTTCGTTCTTTTGTCCCTAGAGTTTCTAGAATGTGGAATCTGCTGCCCGCGGAGGTCTTTTCTTCCCCCCAAATCTTTAAGTATTTCAGTCCCGTGTCAACAAACTCCCTCTTACCTCGCCGAGTACCTCGCTTAAGCCACCCACGGTACGTTAGTATTTAGGCGTTTAGTCTTCGTGGATTGTCCAAAGATAATGATGACAATTTACGGACGAACATTATGACAACTCAAGATGCTAATTATTAAATTACCTATGCAAACTAGTCGCAACAATATTAATTCGGAAAAAGCAAATAGAAATTGTTTAAAATTAGTCATATAATTCATAACCGAAGTATTTCGGATCCTCGGAGCCCACCCTGTATTGTGCTTATAAAAGTCTTTATAACTTTTTTTTATGGAACTTAAAAAAAATGTATATATTTTTGATTTTATTATTTATAGGGGTAATCTCCGGATATTGGGTAATAGCTTTGATCATGTAATAGGCCACTAACCATGACTTGGGTAAACGATCATAACTTAAAATTTCGTAAGCGAGCCACTAAAAGTCGACTATTCGATTTTAATGTATCTATCAACATGTTTTGGTAGCTTCATTGGTTAAATGTAATACCCTGGAACGGTTTTTAAAAATTTTAATATTTCAAAAATTTGTGGGTGATTAAAAATTTCGACTTAGCAAATAATTACTGAATTTCAATAAAAGTTGGTTTGTGTGCTAAGGAATAGTAGAGAAACAGAAAAAATAAACGTAAAAAGCAAAGAAGCAATTGTTTTATTTTACGTAAATTATTATTTTTTGTTCCTCTACTATTTTCTAGCACAAAAACGAATTTTCATTAAAATCCAGTAACTATTTGCTGATATATTGTAATTTACAAATTTAGTACCCGACATTTTTAACCACTCATAAATTCAAAAAAAATAAAATTTCAGATTTTTAAAAACCGTTTCGGGCTGTTACTAAGAAGCTGCTAAAATATGTTGATTAATTCTTTAAAATCGAATAGTCGATTTTTAGTGGCCGACTTTTGACTCCATATAATCGATTTTAATAAGTAAAAATAAATGCGTAGATCGAAAATATAAGCGATCCGTTGTATTTAGATACGTAACCTACAAAAAAAATATTGCCATTATTGAGTAAAATTAGGTTTTAATTACATTTGTCTTGATATGTGTCTAGTTGAAAAGTGCTTACATGTTTTTTTTAATCTCTCAGAAGCTTTGATTATTAACAAAATGCTGTTAGTTTTTATATGTCCTTAACCTTTTTGTTTTAGAATTTTTTGGATATTTGGCATTATAAAAGCACTTTTATGGTCGTTATTTTTCTTATCCATATCCAACTGTTGGGCAAGTTATTTTATTGATGACAATTCAAACAGGTATGCATAACCTATTCATAGAGACTTTATTACACAGTGTGGGCCAAACTAAACTTGCACACTTTTTAACTAATAATAATCTTTTTTTTTTTGTTGCGTCTATTTTTTTTTATTTTTAAAGTGCTAATGGGTAGATTTGTTTTCTCTAAGTTTTCCAATTTTGGTCAAATAGATTTAGACCGGACCGGACTTGCGGGACTTTTTCCAAAACGCTGCAATATACATTGTTGCAAAAGAAATTGGATTTATCTACAATAATAGGGCTAATTGTAAAAATAAACGTTATTTTTCGTAGATAAACTAGAACTCAGATTTATCAAAAGATTATATGATACTATTTCTTTAGAGCGTTAAATTTTCTACAAAAACCTCATTTAAAGTTTTGCTGTATTATTAACGAACGGTAAGATATTATTCTTTTTGTATGGGACTGAGAAAAATATGCAAAACTGTAATGAGGTGGATCTATTCTATTTCCATTAAAATTAGGAACTCATCGTTGCCGAGCAGTCTCTAAAGGTGCCTAAAAAAACAATTTTACAGTGTCAGAAGTCAGCGAAAAAGAAAGTTGATTTTTTTACCCACCCTAGGCTTCATTTGACAACGCTATTTTCCTATACACGAACAACTAACAAGTAATGCTTTCTGGTGTAACTAAAAAGGTATTATTCATCAAGAAATAAAGTTTTTTGTTTTTTATTACTTGCTATTTATAAAATATGCAATGTTTTAAAAATGTAGGATTTTTTAAGGGTTTTAGGTTTCTTTTACACAAAAACGAATTTACAAAGAAACAAGTTAGGCATATAGGGCAAACTTTAATCCTGTTTGCTGCCTACTACTTTTTGTAGAATATATGAGGGGCTAGTTTTAAAGTGTACGATCTCCAAAATAAGAATGTTGCGTTATATGGAATAAAAAAATAAACAAAAACCTCTACTGTATAAGCAAGAGTTAAAAGTATATCGGCCAGTAATGCAATAATAAAACAAGCACTGATATTTACCCATGTTTACATGCCGGTATTCACGTTATATCCTTTCCCCACATTGCCTGTGTGTATCATCATTTAGCTGATCCTGTATATTAAATGTAATGCATTCTTTCTTAAGTTTGAATACTCTGTTATAGTTGTAGTCATGGATTAAAAAGTGATTTATTTAAATTTAGCGCTGCAAAGTAAAACTATTGGGACATTTATCTTACTGTTATCTAACATTAATTAAGATTGTACACTTTGAAACTAGGTCCCTCATGTGCAAAGTAAGCACCTTTATAACAATAACTTAATTTATACTTTTCGTTTACTAAATTATTATTTTTATATAATTGCACCATCAAATACTTAAAAATACAGTTTGTTTCATAACTGCGGTACAAAACATTAGTAACATTTCACTAACGTACCGTGGGTGTCTTAAGCGAGGTAAGAGGGAGTTTGTTGACACGGGACTTAAATACTTGAAGATTTGGGGAAGGAAAGACCTCCGCGGGCAGCAGGTTCCACAATCTAGAAACTCTAGGGATAAAAGAACGAACAAAGTGGGAAGTTCGGGGCCTGTCCAGTTGGACCGTATAGGGATGCATACGCGCGGAACCACGAGTTTCTCTGTTGGGAACCGTGAGTGGAGGAACTATACTGGACAATTCTTCAGAGCAGAAGCCATGGAAGTACCTATAAAAAAGCGATAAATACCCTACAGCCCGACGATGGGCAAGAGAGGAAGCCTTTCTATAAGTGAAGGATCATTAATGAGACGAATAGCTCTTCTTTGAATAGAATCAAGAATGCTTAGGGTTGTGGGGGACGCCATGCCCCAAGATATGAGAACAATATTCCAAGGGAGGTCGGATTTGGGACACATATAAAGTGTATAAATTAGAAGCGGAAAAATACTTTTTAGCTCGAAAGAGATATCCAAGATACAATGTGTTTATGCCAGTTAAGGTTACTTTCAAATGTGACGCCCACAAGATTGAAGGTGTCTTTGTTCTGTAAAACTTGGCCGCTCATAAGTAGAGGATGAGTATTTGATGACTCTTTTCGCGACAAGGAACATGATTGTGTTTTGGATGCATTAAAATGGACGAGATTTTTGGCGCCCCAATCCAATATTAAATTAAGATCATGCGAAAGAGATATCTGCATCGCTCTGCGTTTGTTTTCCAAGTCAGGTTTAGTAATGGGTTTAGGAACCTAAAAACTGGAGTGAAGGGTACTATCGTCGGCGAAACTATGAATGGAATTAGTTGTGGACGAGAGAAGGTCGTTGATGTGGAGAAGAAACAGCGTTGGTGCCAAAACTGAGCCCTGTGGGACTCCAGCATTTACTTGGTGAAAGCCTGAAGAATGGCCGTCACAAATAACTGATATGCGTCAGACCAGATGGATGACTAGGCTAGAGTCCAAGTTACAGAGTTTAGTTGAAAGACCATAGAGGAAGAGTTTATTAAGAAGTGCGGCATGCCAGACCTGGTCAAAAGCTTTGGATATATCAAGAGCAACGATATGGGACTCACTTAGAAACTCAAGAGACTTATTCCAACAGTGTGATACGAAGGAAAGAAGATCTGCTGTAGATCTTTTGTGGCGAAATCCATACTATTTCAATCATGACAATTTGGTATTCGAATACCGTTTTTCACATCTTGGTATTCGAATACTTGGGACTGCCGGTATTCGAATACTCCAAAAAGTATTCTTCGAATTCTTCAAAAGTATTCGAATACTGGCAAAACTGATTCTGAATACTATTCAGAATACTGGAGTATTCGAATACGACCCAGGTATAGACTCAGGTTTAATTAAAAAATGTAAAAAAAAAGATTTTACTAACCAGAACTACCCATGACCGTCTCCAGTGAAAAATTGAGTAATATGAAGTAACAAAACACCTAAAACCATATTTTATGTTATAATATATTGACCGTATGAGGGATGCTTAATAAAATCTGTTATGTTGGTTTTTTACCCGCCTGTAATGAGGTCACCTCTAGGAACTCAGTCATACCCCAGTCTAGCAACTCGACTATGCCAGTCTAAGAATTCAACAATCCTAATTTGTTTTATCTGCGTACGTCTAGCAACTCGAGTACACTGGTTAAAAACACCCATTATATGTAATTTGATCGTCTCTCTTCTAAAACGTAAGTTTTATTTGAAGCCAAATATATTTTTCCTATACCAAATGAAAACGGGGTATTTTTAGATCTATGCTTTTCTCATTGTAGGGACGTTAATATTCACCTTGCATTGGATGCCTTGCTGAACATCTCCAGACACCATCCCGCTTATTCTTTTGATATTCCACTTTATAATGAGCAAAATACCCTTAAATGTGAAGTAGAATATTTTGATTTTAAAAATTGTGATTTTTTATCTTTAAATAATTATCTTGCATCGATAAACTGGGAAAACCTAATGGACAAAGATAATATTAACTTTGCATTAAACCAATTCTATAATGAACTATACACAGCTATCTCACTTTTTGTACCAGTTAAGAAATTTAAAAGCTCTAATTTTCCAATCTGGTTTTCATATCGTTTACAACATTTAATAATAGAAAAGAAAATTGCTCATAAGCGCTATAAGCAAAGCAGTTCATTTGCTGATTATCAGCAGTTTTCTCAACTTAGAGATGAATGCAAGGCTCTTGAGCGGGTGTGCTATCAAAACTATGTCTCCAAAACTGAAAGGGACCTTGTTGAGAATCCTCACAGTTTTGGAGGCATGTCAGTGGCCTCAGAGGTTCTGAGGGCTATCCAGATTCTATGTTCCTGGACCGGGGGTAAGTGATGTTGGTGCTGAGATTGCTGACTTTTTTGCTGATTACTTTTCCTCGGTATACACAGACGATGGCTACGACATTCCTGAGTACTACGGTGACCTACAGAACTGTGTTGATGTTAACAGGATAACTCTGAGTTTGGAAGATGTTTTTAATGCGGTAATGTCATGTAAGACTAAAACATCGAGTGGTCCTGATGGAGTCCCGACGATTTTATTAAAGGCTTGTGTTTGTTCATTAGCCAAGCCACTACACTTCCTTTTTGGTTTATCGCTAGAGTCTGGTGTATTTCCAGATTTCTGGAAGAATTCTTTTATTACCCCAATATTCAAGGCAGGCGACAGAAGAGATATAAGGAACTACAGGGGCATCTGTATACAGTCCGCTATACCTAAGTTGTTTGATGAACTGGTAACGAGGTGTTTGACATGGAAATGTAAGGGTGTTATTATTAACGAACAGCATGGCTTTGTGCATGATCGTTCTACAGTTTCAAATCTTTTGACTTATCAAGACCACCTGTTGACTGCCTTTGAGGAAGGTTGTCAAATGGATGTTATATATACAGACTTTTCAAAGGCATTCGACAAGGTTAGTCATGCACTATTACTGGCTAAGCTGAGATATTTTGGTATTTCTAGGCATATGTTGGCATGGCTGAGCAGTTTCTTGACAGGCAGAAAACAGTACGTAAAGATAAACAATTATGTGTCTAAACAGGTTAATGTGTTATCAGGGGTGCCGCAGGGCTCGCACTGTGGCCCTCTTTTATTCTTATTGTTCGTTAACGATATTAAAACCTTTCTATCTAACACCAGTTTCCTTATGTTTGCTGATGACCTTAAGATTTTCAATAAAGTATCTGATGTCTCTGGACTGTGTCAAATTACAGTCGGATTTGAATACATTTACACAGTGGTCGCAAGCTAAACGGACTACTCCTAAATGCAGAAAAATGCCACTGCATAACGTTCGCTAAAAGAAGAAACCCTATTCTATATGACTATACTATAAATGATCACACTCTTCAACGGGTAAACGAAATCAAGGATCTGGGAGTCTTATTTGACAGCTCTTTGTCTTTTGATGGTCATCGTATGAGTGTTCAGCAACGCGCCAGTAGGAGTTTAGGTTTTATTACTAGATTTGGTAGGGATTTTTCATGTAATGTTTTAAAAGTTTTATACTGCTCCATTGTTCGCCCCATATTGGAGTATGCATGCCCTATTTGGTCCCCTTTTTACAGAGTACACATACACGATTTAGAGCGTATTCAGAACAAATTTTTACGAACGTGCTCTTTTAAGTTGGGAATACCTCTAAATAATGGTCATTGTAATTATAACGCGGTTATGGAAACACTAAAGATATATAGCTTAGAAGATAGAAGACTTTTTTTGAAATGTGCTTTTTGTTTAAGCTTATAAACGGTTTGGTTGACTGTGACTATCTGCTAAGCAAATTACAGTTTTTGACCTGCCACAGGACGCGGTTAAATAGTTTGTTTTACCCTAAATTTCACGGAACTAATTATGGCATGCATGATCCAATAACAAGGATGCAGCGTAATTTTGATAGGTTAGATCTCCAAATTCATGGGTCATTGAACAGTTTTAGAATCATCTTGAGAGACCGTTGTAATTCCGTACATAGAACTTAATAAGATGTCTGGTTCTCTAAATTGTTAGTCTTATACCTTAAAACTAAAAGTCGATATTATAGTGATAAATATATTTTTATTTAATAAATTATTAATTATATCTTCACCTAAATAAGTTAGTTAGTAAGTTGTTTTTGAGAGACTGTTAAATTAGGCATATATTATAAAATGGTGTAAACCGCAAAATATTTATTTATTATTTATTCAATTTATTGGGATGCTCTCCAACCTTAAGCAAAATGCTGTAGTTTCTATTATGATGATGAGTGACTGTGGTCTTTTAGTTTATAAAATGTTGGTAAAAATAATAATTATATATTTATTATTTATTATTATTATTATTTAGATGGTTTATAGCATACAGAGAAGCCCTTTCCTTTAGAACAAGTCATTATTTTATATGTTATTTGTCAGAAGCTCTTATGTTGGCAGCTGGCTGGAAAGACCTTGACCACCATTTTAACGACCAATACTGGAACTTTTCAATCACAAATTTTCTAAAAATTGAATTTCCGTCAGCCTTGGCCACAGTTGTTACTAACTGGAATAAACCTATGCATATATTCCTAAAGAAATGTAAAGTATTTTTTGACTTAATATACATATTATAAACAAAGGTAATTTTTCTATTATTTTAGATATCTACAGAAAATGGTTACCTCTAGGCAAGTTCTATGCGGTACTTTTAACTTTTATAATTTCTTCCTTGTTTCATGGCTTCGAGCTAAAAGTATCTACAGTATTAATTAGTCTAGGTATTTTTTCGTATCTTCAAATTTTAGTAAGAGACCACATATGTCACGCATTTGATATATGCGTCAAGGTTCACTCCTGCAGAAATTGTAAACACAAGATAAAACGTGATACTATTATTTGTAAAGTAACTTTACTAGGGCTCTCGTTTTTTACTGTATTACATCTAATTTATTTAGGTGTCTTAATGGACCACTCCACTGATGATGTTGGTATATATCAAAAATGGAGTGATCTATATTTTATAAGTTTATGGATTATGTTTATTAATTATTTAATTGTTAGTTAATTTATTTTTATTAG
The DNA here is from genome assembly GCA_014170235.1 of Listronotus bonariensis. NCBI lineage: Eukaryota > Metazoa > Arthropoda > Insecta > Coleoptera > Curculionidae > Listronotus > Listronotus bonariensis. Next base: position 422,957 of record JACEGR010000032.1, read on the forward strand.
CACGCCTCAGTCTCCTTTCTAACATTGTGATATTAGTTAATGTTACAGACAGTATTATTTTCTTTATATATTTTGTATTATTACAATAAAATTGAATCTCAAACCCTTATATTAATATTTTTGTTCCATTTACAAATAAAATCTTTAAAATATATTGAACATTTCTGGAACTAGTTCCATGGACCATGCATGTTAAATAATATGTCTTACTTACTTACAACCAATAAAGCCGCTCACCAACTTATACACGGTTTTTAGAAGTTCTTACCAACTGGAAAACTTTAGAATTACTAACACTACAGAAAAGTACCTCCCTCGTCCTGCATATACTGTAAAAAGTACCTGGTTTTAAATTAATAATTTATTTTATTGATGCTGCGACGGAAGACAGGGTCAACCCGCAGTAACATGGTCTGTGGTTTGATAAATTTGGTCAGAAATCTAGCAAATCACTGATTGTGTAACATGGCCGTCGACAGTGATTGGTCGTCTGACTTTCATGATCTGTGGTCAATCGGTAAAAATTGCGGGATCAAAGATCTGTTCCGAGGTTGATTGGTTTAGTTTCATGCGGTCCGCAATGCAGTAGACACAGAGGGTCTTTTTCCATGCTGCGGTGCACAATAGTCTTTGCGGCTGCATTGAAGGGATATCCCAGCCTTTTTAAATCTACAGAAGATTGAGTCAATCCGCGGTCATCCCAAATATTTACATCCGTTTGGTAAACCTCAAACGGCCAACTGACAAGTATCGTTTCTTATCCATCTAATCAGATCTGTGGTCTGCCGAACAACGACCGTGTTGCCTTGCCTTTTTAAGCTATACCTTCAATCCTATTAAAACGGATGCATGACAAGATAACTTAATAAGGGTCTAACCCAGACTTATTTTTTATGCAAGTTTGTATATTTTATCATTTGTTCGTTGAAAAAGCATTTGTTGGCTTAGCTTCATTCACACTGCGAAAAAAGAATTAGATGAAACTTAAAGAAAAGAACAGATTTTTTTCTATACTCCCTTGAATAAACAAATGATAATTGAAAAGGTAATACATGCAAAATATGTTTTCCTAGTACTTTTCACTGACGACACCCAGTGAGATCTACCAATTACATACTTCTTGAAATCTTAAATAAAACAACACAGTAAAATTATAAAGTATCTTTGTTTTATTAAAAGGGAAAACATAAAACTGAAAACTATTCTTAGTAATATTAGTGTAAGCATTGCGTCTGAACATCTTTCGCTAGATTAGCAAAATCAGGTTTTTAGTTTATAGTTGCAACCCTTAAAGAATCCAATGAATGAGCATCTGTCAAGCAAGAACGGTGTGTATTTTTGTTTGTTTTAAGTAGGAAAATGCTGACCCACATAAATATGTTGAACTAATACACGAATGAAGCTGTTTAGCACATTTCTTCAAATTTGAATATTTCTTATGGGAAATGCCCAAAAATCTAGACCTGACCGGGGATTCTCCAATGTCCAATAAACCCGTGTCGTCTTCAAGATCCATATAATCTCGCATAAAAAGCAGAGTAATAATTTCGTTTTAAAGTATCATGTGGTCTATTGGAAGTGTATGTGCAAATTGTGTAGCCACTTCATTATCACTAGGATCAATGAAATTGTTAAACGGATAACTGATGAATTCTAACAACGAATTTCGAAGTCTGATACTACTGCTTTAATTTCTGCCGTGTACTTGTCAGGTTAGACTTTAAAATTTATCACGCGCCAAAAAACAAAAAAAATACCTACTGTGTAGAAAAGAGGATAATAATAACGTGACGGTGATTAAAAAATAATACAAGATGACGTGTGCAGCAGTTGGTAATAACGTTATGCAGAGGGTTGTACGTATTTATATTTTTTTCCTTGGCATGATGCAGATCTTATCCCTAAAAATAAAAACGAATACTTATTGTAAAAAGCAGAGTAACACTAAAATAATAGTCAAAATCCTAAACAAAAATAAACTGGACCAATGCACCATTCTTAAGTCTACCCAAAAGAATTTCGTTTGCCTTATACCCCACTCTTACAAGAAAGCTAATATAATTTCTTTTCTGGCAGCTTTAATCGGGACAACAGGCGGGGAACTCATTCATCTCTTTACGGTCCATCTGGAGAATACTCAAATGTCCCACCCTGACCTTTTTAAAGTATTTAAACATTTAAGTAAATAATTATAATAAATCTTGTCACCATGGGCAAAGAACAACCAGGCCAAAGCAATGTAAAATACATTGTAAGATATCATTTCTTCGCTTATAAAGGTACCGACAATCAAATAGATTGAAAGACTAAGAGGATTTTAACCTTTTACGGCATTGCCGCGCTTTAACTTGGGAATGTCATTCTCGTTACATATCAAACGTGAAAAAAATATAAGCAGCAATGTAAAATTATTCTTGGGTTGCAGGGCAGAATTAAAAGAAAATTCTTTAAAAAATGGTGAAAGTGGGACTGACATACCCAATCTTTTGCTAAGTATTTTTCATTTGTTTATACATAATCCCATTAATCAGTCTAGTTTCAGTATAAATTTGGAATTCATTGGTAAATTTAATATGATTTCTAATGTTACAATTGGTGCTTCTGATATTAAAAATATTTTATCTGAACTTGATGTAAACAAGACCGCAGGGCCAGATGAAGTCCTAATAGAGTATTAAGACACTGTTCCCATTCCTTATACCTTCCTCTTTTTGTATATTTTCCTCGAAGCTTGGGAATTATCTTATGTGACCCCTATTCACAAATCTGGAGACAAAAATGATATTGCAATTATACAACACACTAAACTTTTTGCAATACCAAAATTGTCTAAACAGTGCATTGAAAACACTTTGTCAAGGGTTTTTAATGAAATAATCAGCAGTCCACAGTATGGGTTTACTTGTGGTCGGGCAGTTGAAACAAACATGTTTATATTTAAAAGCGTTATAAATAATTCCTTTGAGAAGAGCATTGACATCTATGCAATATACCGGATCAGCTTAATAACATAACACATAGGCAATGTGAGGAAAAGAGACAGTGATGTAACGTGAATACCAGCATGTAAACATTTCGTATTGGGTGAGTCACGTACATCCTTTGTTGTTGCTTTACTGGCCGATATACTACAGGCTATTGCTTATACTAAATTCAGTAAAGCCTTTGATAGGGTTAACCGTTCTATCTTGCTATTAAGACTTTCTGACTATGGTATTTCTGGATCGTTGCTTTTATGGATAGAATCATACCTGTCGAGCAGACAACAGCAGGTTAAGGTTGGATGGATATTATTTTAAAAAAATTGTGTAACCTCGAAACTCCCTCAAAAATCTCACTCAGGCCCACTTCTATTTAGCCTATTTATTAATGACTTAGGTGACAAGCTGTCCAATGATTATTTACTATTCGCAGATGATTTAAAGTTATTTCATCGCGAATCATGTCCACAGGACGCACTTGTGTTACAAAACAATATAGATACACTGTTTGAGTGGTGCCATATAAATACGATATGTCCCTTAATATAGATGAGTACTGCTATATACGATTGAGTAGACTGGGCACAATTATTATTTTTAATATTTCCTTAACAATGTACCACTTAAAGTAGTACAGTTTGTTAAGGATCTATTTGGACACCAAATTGTCATTTACTAACCATGTAGATAGAGTAATTTTAAGGGCACAAAGGATGCTTGGCATAATTAAACGTACAACAAAAGATTTTCAAAATGTTCAGGCCCTTAAGATTTTTATATAGCGAATGTTAGGTCAGTTCTTGACTTTAGATGCGCAGTCTGGTCTCCATACTAGCAAGTCCACATAAGCAGATTAGAAAATGTGCAGCATAAATTATCAAATATACTAGATACAAAACTTATCAAAAATGGTATTGACCTTGATGAAAACCAGGCTATGTCATATCTTGGCATGTCTGCTCTAACATGTAGAAGAGAGTTCTACGATGTTTGTTTTGCTTTTAAAATACTTAACTACCATATAAAAAGTCTCGAATTTCTTCAATATTTTTAAATACTTAAACTTGTAGCCAGGTTCTTCTTTATGTTTATTATTGTAGAACGTGGTATTTATTGTATTGTCCAATAAATAGAATATCTGCTAATATAAATAGATACTGTGACAGATTAAATTTCTTTAATGTAAGACTGAATAATTTTAAAGTCTTGACCAAAAAGGCAATATTAGGTTAATTTAGGCTAGGTTTAGTTAGGTAGTTTTTAGTGATTACTGTTTATTGTAAAATGTATTTTCATATGTCAAGAAATGAATTAAAAAAAAAAAAAAATCTGATACATCTTTCTCAGATAGCGAAATTAAGTTTCCTAAAAATGGCCCAAAATATATTAATAACAACAGCCCAAAAAATGTATTAGAAACTTTGGTATGTAAAGAACAGTTAGCACCTGAAGATATTGCAAATTAAAATTTCACCAAAGAGAACATAATTTTTTTTAAATTACTGACAAACCTATGGTTAATTTATTACAAAATAAAGTTTTTAAATCAACTTAATCAAAAATTAAAGACAATGATTTAGTTTTTACCCGAGCAGACAAAGAAATTCTATTGTAGTTTTACTAAAGGTGAATTCAGTAAGGTCCCAAAGTCCGTCGCCCTCCTTCTAATTTCTGAACTATTCGGTATATTTTCATAAAATTTGGAACGATAATACATGACTAGTTCTGCATCTTTTGACATATCAATGACAACTCTAAATGTCAAGGTGACAGCTGGGCTCCACTTTAAAATATTTTTTTAATGGGAAGGGGAGTCTTGTGGCACATCATTTTAAAGCTCTTGACAACTACCTGATAACCCCATAGTATAAAGTCAGTAGCTTCAAATTTTACAAAATGGCGGTACTTTAATAACACTGGTCTGCAAAAAATTGCTCCTTCAAATCATTGCACACGATTTTTATAGATTTTCTTAAAAGAGCAAATTATGAAAATATTGTTTGTTTTAATTTTAAAGTGTTTTTCGTTATTTTGTACCTAAATTTAAAATAAATAATTTCTGGTAACATCAAAATCGATTGCATGAAACTATTTAATACCCCAGCAAAAGAAATAAAGTCATTAAGTGTCTGCATTTTAACCGCCAATTCTATTAAAAAAGAAACAAAATAATAACAATAAAATTGCTAAAAAATAAAAAATAAAGGTTGTTTACTCTTAAAAAAAATCATGTTTTGAAGCTTTGTAAACCCCGTATACAAACTCAACGTTTTATCTTCGTGAATCGTATTTTTTTACAAGAAAAAATTTATTAAGAAAGTTATTTTTCGAAAAATGTGCCCTCTTTTTACCCTGATCTGTGGACAATCTGTATATACAAAAAGGTATATTTTTGTGCGTTTTTCCAATGAAAAAAAATGTATACCTATATTTCGAGTGCTATGGATTCGATAGCCGTTTATTTAAGGACGATAAACGATCCATTACTGCAGAAAAAAAGAAGGTGCCCAATTTTGTAGCCGTTTTTACGATATGTTTTTATCTTTGTATTAATAAAAAATAAGATTTTTACAAGTCCTATCTGATTACTGATCACTACTCCGTTAGTAGTTTATCACGTGTGAGTGTAAAGTGTAGAGTTGTCTCTAAGTCGTTTAAAAAATGGTACTTTTCGAGGAACAAATTTCTGCGGACGAACAGCAAATAGCAAAATTTTAATTTCGATAATCTGTCTGTATGGAAATGATGGATTACCCATAGAACACGTAGAAAGCGAATTTGAGAGCTACTGCGGATTTTCAATACCCTGGAAGGAATTCGGAGCTGAGAGTTTACGCTCATGGCTCATAACCTTGCCTAACATTTATATCGTTTGGGATCGTTTTCGCAATGAAGTTTTAATTGAACAAAGCCCTAAGTCAATGCATATTAAGGATTTAATTTTAAAGCAAAAAATGGCCGACATAGGCCAATTATAGGAGTAAAACGAAAAACTCAACATACCGACTTTACGAATAGCTACAATCAGCCGTACAAGATGAAAAAGAGATTGGAATGTCAGAACCTTCCAGAAGGTTCTTTTATATACAATTCCATTAATACTGTTTCTTCAAATAACACGGATAGATATGAGAAATTTGAAGAGTTGGTAAGATACATACAATACTCGTATTTTTAATTGTGCCGAGTGTCGAGTTATAAATTTACACCCCTGAACTTTTTATTTTTTTGTACAAAATAAATAAAAATATTGCTTTGTTGAGGTTAAGTCCGTAGTTTTCGAATCAGTACTGATATGTTTTATTATTTCCTATAATGTGAGGGACGACGAAAAGTTTTTTTAACTGGAACACCCCTCTCTACAGGTGTTTCAACATATGTCCCCTAAACGTCTTAGTTTTTGAACTACGGGGTGTTAAATTTTTATAAAGATATTGTTTTTATGCCTTGCTTTTATACTCATTTAGATATTTATAAAATTAGGGGACGCACCCTTTGCACCAAAGACATTTTTTGGCATACAAGAAAAAACATACACTTTGCCAGTGTCGTCCATGAGGATTTAATCTCAAATATTTTGAAAAAAATGGTACGCCACTGCATTTTTCTAAAATAAAAATATATTTTTTGATTCCCAGTTTGGTATAGAACAAATTTGGTCTCTCGGCTTTTTTTGCCTAAATAAAGAAAAAACATTTCTCAGCATAGTCAAATTCCCTATCTTATTAAAGAATTAATAGCGAAAGTGAGTGTTTTGGCATTTTGCATTTTTGATGTGCGCCGGACTCCGTCCTATCTACGGGTATGTTTTTCGACCATTTGAATCCGAATTTCAAGTCAGTTTAGAAATAGAGCATTAAGAAATTATTTTTCACCATTTTTTACGTTTTTGCAATTTACTCGAAATTGGGACCCGTACTGCCCTAAGACTTGAAATTCGGATTCAGAGGTCAAACATGCCCCGTAGATAGGTCGCGTCCAATGCACAATAAAAACATTTTTTTGTGTGCCGGTATTTTTAATGAAATTTCATATTAGGAATACAAACTGAACATGCCAAAATGGTTTTATTGATTTTCGCGGTAACTAAACATATAAAATAAAAAAGTTAAGAGATCAAATTTGTTCTTAAATAAATAGGTTACAAAAAATATATATATTTTTAGAAAAAATGCAGTGGCATACTATTTTTTTCTTAAAAAATATTTACCCTAAACCCCTCATGGACGACACTGGTACAAATTTTTTTTCTTGTATGCTAAAAATGTCTTCTGGTGCAAAGGGTGCGTCTCCCAAAATTTTTTAAAATAAATAAAAATTTTAACACTCCGTAGTTTAAAAACTAAGACGTTTAGGACATATGTTTGTATGAAGTTTTTTCTTATTTTTTGGTGGATAATGACCTCCTAAAAGGTTTAGCATTTGTTTAGAAACACCCTGTATTATATTACCAAAAATTATGTTTTAAAAAGTTTTAAAAAATACTGCATTTTATATTTATAACGTGTGGAAATGTGGCCATCCAAATCTAAAAATAAGTGTAAACTCTATTAGCCTAATTTAGGCATATCCGGCAAGTATGTGTGTCTTTAAAAACTTGGGTCATATTTTTAAAACCTTTAAAGAGATATATGTATATTAAATATGGTATTTTTGTAAGGCTCTTTAAACAATCTTTTGAATGGTGACTCAATATACAGGGCTTTCAACTAAAAAAACATAAAAAACAGATACTACTGAAATAATTTAACAAATCACTATTTTTTTCTTTTGCACGTTAAAAAATAAAAAAGTTAGGGGGATGGTAATTTATATAAACTTTCTAATGAAAATTAAAAATTATTCTTTAGATTTTTTCGCGACATTTTTTTAGTCCCATCGTAGAATTTTGTTGAAAATACCTCCAAAAAATCTCTAGAAGTTTTACCCTCTTATATTAGTACTCGCTCAAAGCGTGTAAAGATTTTCCATTTAAAAAAACTCGTAAACTTTGATCTTTTATTTTTAAATTTTTATATCTCAGCAGCATCTTATATTATTGTTTTGCGCAAAGATGGGTTTTTTGAGAAATGAATGCTCTACAAAAGTGTCCATTGCGGCAAAGTCGTGACTTACACTGGCGAGGTAGTACGGACCACTTAACCCTTAATTAAGCGCGCCGTTGTATTTTGTACACCGATCTTAAAAAATGCATCATGATTTGTTTAAAAAAAACGATTTCTTCTACGGATCTATATGGGCTGAAATTTTCAGGGATTTTTTGGAGGTATTTTCAACAAAATTTCACTATCGGACCGAAAAAAATTAGTCGCGAAAAAATATCACTCTACTGTATATCTTAAGAGACAGAATCGAACAAATAAACCTATAGTTTGGTTAATTTTGTAAGCTAAAAAATGAGGGTTTTGTAAATTTATAACTTGACACCCGGTACATATTTCAAGTTCCTTCTTAGGAATTATCACATTCATAACTTGAACAATAAATAATATTAAGTTTTTAATTTAAAATTTGTTTTTAGGAATCCATGCTTCCCTTGTTTTACAAGCATCAAGCATTGGGCGATGACTTTTTCCTAGATATAGCCGACACAAAATTGGGCTACTACGTTCCAGAAAGAGGTATTTTTTATTTAAATTTATGATCCATTAAAATATGGGTTTCAAAAAATTTAAATGCACAATGTTGAAAAATTTTAAGGACATATTCTACTATTCAAAATATTATATATATATATATATATATATATATATATATATATATATATATATATATATATATATATATATATATATATAGAGTGTCCCAAATTTATACACGAAATATCTTCGCCCCTGTACCAAAATATTATTTTTTTCTTCACTTTTAATCATTAATGAGGATATCAGCATATTGTTGGTATCTCAAAAACTATCAATATAATTGACGTATAGTGTGTTATACATTTTTGATTAAGGATCTAATACAAAAATCAAATTTGTTAAAAAATACAGGGTGTTCCATAAAAAAAACTATTTGACAATAAAAATTCTGTTTTGAGACACTTTGTATACTAACTATTACTGTCAATAAAATAAACATTCCTTATTTTTAAGTTTATTTTTTTGTATCTTGTACAGGGGCGAAGTTATTTCGTGTATAAATAGAGTTGGGACACCCTGTATATAAACATGGGTCCGGAAATGCATTTACAGATACAGGGTGTTCATTTTATTTTTGTAAAAATCTGGTTTTTACAAATATTCTTAATATTCCTTATCCAATTTTAATCAAATTTAAGCATTTAGAAGCCAAATAGGTCCAACGTGATTAAATTTATTCGGTCCAGTGTCGTTTTAAGCGGTTCTTTAAAAAATACTTTTACCAAAAATGTACGTCACTGATTTGTGTGCCAATTTTTATAGTGTATTATTATTAAGCATAAAAAATACAGCTTTTAGCTCAATAATTATTTTCCTATCTTGTTTAGTTTTGAGAAAAATAATAAAATCCACTTAATTGCATGCCCAAGAAAGGACTTCTACTAAGAATTTTCTTTTTAAAATTATTTTTGATATTATTTTAAAAACAAGTACATAACAATAACAACAAACACAATACTATTAACATTTAAACTAACTTTTTTTATAAATGTTTTTAAGATTTTGGGTGGTCAAGGGATATAACATTAAGTAAACTTTCTTTTTCTTCTTTGAATGTATTTTTTCGCCAAATTTAAATAAAATACAAAACTTTTACACAAAGTCAGTGGCCGTATATGTTTTGTCAGAAATATTTGAGGTATCGCTCGGGACGACCCTGAATTAGGTAATTTTAATCAAATTTGACCTTTTCAAGCCAAAATCGGATAGAAAATAATTAAGGTATTAACAAAAAATGATTTAAAACAAAAAAGTTTAATATCCTATATATATATATATATATATATATATATATATATATATATATATATATATATATATATATATATGTGTGTGTGTGTTGTATAAACAATGCACAATGCATTTTCGGACCGGCATGTTTATATGAACTTTTCTTTATATCTTGCTGATGTAGAATCTGCCCTTGAATTTTCTTAACAATATTCAGCAACATCCTATATATTTAGCTATTATGTCAAAAACAATAAGATATAACTTGATCTAGTTCTACGCTAAATTTAGTTAACTGAAAGAAATAAAATTTACAAAACATGATTATGACCTGTGAACAAAAAGTTTTATAACTTAAAATATGTATTTGTAAAATTTATATAAAAGATCCTTACAAAATGTCGAAGGAATGAATATATTTTTTCCACGACCGTTAAAAAAATGCAATTTTTTAATCGTTACCATGAAGATAAAGTACTCTATTCTGGTACACTACATAAAGTGTTTAAAAAGTAACTTTTTAACACTTCAAAGCTTTTTTACACTTTGAATTAGTGTTTTGTTTCCATGCCTACTACAATAAACTTAAATATCAATTTATGCAATGTAACAGTAAACGCGACATCAACTGAACCAAACGGTCAAGTTACCTTTGATTTCGTCATTATTTCTTTTAGTTCATGTATCACTAGTTTTAAAATTTGACAGTTTGGCGAATAAATTTAATAGAAATTATTTAAAATTAATAGTAATAATAAATTTGAATGACTAGAAATTGAAAAGGAATTTATACTGTTTAAGTATTATTTCTACAAAAGTAAGTACATACAATTTTCTTAAATTAAATCATAACGGCATAGCAATGAAGCGGATAATTGTCTTTTAAAAAATAAGGAGGCTATGATTTTTTGTTGCAATATAAGCTGAGCTGCAAAAGTTAAAATTAATAGGTTTTAATTAATTTGGTAACTAACCAAAACAGGTATAAACTGGTAATTTGGGAATTTTTATACGGTCATAGAAAAATATAGTATGTAACACATGCATAAAGTGTCCTTTTTTAACTTATGGGATTGCTGTCAAACTTTCCATTCGTAAAAAAGTATTACTTTATGCACTTGTTACATAAATTACAATTTTAAATTTTTTTCTTTAACTCTAGGTTACTAGTTTTTGACCATGTAGAGTTCTTTAAATGCCATATCTATATGGTATACATTTTAAGGACCAAAATCCTGTGGCCTATGTTCAGCGAATCAAGACAATCTCACAGCTTACAGAAAAAGTTCGACATGCTGTGAATTTGGCCCCCAGAGTGGTTGTTATGATTGGATTTCAAGACCTTCTCGATGTAAGAATTATTTTACCTTATCTACTTTAGTTATTGACTAATAGAGTTTAAAATTTATAAAAAAAAAATATTTTTATACAAAAATAATTTTGGGTCCAAATTGACGAAGAATCAAAATAAATAAATGATCCTGCAAAATAAAAAGTTTTAAACATTGATCGAAATAACGATACAACATTGCTTGTACTTTTAAAACCCTTAATTTTATAGATAACCCACATTTATATATTCAGTGGCTAGTAGCATTTTGGGATCTTTTCGGTCTTGCACAGTGAACAAATCGGTGCGTTGTTGTTTTTACCTCTTTTCACCTTTTTTATTCCTGATTGGTATCCTAACCAACTCAACACTAAAACAAAGATTGCCTTTTTTTTATTGCACGATCTCCATATTAATTGCTTATTGCACAGCAATCACAAATACAAATGGTTCGGTTTCCAGCGAGATGCCAGTTTACCTGGGCTAGACTCACTGGGTGCTTCCAACCTAATTATCAAATCTCCTAATTATTTTCCAGAATTTTTTAAGTGAATGATGTCGGTCTATATTATTAAATTATCTCTACGTCTATAGAGATTCAAACCTTTAGGGTAGCCTTAAAAGAACAATTAATTTAACAGCTCGTAAAGAAAAATGTTTTCTTCTTACGACAAATGTTATAACGCTTGCTTATGGCCACCGGCAGTCATGGCGTTTTTTGGCATAAAAATTAATACACAGTTAAAAGCTTTCACAGTTAATCTTAAAAACATAATTTGTCGCTAGAGAAAAACTTGATAATGGTATCACAGGTTGCCAGAAACGCCCGAGGTGTTATATTATGTGGGCGAAAAGGATTTGGCTCTCTGAAAAAATGACGCACAAAATGTTTTTGCAAATTTTAAAAATGCTAAAATTAGAGCTAACGAAACCCATTGTCCTGTATATTTTTAAAAGCCTACAAAAATAAATATTTTTTTTTGTCAAATATGCAGGGTGTTCCATTTAAACTAACAACTAAGAGACAAGTGGGATACCTGATAATGCAAAATTTTCGGAATCACCCACTGTAGCTCAAAAACCAAGAGGACTATGACGTTCTTTGTTCATATGGCATCTTGCAGTTTTACAAAAAAGAACCAAGGTTCTTTAAAATCACTGAGGTGCTCTTTTTAATAATAAGTGAGTCTCTCTATTTTGGCGCTGAAGTTAGACAGAGCAAAGTCATTTTTTAGGTCATATTCACATCAGAGTAGCCTCCCTCATATTTACTTAAAGCTTTTTGATGACTGCTTTATTTCATTTTATTTATTATTTTAATTTTTGGGGTCATGGTATAAGCCATGGAAATGATTACCGACCTGAGGCAACTCATAATAGCACTAAGAAAAAAAAATACACGCATTACTCCTCATTACACTTATTCCATCTCCAAAATTACTCCCATATGCAATGCGTTATGCTCTAACTTAGGATGGATATTTTCAACAGGGCCATTTTGGACTATGCTAGTGACCCCACTTTGAGATGTCAAATGTTGTCGCCAACCTTGAATTACTAGCTTTTCTTACAAGAAGAAGCAAAGAAAAATTCAAAAAGAGATTTTGTAAGTAATTCAAAATATACTAACTTTTTAATTTAGGTAAGAATTTGCCACTTCAGAACATTCTCGTGGGAAATTTTTGCTAATGCGCGGAAAGGAAACGATCTTTGGCAAGAAAACAAACGAGACCGATTCATCAGCCAATCCGAAATGTTAACACCAACTGTAGTATAAAAATAACTGCTTTTTTGTAAAATTGATAATAAAAAAAAAGATTTCCATATAACGCCAAACTTACACGCAGAAAAAGATCAGTAACGCAGCTAGACACACTATATATTGTTTAAAAGAAACGCAAATAATTATCTTTTTTCTCCAAGAGTGTTTCTAATTTTAAATAACAAAAACAAAAAGTTTAAAGAACATTTTTTCAAGGTTGAAGCTGTCTCTGAAAACTCCTCAAAAAAAAAATGCTTTATTGACGGGACTTGTCTTTTTTGTTATTTGACATCGAATAACCTTCGAACCTCTCAAGTTAAGAAAAAAATCGTAAGATACACTTTTTTGTGGAGCGTTAGATTTGGACGATTATCCGTTATATGTAGTGCATAACCTAACAAAATTTGAAGCGGCCAACAAAACTTTTTCCTTATGCTAATCCCATTTAAAACTTTAACTGTGGTGGGAGCCAAGTTAATCCCAAAATTAAGAGCTGAAATTTGGCACGAGTTTTTATTTATTACATATCCTAAATAAGGACCACCCTAATGTATGTACATCATACTATATTTCGTTTTTATAGAAAAAGGGCAATAAAACATTTAAAAAAAAGTAGCGTTGAGACGACTCAGTAACCAGAGGATCGTTTAAAAAATATATCATGTAAAATTGGTGCAGTCGTCTCTTATGTACTGTCTGAAAATTATGGCTTTGCGTATTTTTATATAAAACGTAAAAAGTAATCATCAGATATCCAAATGTATCAGTCATCTACGAGGTATGGCCTAAAATGTAATTTTTGCTTAAGAGTAAATTACCTGTATTTTTGTTAATATTAAAAATTATTATAAAGAAAATATGTTTCTTATTAAAATTAACTTCTTAAATATGCAAACTTGTTTAATAACAAGGAATAAAAATCCAAATTTATTTTTCTGCGTGAAAACGGTAAAACTTTAAGTTTGTATGTACAGGGTGGGCCAAATTCAACGCTTTTTATAGGGAAACTCGTGCTTTTTGTATGTTTTACACAAAAACTGACCCCCCATTTGTGAGGGGAGTTTAAATTTTAAGCCAAACTTACTGGTGAAAACCGCAAATCGCTATCTTGCGTCGGCGTCGCTTACTTCTCGCTACAGCGTGCTTCTAATTTTGTAAGCGTTGTCTTTAATCCTTTATAAGTTTTTTACTTTTTGAGATTCTTTTAATTCTGTAAAACTTCTATGCAGCAACTTCGTATGCAGATTGCAGATAAGTGATCTTAATTTTCTTTTTCTTCTTGAGAGTTAACCAATTTTTGACTTATTTATTCAATTTTGAAAATTCTTAAATAAAAACACCCTGTAAATAATTTCAGTATCAGAAATGCTTCAAAATTTTTCCTTTTAAAAATGGGTATCACACGTACTTCATATTTTTTTAATCCGTTTTTGAGATATTGCATATTTTGTCTTTTATTACTGATATTGGCTAGAAAGTAGGCCATGAAAACCGTAATCATGTTTTACTTTAAACAATCTCAATATTACTTTTGTATTTTATACACTCTATGACAGAAAACCATTTGTAATAATAATTTAATAAGGGTAAATAATAATTTTTTAAGAGTAAACTAATTTATTTTGTTGATGTTTTGCCCCAGGAGTTTGTAATCAGGGTTTACGTAATAACAGCGTATTAAGACCTTATAGGTTAACGTAACAAACGACAACCATCTTACGTATGCAGGTAAACAAAATGATGGCCATAAAAATAAACTCAAGCAAAACTTAAACCTTGAGCAGAAAGCTTGCATTTGTTTTTCATGCTCATTTTTTATTTACCTCCATAAGTGAAGATAACTGTCAGTTTGTTACCAGTGCCGGATTAAGACTTCTGTGATGCCCTAAGCGCATGACCCCTGTGGTGCTCCCCTACACAAGAAATTTTTGACGACCAATGGAAAAATATAATAAAAATTACAAATTAAGGGACTATTTCCTACTAAACATTTTTTAAGAGCATAAAAGGCTTTTATCTTTCTAAATAAAAAAACAAGAACTAAAACGGACGTTGCTACTATTTTCTTTCTTTTAATAATCTTTAGTGCTCCTTTGTGGTGTCTCTAGTCAAGCAATTGCTTAATTTGCTTATAGGGTTAATCCGGGAAATGAGTTTATTACATTAAATTACAAACGTGCAATAATAAAAACCTTGGTCTTGGGGCAAAACATCAACAGAATAACTGTTAAAAATAATTATTTTTAACCCTTATTTAAGCGTTATTAAATTATTATTATTATAAATGATTTTCTACCATAAAAGTTTACAAAATACAAAGTTATATTGGCGTAAACCCTGGATTACAAACCCTCTGGGGCAAAACATCAACAAAATAAATTAGTTTACTCTTAAAAGAATTATTATTTACCCTTATTAAATTATTATTACAAATGGCGCTTTTCTGTCATGAGAGCTATAGAAATACAAAAGTTAATATTGAGATTGTTTAAAGTAAAACATGATTATGGTTTTTTCATGGCCCACTTTCTAGCCAATATCAGTAATAAAAGGAAATAAAAGGAAAAATATGAAATATTTCTAAAACGAATTAAAAGAAATATACAAAATAAAATTAAAGATCATATCCGCAATGTTGTATAAAAAGTTTTTACAGAATTAAAAACTTCAAAATAAAAAAGTTATAAAGAATTAAAGAAACGCACAAAAATTAAGAAAACACAGCGAGTAAACGACGCAAGATAGCTATTTAGTGGCTCTAACCAGTAAGTTTGGCTTGAAATTTGAGTTTCGCAAATGGGGGTGAGTTTTTGTAAAACATACAGAAACATGAGTTTTCGGCAAAGCGTCGAATTTGGCACATCTCTGTAATAGGGTGGCTCGAATTCGACGCTCATCATTGGGATTTAGGAAACCGTAAGAGAGCTGGCGTAGATCGGTTAAATGGAAAGCAAAGTTGCGCAATTTGATGCTCAATAAAATGCTGTTGTGTTTTAAAAATTCCGGAGCACTTCCGAAGATATTCGAAAAAACCGGAATTTTCAATTTTGGTTTCTATTGTTTCCTGGCTATAGTTTGTTAAGATAACTTAAAATGAAAAACACGTTTTTATGGCAACTTTTCCTGCTCTATAATTCAGTGTGATTAAATATTGAATCTGGACGTTTCGGCTTCTGGCGACCATCATCAACATATTTTTTAAATACGGACCTGAATTTTTTCAATTTGATTAAATCCTTTCATCACTCTTAAAACACTATATATCGCCACTTTGATATTTGCCGACGTTTCGTGTACAGAAAATTCCATCACCAGAATATTGCCTATTTATTTAACCATAATAAGGCCCTGAACTACGTTTTTAGGTAAAAAGGTAAAAAAATAAACTTATTACATATCCTGTAATATTTTTATTGCAACTCATTGATATACCTAACAGCGGAAATTACTTTATTAACTGAAAATTTCATGGAATATTAGATATACATAAGATAATTTGTAATACTATCATGATGCTCCATATTAAAAATAAACATAATTTAATCACCATTATAAGTGTTCAAAGGGATAACTCTTCCGCCTCGATGCATTTTTCTTGCTTTGCTTTGTATTATTAATGCAGCTCGATTAATTGTTCTCGCAGGAATGGCAGCGACTTCCTTATCAAATTTTGTCGTAGTAATTTTAAAGGTCGTGAGGTGCATTTAACAAACGGTTCTTAAGATATCCCCAAAGGAAATAATCTAGGGGACTAAGATCTGGGCTCCTAGCGGGCCATCTTTGCAAACCATTTATTAGGAAAATATTTGGTAAAGGAATTGAGCTACTTCCTTCCATTGTGGGCAGGAGCCCGGTCTTGCTGCCACCATATTTCTTGAAATACTGCCAAAGGTTGATTATCTAGGGCGTCTAAGACATCATTCCCAATCAAATTTAGATATCATTCGAAAGTTAAGGTCCCTTCGTAAACGAAAGGTCCACTCAATTTTGTTCCTCCACATACCAACCATACATTAAATGAAGCTCTCCTGAATTCGTACCTGCTGGTTAGTTTCTGTTAATAAAGTAATTTCCGCTGTTAGATATCAATGAGTTGCAATAAAACATTATGAATATGTAATTAAAAGTTTATTCTTTTTTCTTTTTTTTTTACGTTTTTACCTTAAAAATGTAGTTCAGGGCCGTATTATGGTTAAATAAATATGCAATATTCTGGTGATGGAATTTTCTGTACGAAACGTCGGCAATATCAAAGTGGCGATATATAATGTTTTAAGAGTGATGAAAGGATTTAATTAAATTGAAAAAATATCAGGTCCGTATTTAAAAAAAAAAAAATATGTTGATGATGGTCGCCAGAAGCCGAAACGTCAGATTCAATATTTAATCACACTGAATTATAGAGCAGGAAAAAGTTGCCATAAAAACGTGTTTTTCATTTTAAGTTATCTTAACAAATATAGCCAGGAACAATAGAAACCAAAATTGAAAATTCCGGTTTTTTTCGAATATCTTAGTACTGAATTTTTAAAACGCAAAAACGGCATTTTATTGAGCATCAAATTGCGCAACTTTGCTTCCATTTAACCGATCCTGCATCTCTGTTTCCGAAATCCCAATGATGAGCGTCGAATTCGAGCCACCCTGTACATTAGTGCATTTTTTGGCTTGTTTTGGTAACAGTTAGCTTTTAAAGTTTATTTATAATTGTTTTTATATTTATAATTATATTAAATGAATTGCCCTAAAGTACTTAACTTACGTTTTTATCGTTACCACAGAAAAAAATTAAGCTTTATCATGTAAATAAACAAGTTTGTTTTTAAAATTAGTTTTTTTTATAACAATTTTCGATAATAGCAAAAAAAGATATTTTAATCATTAGCAAAAATTACATTTTTGGCCAAACCTTGTAGATGACTTGTAGAATACAATTTATTATCCGATGAACCATGCAGAAGTTTGTATAAAGAACCCCTATTTATTGTAAAATTATCAATACAAAAGTTTTTATACGACGCCAATTTACGTAGACACAAATTTACTAAAACTCTTATATTTCTTTAAGTTACAAACTTTTTAAAAACTTATTAACATAGTCTTTTATTTTATATTCTTACAGAAATAAAAGATAAAATTTTAAAATGATATAGCTTACTTAAAGTATTGTTAATTATGCATTTAAAAGTTTTTTTATTTATTTTTTATCTTTATACCAATTTTAGTGACAGATTCAAAAAAGTGGCCAAGAATGATCCTTACAAAGTGTTTTCGGACTATGGTAGAAAAATCTTCTTGAGCGCGCTAAAGTCATGCCTCAAGGAACAAATTGAGTATGGACAATAAAAACGTAGGTCAATAGAAAAAATGTCCTATCACCTAATTAAAAAATGTCCTATGGCTTCTGTGATGTTCATAACATTGTTTTTTATTAAGTGTTCTGTGCCGTCACTAAATGTTATTGCATAATAACATTGTCTTTGTAATAAATGACTATGGATACTTCTCGCAGATGAAGTACCATGTTGTTCTATTATGTTTGTTTTGTTACTATTACTTTATTTGTTATTATTTTTGTTGTTAGGATACCTGTGATATTTTTGTATAAAATTATTTATATACAATTTGTTAATAGTTTAAGTTTAATTTTAATTTATTTTATATTAGCTTAATAGTAAGTGTAATAACCTAAACATAGTTAGAATAAGTTAATAATATCAGCGTGATGTAATTATGTCTATTTTTTTTTTAGAAAAATTAAACACATTAAAAAAGAAAACCAGTGACATTTTTAGTTTAGATGTAAAATGTAATATTATGTAATTTATTGTTAGTTTTAATGTTAGAATAAGTTAAAGGGAACCATAACATGTAGAATTAAGAGTACCTGAAGTAACTTTTAATATAATTAGTATAAGTTAACCACTTCGTTTTATTTTACCTGTTTCCCTAAAAATATATTAAAAGTGGGCTTTGCTTATCTTATTTACTAACCTTTAAACAGCTCACAGACTATGCAACTTGTATGACAGGCTGTAAAACTCGAGTAGATTTGACCATCAAAATAATAATAATATAATCTGTGTCGTCATATAGCAAGTTTTACGACCATCTGGATGTGTCTGGGAAAAGTCTATGCACCTTGTGTGTAAGACACACACCTGTCGTAAAAATTGCATAGGCTGTGAGCCGTTTTAAATGTGATTTGTCTATTACAATCAGCTGGAGATAATTTTGTTCCTTCAAATTGTCTGGGCCACTAACCAATTGCCCATGTCTTGAAAAAGTTGACAACAGTTTTAATCAGTGGCGGCTGGTGATGGCCAATTTGGTGGGCACACCTAAACCATTGTTAAATATACTAATATGTTTTTTAAATTGGTGATTATTACACTTTATAAAATCACTTTAACCCTTTATTTTACTATTTAACATATTATCACTAAAAATGTATTAATTACTTATAATAAAAGGCCTAACTGGGTGTGCCCATCAAATTGTCCATCACCAGCCGTCACTGCTTTTAATAAGGTTTGTGACATTATATATTTTTAAAGCTTTCATTGAAAGAAAAAAGAACATAGTTATTTACCAAAAATATTTATTAAGTCTTGTAAAAATCAAATACCTAAACTCTAATGGATCTATTAAACGGATTACACTAAAAACCTCACTTTTTCCTTTTACTTCTGACAAATAAATATCAGAACATCTGTACATACTGTATAAGCAATAGTTAGTGGTATATCATCCAGTAATGCAGTGCATGTTTACATGTCGGTATTCGCATTAGACTCTCTTTTTGTCTTTTTTCCACGTATTGCTTATATGTATAATTAACAGGCAGGTATAATCAATATCTTACAGATAAATTAAAGTGTTTTTAACACACTTAGCATACTTAAACTTTATAGAATTTTAACAAAGGTCTTAAATTAAAATTATAAATAAACCAAAAAAATTTACATATATGCACAAATTCTTATACTAAATCGATATGAAGTCCTAATAAAGTGTCATTAAAAGAAAAATAAAAACTTCTAATTGTTACAATACCTGATAGAGGATTTAAATTTATAAGATGTTCTGACCTTGCTATCATTTAAAACTAATTATAAATAAAAAGACTAAAAAACACTGCAAAAAGAAAAAACTGGGTAAATTTTAACGGCTCCAGTTGACTAATCAACAAATAAATTATTATATCACTGTAATGTAATATATAAACTAATAATAGTCTGTACTTTTATAATTACAAATGTACAACCATAGTGAGAGTATTTTAAATTATAATACTAAAATTCTAAAGTACTCAAGGACCTTCATAAAAATTTAATAATACATTTCTTTATAATTTCAATTGACTACTGGGTAAACAATATACTACAGTAATCTTGTTTTTAATAAATTAAAACATTAGAAATCCTAAATTTAAAACATCTCACAAGGGCTTGAAGTTAAAAAGGTGCTTTTAAGACCCTTCCTATGCTTAAATTAAATTTATAATAACAAAGGAACATCTTAAAATACAAACAATTATATATAAATTCTTCTTAGATCCGATGCAGAGGTTATCATATTACACTGTGGACACAACTTTTTAGCTCCTAAAGTTTGTAGCCAACACTGTTCACAATGTACATGCCAACAACATACAGAAATCACAGGTGTTCGGTAACGCTCCATACAGATGAGGCATTTATAGATTTCATCTTTGCTTTCCAAACGTGCTTCTAGTTCCTTTATACGATTTTTCAGTACCTGTAAAACTGGGTCTCCTTTTGGGTCCACAGAATCTGAGTTATCTTTTTCGTCGGCATTTAGACGAGTTGGTTCAGTTCCCAAGACTGCTTTACGAAGGGCCAGATCTTCTGCAGCTTCTTCACAAGGCAAAATAATATCACGTTCTGAATACTGAGAAGCACCATACATTTCTCCATCCCCATCAACATTTAGATCTTCATCTTCATCTACTGAATTTTGAATTGCTTGTCCTAGACTGGATACTCCACCAGTTAAAAGACTTGTAGCACGCACTCTACTTTGGCCAGCCCATTCATACTCCTCATAGGTTTCTATATCAATGTTTTCATCATCATGATCACTGTTGTTTTGCTCTGACCTCCTTTAGGCAAAGTTCCACATGAATTGTTAGGTCTTCTGAGACTTCTTTGTTGCATATGGGACAAACTGGCTCATCTGCTTTACGTTTACGTGTTTTAGTACGAAGGCGGTTTTGTCTGTTATTTCGTACCTTTTGGTAAGTTTCCCAATTTTTGTCTGCATCACTCGTACTGGTAGAACTACTACCATTTGAACTAGATGGGATACTTTTTTCCATTAACCTTATTTTTGGGGATGGAAGTTTGTTTAGTTTTTCTATTTCTACATGTAAATGGGAATCAATTTCTTGTTGGCGTAGAGTAACGCTACAGACAGGACAACAAGTAGGGTCTATTTGTTTTCTTTGTGCGACACCCTCTTCCCCTTCTTCAAAACTGGTACTAGTACTTGGAACTTCTCCGTTTTCTCCGAAGACTTCCATTTTTCCCACTGATAAAACTTACACAAGATTGACTTGATTCATTTAAAGACGTTTTCTTTGGAAAAGTTACATGATTACTATACTACCTTTAAGATGTTATTGGATTACTAAAAATATTTGTTTACATTTTTAGGTTACAGTTACGGCATCAAAACAAAATACAACCTTCCATTCATAAATAATAGTTTTTGACGTTTAAAGTTTTAAGTTTGTATATTACACACACTGCAATATTATTTAAGGTATTAATTTTTTTTTCTATTGGCATCACTGCTCTAGAAAAGTTTTCTGTTTCTTATTTTAGAACTAACAAATGTAACTGTCGAGAATACTGCTAGAGGGTGCTTCATGTATAAAGTCTGCGGTTTATTTTACCGCTTTAAAAAGTTTATGTAAAATTAATTAAACCGATAATTAAGGATAACTATTATTTACAATAATGTTTCATTGAAATTGATAAATTTGTTACATAATTTACTTTTTAATGTTGTTAAATTTTGAAGCCAGGAATATGTGCTTTATGTTAGTAAAATCATTGTTAGTTTATTTGTTTCTCAAAATATTAAAAAAAACGCCTTTGGGCTTTTGTTTAAGAAATCAATAACAAAACCAATTGATTTAAATTTTAAATTGTATTGTTTTAAATCGGGTCAAAAATTCGAGACAGAGGTATTTGGTGCCACCTGGTATCACCCTATCATGAAATTTCGTGAATTCGGTGTATTTTAAAATATATACCGCTCTAGTTCCTACACAATGTGGAGGAATTTGGTATTATATATGTCAGTTTTTATAGGATATCTTTAGTCTGATATTCTGGCTAAGTGTTAACATTTTTATTCAGAAATTAAAAATTGATGATGGACGCTTGTTATCAGGCGTTTGATAAAGATGGGTAAGTAAAATTATTATTTTACTGCGTTTAAACTTTATTTTTGTATATTTCATTTGTAATTACAAAAAAAGGTTTATATAAAAAATATTACACAAACCTGGACAGGGTTTTTCTATGGCGGTAAAAAAATGTAAAGGCATATTCCTGAGATAACTCTATTAAAAAAGTTCACATACTTACACATGGGTCCAGAAATGCATTGTTTCCAAGATACAGGGAGTGTTAAACTTTTTAAAAACCTTGTATTATTTTAGGAATTCCCTATTTCATTTTTATTACATTTGGCAGTGTTATTTACAGCGGTAAGGCTCATATTAAACCCCAACCTATTCATTAGAATTTTTTAATCCAGTGGCGCTTCTTGAATGGTAGGTAAACAAACATTAAAAAACAATAAATATAGTTTAAAGAACTAAAAACACGCTTTTAAAGTCCATCAAATTAAAAAGTTAAAAAATAATTTTTTAAATATTCTCAAAACAATAATGAACAAAAAATACTAGTTTTATTGTAATAATTAATAGTTTAAAAAACTAAAAAACACGCTTTTATATGCAAACCGAACTAAAAATTAGAAAATAATTTTTCATTAAAAAAAAATATTGTCATTTCATAGTAAAAAGCGTGGGGTGCATTTTACTATTTTTTCATAACTTTTCTATCATAGATATTTGCAAATATAATAATTATAACATTTAATATATTTATCACCCCACGCTTTTACTATGAAATGACAATATTTTTTTAATGAAAAATTATTTTCTAATTTTTAGTTCGGTTGCATATAAAAGCGTGTTTTTTAGTTTTTAAACTATTAATTATTTTTCATTTTTAGTTTCTGCTACTCTTGACAAAATGGCGAAAAAATTTTTTAATGAACAAGTGTGGCAAATTTTAAAATTTTTCCAACAGATTGCAACTCACTAAAAAATTTCTTCTTCATTAAGTAGCAAAGTTTGAAATTTTACCAACAGATGGCAATCCAGGCAATGTTTGGACCGTTGCCAATATATTGCAACCCACTAAAAAATTTCTTCTTCATTTAATAGCAAAGTTTGAAATGTTGCCAACAGATGGCAACCTAGGTGTTGTTTTTATAATATAATGAAATTTTTTTCCTGGCGATCCAAAAAAGGTAACGGGATACTGTTTGCAGATTATTGCATTGTCATGTTTCCTTAATACGTGTGCAAAGTTTCAAAGAAATCGAATAGCTGGAAGTTGGTTAAAATTAGGCTCAAAGATTCCGTTACATAGCCAGATAGTTACAACCCAAGTTAATAAAAAGCGTGTTAACAGCATTTATTAACTGTTATTGTTCATAAAAATTGAACACCAATGGTGCAACTAACCCTATATTTTTATTGTTCATAAAAATTGAACACCAATGGTGCAACTAACCAAATTGTGTAAAAACTAAAAATTTCTTCTTCATTTAATAGCAAAGTTTGAAATGTTGCCAACAGATGGCATCCTAGGTGTTGTTTTTATAATATAATGGAATTTTTTTCCTAGCGATTCAAAAAAGATAACGGGATACTGTTTTTAAATTATTGCATCTTCATCGGTCCTTGACACGTGTGCAAAGTTTCAAAGAAATCGAATAGCTGGAAGTTGGTTAAAATTAGGCTCAAAGATTCCGTTACATAGATAGATAGATAGATAGTTACAACCCAAGTTAATAAAAGCGTGTTAAAAAAGCCTTGGACGCTTGCAATACAAAAAATATGCCAGGGCCCACGCTTTTTACAAACATATTAGTAACTATTGTTTGTTATTGTTTAAAAATTATTTTAAAAACTAATTTCAACTTTTAGTTTATTGTGCTGTAAAGCGGACATTTCAGTTTTTTTTTAATATATCAATTTTTAGTTTGACATGCTATGAAAGCGTAATTTTTAGTTTTTAAAACTATTAATTCTCCACTTTTTAGTCCAATATTTGTAAAAAAATGCGTGGGCGCGATTAGAACCTACGGCCGGCTACATCAGCGAAGGTCCGCGTGTTAAAAACGCCACTGACTTTTTGCACAATTTTTTGATATATTGTTGTGTTTTTTCGAAAAAAATTATACATACAGCGTGTGCCTTGGGAAGTTCTTACCAAATGGATTTTTTATTATTTACTTTACGAAAAAAGTGCCTTTTAATAAAAAGTCCTGCTTAATGAGAAAATAAATTTCCATAAAAATAATTGTATGTTGGATGTACAGGGTGGCTTTAAAAAGACTTGTTTCCAAATTAATATACAAGGTATTTCCTAACTACGGCACAAAACTTTAAAGGGTGATTTCTTATGTCATTTTATGAATAAAAGTTCCTATAAACATATGTCCGGAGTAGCGTCATTTCTGAGATACAGGACGTTAAAGTTTTTAAAAAATCGATATTTTATACGAGGTGTTACAAAATGTATGCATTAAATTTCAATGGCATATTCTACGTTGAAAATAGGCTCTAGTTTCTTATATAAACATACGTCGGGAAACTCTTCCTTTTAGAGATACAGAAAAAAACTTTTTTTTTATCATAACTGTTAAACCTCTTTACATACTTAATTAGTATTTTGTGTATTGCTTAACAGGAGCAAAAGACAAATATGTTTATGTGAAATAATTAAAAATATATATATTTACCAGTGACGTCCGTACCATATTTGTATGGACTATTTTTCAAGAAAAAAATGGTACGCCACTGCTTCTTCCTAAAATAAAAATTATTAAATTAAAATGAGACAAATTACTTTGTTTTCTATCACTATATTTATTATTAATATAGTGATAGAAAACAAAGTAATTTGTCTCATTTTAATTTAAAATGGACTATCACAAAGTAACGGACAACTCAATCCAGTATATAAAAATTATTTTTAAAATTTCCATTGAATTTGGAACAAATTTTATATTTTGACATTTTCCCGAATGATGCATAGTTCTTAAAGAAAAAAATAAAACCACTTGATGCATGACGAATTTGTTAATTAAAACTTTACAAAAATAATTTGAAATTTTAGGTTTTAAACGTCATGCATTAAAGTGGCTTTATTTATTTTTTTTGTTTGAAAACTATGCACCGTTCGGAAAAAGTCAAGAAATCAAATTTGTTGCAAATTCAATGGGGATTTTAAACATAGTTTTGATTTTAGGTAAAAGCAGTGGGGTACCATTTTTTCTTTAAAAAATAGTCCATACAAATATGGTATGGACTTTACTGGTATTTTAAAAAATAATTTTACATAAAAGAAATGTCTTTTGTTGCTGTTAAACGATGTACCAAATACCCTATAAATATATAAAGCGATTTAAAAATTATGGTAAAAAATATTTTTTTTCTTAAAATTTTAAGACACTGTTGCTCTAAAACGAAGCGTTTCCGGATATATGTTTATGTAGGAAACTAGGGCTTATTTTCAACGTAGAATATGCCATTGAAATTTAATGCATGAATCAGAACACCCTGTATATTAAATACCCTTTAACCGATTTGGTTTAAATTTGGTGCGTTTGTTTAATGTAATAAGGCGCTTGTTAAGTTCTAACTAGATTGACTGTATTGAGTCCAGTAGCGTCTCAGTGGGCACAACAGTCAATATCAGGAGAAAAATGTTCGCCACTGGCTTTTATAAAGTTTTTTTATTTTATTTCTACAAAGCAACTACAAATACAACTTTAAAGTGTTGTACATTTTTTTCGTATCTGGCTTCGCATTCAAGCTATTTATAAAATACCGACTTTTTAAAAATAATTAACGCGCTATATCTTAAAAACAAAGCAACTATAGACATATGTTTATAGGAACATTTTTTATAACATGCATGACATAGGAAATCACCCTTTAAAGTTTCTTGCCGTAGGACTTTAAATAAAGAAGCACTTTTTTCGTAAAGTTCATAATTAAAAAGTATTCCATTTGGTAAGAACTCCTGAAGACACTCTGTATAGTTTTAAATAGTTTTTCTCATAGTTTTAAAGTTAGCTAGTAAAAAGATATGTTTAATAAGGTGTGGAATATTGTTATTTTATTTTTATAAGCTTTTATTTAACCTGCATACAGAATCAGCCAGTCAATTATACATATAGGCAATGCATGAAAAGAGACGATCTAACGCCATTATACCGGCATGTAAACATGGGTTACTAATAGTGCTTGTTTTGTTATTGCATTATTGGCCGATATACCATTAACTATTGCTTATACAGTATACAAGTTAAGCCAAATTAAAAGTTCATAGGCAATGCGTGGAAAGAAGATGGTTTATGACATGTAGAACACTAACAGGTAAAGAGTAGACAAAGAATGCTGGCATGTAAACATGGTAAGGCATCGGTCCCACTTTGTTGTTTGCCTATAAACCCCTTGATTTGGCTGAACGTGTATTCCTATCTATTATATATTACATATACCTAACCACACATAAAACAGAAGAAAAGTTTTCTGTCGGAAATTTCCAATTATGTAACATGTGAACCAACGAATTTACATACGTGTTTTTAAAATGTTTTTATTTTTTTTTTGTGGTCCAGGGATATGCCATTAAGTGGATTTAATTTTTTTTAAAGCTAGATTTATTTTTATTTTCTAGTGTAAATAAAATATTAAAAACTTACGGAAGCCAGTGGCTTACCACTGTTTTGGAATACTCGTTTAGGTGCCGCTCGAGACGCCACTGGTCTTATTAAGTTAAATCAAAAATTGTTAAATTACCTCCTTCATACAAAAAAAAAAGATATTAATAAATAGGATAAAATTTAAAAAAATAATATATAAAAAAATATAAATATATTAAAAAAATAATTAAAAAAATTAACACCTTTATTATATGAACCCTTTTTTATAAAATATGGTCAGGATCGACGAGAGGGCGTTGAAGGCGGTACAAATAACCGGGGCCCGGACTGATGGGGGGCCCGCGGGATTAAAAACGTAAATATGGGGTTAAACACAAAAACAAATGCAATAAATATAGGTTAGTAGTAGTAGGTGAAAAACTTTTTTTTGCTCTCTTTTTAGTTTTTTTTTTTCATATTAAGAGGCCTGTAAGTTTTACTTGTACCAGGGCCCGTCACGGCTCTTTGATGCCCTGAATATGGTTATGAATAGGCCCTTTAATTTTTTACCGTAATTAGGCAACACTTTGTTAATTTATATTTTAAAAATAGTTAATTTTTAGGGATGGATATTTAAGCATAGAAGAGTTTCGATTTCTAACAAGAGCGTTGTTTAGGAACGACAGGGGCAAAATTTACCACTTAGAAGAGCAAAAATTAAAAGATATTTTTAACGTTTTTGATTCTAATGGAGATGGTAAAATTGATAAAGATGAGTTCATTTTTTGTTGGAATCACTGGATAAAAATTGTAAGATTTACAGGGTGTTAAAAAAGTACGCTGCCAAACTTTGATAGGGACGATTTTATAAAAGGTTTTTAAAACAAAATTTATATAAATATATATTCCCACTAAGTTTTCCACGCAATTATGGATTTTTGCACTAGAAAGCTATGACGCGATTCATTTGTTGTTGGGGTAGGCAACACTACAGGTGTGGAAACCAACTCGCCGACCATAGAGAATTAAAAAGGCGCGCTTGTGGCGGCTTCGGTTGTATCGGCAAGCGTCGATCACCGGAATTAAGCAGTGAAATGCGCGCCCATAATTTGGATGGGTGTCCGGCGACAGCGGTGTTTCGGGCAGCGGCACACGGTGTTCTGCTCGGGGATGCGGACCGAGTAACAACCATCCAAGTTATGGAATGAATAGTGTGTGAATGAGAAGGAGTAGGGGTCAAGGTATAATAAGCCTTCAGGCTGCAGTGCACCACCTAGGGGGCGGTCGTCGGACCTGGGTGGGATGACCCCGAAAGGGTGAAAAAAACATAGGGAATTAAAAGCATAGTAAATATTCTTGGTCCGACGATAGACGGACGCGGTGGGCCGGCAGCCCCTTATCTCGTTCTGCTTAAATGGGCGGTGAATTTTGGGAGAGTACATAGTAGGTTGGTGGAGGGGATTAAACGTGTCTATTTGCTAAGGATGGCGGTTTCCATACCGGTATATATATTGTAATAATCGACTTTTTTTTTTAATTAGTCATCAGCGCTCCAAAAACCTTCATATACCAAAATTGGTCCAAATCAATGTTGCCACAACTTTCGAGACAATAGGCATGGTGACAACATCTAAAAGTGACTCTGATTTTGTATTTATTATATGAAATAAGAGTGTCCTTGGTTATTGTCAAGTCGCTGTACGGGGTGGGGTGTACTCGAGTTGCTAGGCGGCGATAAGATAATAATAGAATTTTAAATTTGAGATTGTTGAGTTGCTAGACATAGAGAAATAAGTTGCTAGAATAAGACTGTTGAGTTTCTAGACGGTAAAAATCACAACGCCCATGCAATAAATTATCTTGTAAAACGAATGCTTCATATAATTTTTTCTGTTTTGCTCTATTTTGCATTAAAATTCACTTATTTTAATAAATACCGTACAGATCTTAATTAAACCAAAAAATCATGGCAGGCTGCTTTAAAATTTTAATGATTTTTACTACATATTTCTTGGTCTTGTCGTAATCTTTAAACTTAAAAAAAATGCATATTATAATAATGTTTAAAAAAAAGTTATAAACGGTGGCGTAGCCACAGAGGGTGCCCCTTCGGATTGGCGTCCCTTCACCATAGAAATAATAATAAAAAAATCCTTAGTTTGATTTTTAATATACTTTTAAATAATAAATCAATAGCTAATAATAATGTACCACTAAAAGTACAAAATATGTTTTCTTTAATATTTTTATTTTATCGTCTTTTGTTTGTCGACTACCAAATGCCAAAAATGCCGCATTAATCATAAATTACAAGTCTATTTTTGTAATTAAAGGAATAACAAATAGACCTTTATTTTCTGTTTAATCTTTATTTTGATTTGTTAACTTATTCTAATTATAAAAAATATATTTAAAATTTTAATTAAATTAATTAGTATTATAAAATGTTTTATTAAAACTTATACAGTGTGTCCAGGGATGGACTCACTAAACTATACCTGATTTTACAATAAAACTGAAAAGGTATAAATGTGTAGGAAGCATATTGAAACAACATTTTATCCTATAAAATGTGCCGTGTGAGGGATGTCCAATCAAATTTGAGAATGTGATATTTAGCAAAAACTTAAGTAAAAAGATGACATATTAGACTAAAAATCCCGATTGATTGCGTGCTAAGGCATCTACATATACTAAAGTGCTTTACACACTGCGCCCTCTATTATCGGATCTGTTTTTATGACAAAAAATGTTTAGAATCAAATTTGTAAAGAATTTTGTGTTCTACAACTTTTATAATAAATATAAATGCAATTAAAAGTAAAAGAAACTAGATATTTTCAAACAAATGTTTTTTTTACATTTGACCTGTCATATTTTGAGTTCCTTACACGATATCAAAGGGGATTTTAAGGAGAGTATTTTTTGTACCAAAATAAAGGTATATTCAGATATTCTGCTTATTCCGTGAGATTCCGAAATTGACTTTTTAATTTGACTAAGATGACTGGGGTAGGTATATGGACAAACTGGCAATTCCAATATTGCAAAGTTGTTTCTTCTCTATCTTTTAAAAATAGCTTTGCAAGTAACATATTTCTTGGCTTTATACATATTATAGACAATAATTCCTAATGGATAGTTTTATCGCTTTGGGTAAATCAAAGGTTTTTGAACGCAGTCAAACCTTTTAATTTGGTCTGTCCAATGCCTTTTAAGTAACGTTCCACTTGTAGCACCAGACGAGGTTGACCTGGAGATAAACCCAATGATCTGAAAAATAAATATGGATAAATGCAGCGAAAATCATAATAACCCCTACTTGGGCACTGCGCAGTCCCCTAGTGGGCATGCGCAGTAAACATTTACTGACTAGCGAAAAACAAACAACAGGACCGGGTTTAACATTTTGTATAGGATTTATTTATAAAGAAAATATATAAGTAATTTTGTTTGTGGGTATACATATTTAAATATTTTATTTTAAGTCTGTATTCGTCTTTCATAGTAGTCCCTAAAAAGTAAACCGGTTTTATATTGGGGACTATTTTTTGTTGTAAAATTTTTTATTTTTCGGTCGTATCGCGGATTTTATTGAAATATAGCAAACGATAGTGCTTAGAAGCACTGATCTCAATTTAAATTCCGTTTTTTTCTAAAACACCTTATGTTTGATTTATGAGGACCCACTTTGACTCAACCTCAAACCTGCACGGAATTTTTTCCGCATTATTATCTTCCCTCTTAACAGTACCTTGACACAACAAAACTAAATGGTTAGTATTTTATCATTAAAGCAATTACTTTTGGAGTAACTTGTTTGAGGAATAAAACTCAATTCATAAACTGATATTTCGCTCCCGTTGCCGTAGCAGTTGTCGTTCAGTTAAATTTGGCGTGTGATGCCATTGAAATTGTTTATTTTTTGGGTTAGGGCCAAACTGACCTCATATTTGTAATTGAAACCACAAAAAAAAACGCGAAATACAAATATTAAAATTCGTAATGGACCCCTAATGGCTTAGTATTATATTTCTATAACTTTTAAAGATATCAAAATCTAACGTATGCCAATTTGTAATATTAAGAGGCAACGTTTTTTAAGCAATTACATTTTTGGAGATACGCCACTTTGTGACATTGTCGACGAAATTGCTTATGGCTACGTGTTATAACTTGACAATATGTCAAATTATTTTGATTAAACTGCCATATTTTATTTTGTGTGATTATAAATGCACCAGTCAAATGCTAATACAGGGTGTCCGATTATCATTTAACCCATTTTGACCGCGAATAATTTTAGAACAAATAAAATTATCAAAATGCGGTATTCGCAGAAAGCCTTAGATTTTTTTAATGTTTCTTTTTATAACCTTGCCATTTGGTTGTGACATTTATTTCTTACGAAAACGGCCAATTTTCGTATATAGGGCAAATTTGTTATTTTAAATGGAACGCCATGTATATTTTTCTATAATCCTTAAATACAATTTTTCCCGTTTTAAAAAAAACCCAAACCATGACCATTTCAAAAATAATGGATTTATTGATCTCTAAAAAATTGACTGCATGGCAATAAAAAGTATTATTTGAAACAAAAAATTTGCTACTTACTCATTATTTAGTTTTGGTTATGCAAAACTTAAATTAAACAATAGTTAAAAAAACACCAAGAATTACTCACAACGCACAAATGAAACACCAAATACCAAATAATTATACCTGATAACGGCCGACCGTAGATGGGAGATTGGATTTGGGCGGCCGACGAAATTATAAATTAAATTAGGATGAGTGTAGTCCTGTCACTGTATAGGTAAACGTTTTCAGTGTTTCAACCACTATATTTATTAAAGTACTGCAAATTTTGTCAATGTTGCCAACACTATATTGGGTTTTAAATGAAAAATGCTAACTTCTTATAAGAACTGCGCATGTGCAAAGGTGTACAGCAATTCTTCCAGTATGGGGTAAAAATTTCGTGCGCAGGTCTATTGAAAATATATATGGGGATCATTTTCTATTAGCAATCCTTTTAATTTTTAAATCATTGGTTTCGGCACGTTATGATTTACATTTTATTATTATTATTATTATTTTTATTTTTTTTAAATGGGTAAGCTTAATGAAAAAAATGCAGGAGATAAAAAAATAAATGAAGCAGTCTTTTCTAATTTATATTTTTTTAGGATTATTGCGTTACGGTCTCTTTAAATTTGGTTAGCAAAAACGATAGGGGCAGTGGCGTACCTAGAGGTATCGGGGCCTTACCCTTTTAATGGGGACTTCTTCCAACTTAACATAATATACTTTAGCAAGATTGGGGTTAATTCTAAAAAAGTGTAAAAATATTTAGAACGTGTATTTTTAGAATAGCTATATTTTTCTGGAATTTCATTATTCTAGCACATTTTGGTTTTGAGATAAAAAATATAAACGTTATTTTTCGCTAGTTTTGTATTGCGATATCTAATAGTTGACTTTTGTCCCCATGATCATAAAGCGAACTACCTTAGCGAACCCTTATTTTGAACAAGAAATCACCTCCTGAGATTTGTATTTGTATTTGTTTAGAAACACCCTGTACATTAAAAACACAAAATTATTTTGCTACCATAAAGATCAAAGGCAGCGCTCTCACACTTTCCTGAAAATACTTTTTTACAATGTTTTATAAAACTTAAAAAATAAGGAAACACACACTGCTTTAAGGATATCAATTTCTACTGAGACATATTTTTGATTACTTGGCTTAGGTACAACTGTTGTAAAAATAAAATTAAAAAATGTTATCATTTTCAGATTGTACGTCCAATTTCAGCATTTCTGATAGTAGATGTACAAAATGATTTTATCTCTGGGACCTTAAACATAAGCAACTGTTCCGCTCAACAAAATGGTATTAGTTATAATAAACTAAAACACTTACTCGTATTAACAAATTGCCTTCTAGGTTTAGATGTTATTGAACCAATCAACAAACTTTTGGATACTGTAAAATTCGACGCGGTTTTTTATTCACTAGATTGGCATCCTAGTGATCACGTGTCTTTTATAGAAAACATAGGCGAAAGAGAGATAGATCCTAGTAGTCCAGTAACTGCGGAAAATGCTCAAACTTATGATACTGTGGTTTTTTGTGGATCACCGCCGCAAAAGCAGAGGCTTTGGCCAAGGCATTGTGTCCAAGATACATGGGGATCAGAACTACACAAAGATTTAAAGGTAAATACTATAGGTATATTTTTTAAAAATCATACAAATACCATTGACATTATTACCCAGACCGTTAATTTATGGAGATCTTTAAAAAAACAAGAAATATCAACACCAATGCAGAAATTCGTTCTCAACACAAGCTGTGCAGGTGTGCAGATCACTGGAAAAAACTCTTTCTTATCTGAGCCGAGTTAATAATACTTTTATAAATATTGTGATTAAATAATTAAATAATATAATTATTACGATATGCAATATTATTTTTTATGTTGTACTCTTTTCAGAGTTGTTCAAATTAATCAAATGTTACAAATTAATTTTTACCTGTTAACTGTAATTTCTTTGACGCACATGACTTTCCACAGAAAATTAAGTAATTATCTGCCTCTTATCCTTACTTTGTTTTTAAGTTTGGCTGTTGTACAGTATAAGTTACCTAATAATAACTCTAGAATAAAATAAACACGAATAACGATGTTCTTCGTTCTTTACATAGGTACTTAACTAAAGCTAAAAATATTAAAATATGTGAATTTATTATAAAGATAACAGAAAAATTTACTAGACTAAATTAGTGTAAAAAAATATTTCTTATTTATTTCTAATAAAATTTTCCAGTGCTATTTTTAGCATTATAAGACTAATTTAGCGCCTATTTGATTAAACTTATTTGGTCCAGTGGAGTCTCAAGAGGCACTTAAACTAAAATTTCTGATAAAAAAAAACGTACGCCATTAACTTTGGTTTAAATTTTATAGTTTATTTAGATTACCCAAGCACAAATACACCTTTTAGGCTCTTATTTTTTTCCTATCTTCATTAGATTTTGAGAAAAAAATAAGATTTACTTAATTGCGTAATACTGGACTTCACAAAAAAAGTGAACATTTTCTTATGAAAAGTTTTGTTTATTATATTTTATAAATAAGTATATATGAAATTTACAATAAGCACTAATATAAATTCTATTAACATTTAACCTAACAAATTTTACCAAATTAAGTGTTTTAAAAAAATTTCCGTGTTTTTTAGGTGGGTCAGGGAAAAAATAGAGAATTATTGCAAGTTGCCTTATTAAGCTCGGGTATTAGTAATACCGGCCTTATTTAAATAGTGCTTGTACCCATAATTTAGTTTTTGCAAATCATGATGACAGTGCCATTAACCTAAAAAAATGGGGAACATTTTTTAGTAGTTTTTCTTTATTGTTTTGTGTAGGGTTTTGTTTTAAACAATTACGGAAATACATTTAAAAAAGCAAGGCAATTTTTACTACCAAAAACTTGTAGATTTTGTGGTCGGTAGCCGTTCGGTTATACAAACAGTTCCGAAGTTAAAATGAGACCAAAATAAGGCACGACCCAAAACCGACATAAATAAAGCTAGGAACTATCCTTATTAAGGGAGTCCTGATCCCACCATGCATCAGCGCAAGCTCAGATGTCAAAATAAGGCCGGTATTATTAGTGCCTGGCCTTATTGTATATATATTTATTTAATTATAAAACTGCTGCAATGTATTCCCCATTATGGCCCAACTTTGCACCTTATAAAGAATATATTTATTTTTATTGTAATGATAGAGGAATAAGAGTACTGGTGTAATGTTAGCCCCTGTGGATGGCAATGTTGCACCACAGTTTAACGAAATTTAGAATTTTATTTCATTATTTTTATTTTTTAGTTTAAGGGTTTATAACAAAGGATTTTTACTTGCCGAATTCAAATAAACAACAATTTTTTTTTAAAGTGGCTAACATTTTTTTGTCAGAAAAGTTTGTTGAGGTTCCGCTTAAGACGCCGCTGGATTAGGTGTGTTTTTATGAAATTTGATCCTAATAAGCCTTTTAAATGCTTAAACAATACTGCAAAATTTTATTAAAATTGAAAATATTAACAAAAAAAAATATATATTTTTTTAAAGTTTAACACCCTGCATCTGGAAAACAAGTCATTTCCGGTCAAAATTTAAATGAACTTAACCTGCCCCTAAATTTTCCCAGCAGCGTTCTTTTTTTCATGAGCAGTTTAAGCATAATATGTAAGTAGTATAATATAGTAAGAGCCCGTGAGCAGCAGACCTTCGTTATTTTGTAAAAGCTAAAAGTTTATCAGCGCATGCTCCCTACATAGGTAGAAGCAATGAAAGACAATAAAGTTTGACTCATAGTGGCTTTGGCAGGTACCAGGTACCAAAAGTTAATGAATTAAAACTTAACTTTTGTTATTTTTTAAAAGCTGAATTTTACATGTTACTTGGGTACCTATTAGAAGATATCTTTTAGTCGCCAAACTATTTTGACAGTTTCAACCTTTGGCAAACAAAAATTTTGGGGCGGCCGAGAAAGTCCAATATTTCACTTATTTAACAAGGTATGACAAAAAGACATGCCTCTTTGGAAACTCTACAACTTTTATTTTAAGTCTTTTTGTCATATCTGGTTAAATAACAGGGATCTGGAACCTCCTTGGACCACAGGACCACCCCAAAATATTTGTCTGTTGGGGTTGAAACTATCAAAACTCTTTGACGACTATATATATATATCTTCTAATTGGTACCCAAGTCATATCCGGCCAGCCCTTGAAACGACGTGGATTCCGTCCAAGTCCGCGCTATGTGGCGCAGTATGCGGGTGGAGCGGCATAGCGAATTGGTGCAAGTCTGGGCGCGGCTTACCATTGCTTTTACGTACACGAAAAAAATCTATTTATGCAATTGTAACCTACACAGTTACAATGTGTAGCACTATAGGCCCCAGGTACACGTTGTAGTAAAACTCGCTCCGTTTTTGTAGCAAATAATGTGCAGTAGTATTTAAGACTTTTGTAGCAGAACTTTATGTTACCGTTTTTACTACTACTATAAAGTTGTCAATATTCATATTTGGTTATTGTTGTTAGCTACTATCATTCACTTACAACATTTTAGGACTTGTTGATTTTCACAATAGAAAATTAATGACAAAAATTATAGTTAGAACGTCAATAATAAACATATTTAACACAATTTTTGCGCTACACTCTTATAGCACACAACGCCTCCGATTTTTTCCGTGTATGTTCCGAGCATGCACTGACAAAATTTCAGCTTTTACAAAATACCGAAGGTCTGCCGCTCATTGACTCTTAGACTTTAAACTAGCACTAGGATCGGTCTGATATTATTTAAGGTACTGGATAATGCAATAAAAGTCTACAAAGGAACACATCCAGATGTTGACTCCTATTCAGTATTTTGGGATAACAAAAAATGACGGATACAACACTGTGTGCACAGCTTCGTATGAGGAATGCAACCGATATTTATATTTGCGGTCTTGCTTACGACGTTTGTGTTGGTAAGAATTATTTGGAATTTTTGGACATTAAAAACTAAACCTCTTTTTTATTTAACCTAACAACGCAATACGAGAAAAATTTACGTTGATGCTCAAAACAGTGTCTGTGTTTCTGTACGTTCTGTAATCACCACCGCAGGAGTAAGCAATATACAGGATGATTAAACTTAAGTGGGCACTATTTTTAACTTCTTTAGTATCGGAGATACAAAGTCGGGTAAATTAGTAAAAATGTAATATTTTTTCCACTGATTAAAGTGCTGCCAAAAGAAAAGCAATTTGACATCGGGTTTTTGACTTATTGCTGAAAATATACTTTTTAAATGAAACACCCTATGTATTATCTTACCATTTGAAAGTTCTATCAAAGAGCTTTAAAAAAGTCCACATGTAAATTGGCCATTCTCAGAAATTATATTGTAAATTGGCATTCTTTTAATAAAACACTCTGTATATTGCATCATCATTAAATAGATATTTTAAAGAACTTTTAAAAATACCATATTTGATATGTCCATTCTGTTATAGCAAAGACAATTATAGTAGTGAAACTATAATTGTCTTTGGTTATAGTATAAAAACATGGCCATCCAAATCTAAAAATTCTGTTGAATTTTCCTTATATCTAAAACTCTAAGTTATTTGTACCAAGTTTAGTGTCGAAGATAAAATAGACACTATATCCACTATTTTTGAGATTTAGAATGGTCATATTTCCAAACCTAAAAGAGACACACATAATAAATGTGACATTTTCTTAAAACTCTTCAAAAAATGTATTTGTGATGCAATGTATAATGTGTTTTATTTTAAAAATGCTAGTTTACTATTAAATTCCTGAGAATGGCCATATTTCCAAAACTATACAAAATTGGATTTATCACATGTTGACTTTTTTCAAAGCTCTTTGATAGATCTTTCAAATGGTGATATAATATATATAGTGTTCCATTAAAAAAAAGTACATTTTTGTAATAAATTAAAAACAAAATGTTTAATTGTTTTTCGGTTGGCAGCACGGTAATCATCGGAAAAAGTACTATAACTTTACCAATTTAACCGACTTTCCTTCTTTAACAATAAGTACGTTAGCAATAGTGCCGACTTAAAAGGATGATCACCCTGTACATAAAGTGTTCAAAAAGGTCATAACGTAAATTATTAGTTAGTACTTTATACCGGGCGACACATTTTTAATTTTTTTAGGAGAGACTAATAAACGTTTTACAGTGCAATTAAAGCATAAATTAACCTTTTTTTTATTATTGCCAACTCAAAATCACTTGTGGTTTAAGTGTCTACTTTTTCTTTATTTAAATTATTTATAAAATTCTCTTTTTAAAGATATTTATATCATAAAGGGTGTTTCTTTTCAAAATGGCGGTCTGATTTTTAAAGAAAATCGAGTACCGCCATTATTTTGGCTTTAAATAGGTTTTAATAAATTCCGTGGTTTAAAGGTAAAACGCACTAAGTCACATTTTATGGCTCAGGAAGTAGCAACGATTTTATACAAAACTAGCCGGTCTGTCCCCACTTCGTTGGGTGTTAATTGTATATATTTTTTGAATTTTAATCATAATATAATATATCCTATGGCACTCCTGAATAGTGTAGCTTTCTGATTGTAAAAGAATTTTTATGATTAACTTTAAAGACGGATCCGTGCGAAGACCGAAACAATTTTCGTTGAAGATGGAGGGAGTTTCACATTCTGCGTTCGACCTTCTTGGTCTCATCAGTAGGACAAAGAAGTCCTAGAGCCAAGTCAGTTTTGCTGGGAAAGAGTAATTTTCACCTTTCTGTTTTGCCTTCAATTCGGCTCTTCAGTTGCAGAAAGAAATACAGACTAACAATATTTTATTATGCAAATGGTTTTTTAAATTAAAGGAAATACCTGTAAAAAAGTTTACAACTTAGCTCTACGCTCAAATAGCCTCGTCAAAGCTTTACACAGTAATGAAAATAAACGGGATTGTAATGAAGGTGATTTAAAGAAATTAATTATTTTAATAGTTTTATCAAGAATCAATTTCAGATTTGGCATCATTTTCTTTATCACAAGTGCCTGTCGCTATGCAGAATACAATGACTGGAACTACAATCAGCCGCTTTCCGCATTTTTTCTCATTGTTACTATTATAGTATTCTCAAGGAACCCCTACAAAGGCTTTGCGTTGCCCCAGGGCTCCGCGGAGCATACTTTGAATATGGCTGGTTTAAGGAATATATAATATATAAAAATATAAGACCTTTAACAAAAAGCCGGTATTTTCTGTTATAACCTCAAAAAATAAAACTATGCCAAAATAAAGTTAATTAAATGACTAAGTAACAACAATTTATTTTTGTTGTTTCTAATTTGTTACTAAATTGCATACATACTTCCTTTTTTCGCTCATCGTTCGGTTGTTGAAAATTTATCGCTTTTTATAATCACTCCCATGCTTTAGCTCGAAGGAATTGTCCAGTATAATTTCTTTACTTTCGGTTCCCAACAGAGAAAATCGTGATACCGCAAGTATTAAAATCAATACTTCCTCTAGAACCAACTAGAGAAGCATTAAACCAAGAGCCATCTGCCCTTGACTATGTTATTACAAATCATCCCAATTTTGAAGCATCAAACTTCTCGGCAAATATTGCCGACCATAAGGCTCAGCTCATTATCTTTCATACAGATAATGGTAGCAATGATATTATTGTAGCTAACAAACACTACTTTAAAAGATTTTTTGATGACCAAAACATCTTTCAACTGAACTATCAGCTTGCCCATACTGATCTTAGTCACTTATATACTTTAAAAGACGTTAATGAGGCATGGTTATTTTTTTCGAACAATTTCCAATACTGTTTAGATATAGCATGTCCCGTTAGAAAAATAACCGTTAAAAGTGTTCAAAACAAATCATGGTTAAACCAGGATCTAGTACAACAAAGTGAGCATGTTAAAGATTTGTATTGGCTTTCTAAATCTTTAGATACTCAAGAATCAAGAGATTTATATAATCAAACCAAAAAAACCTTCCACGATAGACTTGCACTAGAAAAAAATAATTTCTTTAAACAAAAACTCATTAATGCTTCATACAACTCAAAAATGATTTGGCATGTTGTAAATTTTAACTTGGGCAGAGTAGAAAAATGTTCTAATCCCTCTAAGCTTGTAGTCAATGACATTTACTTAACTAACCCCTTTGATATTAGTAATGAATTTTGTTACTTTTTTGCCACAAGTGCAGATAAGCTAATAACTTCTACATTAGGAAATAGTAGCTATAATATATCGGAATGTACGACATGTGAATCTCAAATACAGTCTATTTTTTTAACACCATTTAGCATACAGGAACTATACTCCGCTTTAAAAGACATAAAAAATAAATCGGCTTGCTCAAGTTTACAGGACATTCCCACTGCAGCTTTGGAGAAAATATGGGTAAATGTTAAATACCATTTATGTTACATTTTCAATTTATCATTGGATAGGGAATATTCCCTAATGATCTAAAAGTTGGAGAAATGATTCCTTTTTTAAGAAAGGCGATGTAGAGAGGATTGAAAACTATAGAGGGATTACTGGCCTACCTACCTTTTCAAAACTGTTTGAAAAGGGAATCTTGACTCGTTTGGAAGATTTTTTAACCAAGGGTAATCTTATCACTAACAAACAACATGGCTTTAGAAAAGATTGTTCCACTACAACAGCGACTTTTGAGCTGCTCAATTTTATTCATAAAGAAATAGACCAATCAAACTATGTTCTTGTTTTATTTTTTGATCTAACCCGAGCATTTGATTGCTTAAACAGCTCTTACTTGCAAAAGAAAATTCATGCGCTCGGCCTGCGAGGAGCAATTAACGAATGGATAGGGTCATACATGGAAAGCCGTAAAATAAGGGTTAGAATTGGAGCCACTTTATCAAATGAACATATATTAAACTGTGGGGTTCCTCAGGGCAGCATACTATCGCCTCTTCTATTCACTTTATTTATTAACGACCTTGAGGAAAATATATCAGAGTCAAACAGCAAACTAATACTCTATGCTGATGACTGCACAGTTGCCATTTCAGCTGACACTTTGGAGAATCTTGAGAGTCGAGCTAATAATGTTTTACAGAAATTTTCTGTATGGTGCTCAAAGAATAGACTGATTGTTAGTGAATCGAAAACCTGTTACATGACTTTTACAAAGAGAAAAATCATATCCCGAAATTTATCACTTACGCTTAATGCTAAACCACTTAATAAAACAGACAACTTTAAATTACTTGGTATTTACTTAGATCCACACATTACATGGTGCAACCACATAAATCATGTAGCTAGCAAACTAAACTCAGCATATTTTGCCATAAGAAATCTTTTTAATATACTTGAAACAAAACAACTACTAAACACTTATTATGCCCTAGCATTTAGCCATCTGAGCTACGGGATTATTTTTTGGGGCCAGTCTACAGACATTTCAAGAATATTCATACTGCAAAAACGAATAATTAGAAAAATATTTTCACTTCACCCTTTAGATTCATGTAAACCTTATTTTCTCCAATATAAAATTTTACCACTCCCTTGCATTTTAATCCTACAGTCAGTCTTATTTGTCAAAAAACATTTCAGCAAATTTCAACAAACCACAACTGTTCACAACTACCCCACCAGGCACAACACTAATATCTACATACCCCATTATAACACAACCTCATTTCAAAAAGTCCATACTGCTTTTGCAGCACTATGTATAATGCACTTCCAGCAAACCTTAAAGAATTAACATCATATCATAGATTTAAAAAGGCGTAAAGAGCTATCTTCTACAAAAATGCTATTATGATGTCAAAGAATATTTCTCCATAATTAGTTAGTATTTTATGTTTTTACTATAATATTTTAAAAATTTTGTTCATGTATTTTTGTGTTTTTTTTTCTATTTTAGTAGTTTGAATTTTTTAAACATTTATTTGTATTTTTCATTAATTTATTGACGTTGTCATATCTGTAAGATCTTTAGACATAAAAGTAAATAAATAAATAAATAAATAAATAAATAAATAAATAAATAAATATGCATTCCTATTTGGTCTAACTGAACATAACCAGAATTTCCCACTTTGTTCGTTCTTTTATTCCTGGAGTTTAAATGATGTGGAACCTGCTTTTACCTCGCTTAAGACACTCACGGTACGTTAGTATTTTGGCTTTTAGCCTTCGTGGTTTGTCCAGAAAAAAAACATGTTTTACATGCATGTTGTAGCAAACATGTTCTTACGAAATATTCCGTCACATACTGCGAAATTATTTTTATTAAATATTGAATAAAAATATTCGTTAACATTATGTTCCAGCAAAATTAAAATATATATTTTTTTAATTACTATTAAAAAAACCAATATGTATTTCTGTGTCAAACAAATTCAATTTACTTACAATAAAAAACCTATATTAAATGTATTACGATCAAATTGATGAAATTTTGTTTTTTTTTTAAATCGGTTTAAGCCGACATGCGGTTTAATAAATAAATACTTCTCTCGAACACCAAAAACCCTAAACCACGACCTCGCGCTGAAATACGATTTTTCACTGAACAATACCGCATAGACAATTTAATTTTACTTACACTTATCTAAGCCACCCTATAGAAAATTGCGTTACTTACGCTTACACTATTCAAATGACCCCTATATAATTCGGAAAGCAATCTGGTCCCACGAGGCGCGCGCGGCACGGGGAAAGCCTTACGATCGACATCATGGGAGATTGCAGAGACTTATTTATGTAGACTTTGCTCTAAACCGACAAAATGATCTATGGCCACCACTTAGAAAATAAAAATATGTGTTAGTGTAGAATTTAAAAATAAGATAAAAGCAAGGTGTAGTAAAAATAGACTGATAAAATATTTATTTTATAAATTGTACGTACACCATAAATTATTTTTGTCGAATATATATAAAAAAAGCCAGAGTTTTAATAAAGTAAAATAAAATAGCGGCATAAAGGGCCTTGGTAAACGGGTAATCCGCTAACGGCGCGGCGGGACATTTGGACACTCTACAGTGGATTTTTCTTACCTTAAAAAAATGTAGTTTTAAACCCTAAATAAATTAGCTCTTTAGTTACCATTAGTGTTTGTGCTGGTAAGAAATTATTTTTATCTTGTGGTTGCAGCTGTGATACATTTGTATAAATAAATAATAGTTTAAAAAACTAAAAAACACGCTTTTATATGCAACCGAACTAAAAATTAGAAAATAATTTTTCATTACAAAGAGTTTGTCACTTCAGAGTAAAAAGCGTGGGGTGCATTTTACTATTTTTTCATAACTTTTCCCTCATAGATATTTGCAAATAGAATAATTATAACATTTAATATATTAAGCATCCCACGCTTTTATTCTGAAGTGACAAACTCTTTGTAATGAAAAATTATTTTCTAATTTTTAGTTCTGGTTAGTTCTGGTTAGTGGCGGTTGCATATAAAAGCGTGTTTTTAGTTTTTTAAACTATTATTTATTTTTCATTTTTTAGTTCGATATATCAATTAGTTTTTTAAAAATAAATGCTCCAGTTTATTCACTAAAAATTCCTTCGCCATTTTGTCAAGAGTAGTATTAGGACACAGAGGATCTGTAAAGGAATTTATTTATCCTGGCGGTCCTAATCAGAATAACGGGATACTGTTTTTAAATTATTGCATTGTCATCGGTCCTTGATACGTGTGCAAAGTTTCAAATAAATTGAATCGCCGGAAGTTGGTAAAAATTAGGCTCAAAGATTCCGTTACATAGATAGATAGATAGTTACAACCCAAGCTAATAATAAAAGCGTGTTAAAAATGTGTTATTTGGGTTTTAAATCGATTATTTTTAAAGTAAAACTATTTTTTACGACTAATCAAATAGTTATTTAAATTTGGTGCAAAAAAGTATGTTACCTTTTACACCATCAGTTTTTATTTATTAGTATTTGTTTACAATTTAGGGACAGTTCCAATACTATACTATAAGTAAATTTTATTGATAACATACAGGGTGCCCAAACGTCCGACAAAGTCCCATATTTCTGTTGTTCAACAAAATATGACAATTTGTTTTTATAAAAGTTTGAGGGTTTTCAAACATGCTTGTCCTTCAAATATTTTAAGGGATAAAGAGTGTCCTAAAAAATAATGTCAAGAAAATATAGTTTTTAAATATTACCCCTATTTTTCTTTACAATATCAGATTCAACATAAAATTTTAAAACTTGCGGAAAGTTGCCATGTTATTCATAATTTACTAAAATTTGGTAAAAACAGGACATTCA
The DNA here is from genome assembly GCA_014170235.1 of Listronotus bonariensis. Classification (NCBI taxonomy): domain Eukaryota; kingdom Metazoa; phylum Arthropoda; class Insecta; order Coleoptera; family Curculionidae; genus Listronotus; species Listronotus bonariensis. The sequence goes on from JACEGR010000032.1 coordinate 466,769, forward strand.
AAAATAATTTTAAAAAGAAAAGAAACTGATCAAAAATAGTACTTGTTTCGAAACAGTAAAGACAATAGAGTAAATTCCTTAAAGAAAATTTAATACATCTCTAACCTAGAATCATAGAGTAAGGAGGTACGTTACTTTATGATGGAATTTATAACGGCGCGGCGCGGCGTGGCCAACATTTCAATGTTTATCTGTATGGGCAATTTATAACTAGAAACCATAAACACGACGAACCAGAAAAAATGTAAACATCAAACGATAACTACTTTTCTATACTTTTTTAGCGGACTTTTTAATTATATCATTAAAATCAATGGATATACTTACATAACGGTCATATGCTATAGCTACAGTCGCCAGATTGGAGAGCCGTTTTTGTCTCATAGACAACCCCTAGTATTTTTATTTATTTTTATTTAAAAAAAAACTCTTTCTTCCGTCGCTATTATTAATAGGGTAAGGCAAAAATGAACTTCTAATATTTATGATCAGATCAAAGAAAAGTGACTACCTTCATTACGGCTGTTAGGCCGTGGACTTTATGTGGGCAATACTTTTTTCTGTGGTTAATAACAACAATGTATAATGTCAAATTATTACGTTAACTTTTGTGCTGCTTAATTGGTATTCCTGACCAACCCTTATGGTTTGTGTTCCTGGTCATGTTTATTTTGTGCGTTGGTGTGTAGTAACTTTTATTGTGATTTTTCGGAATATATTCTGCTTTTATACTTACTTTTTTCCATTTTTTAAAAGTTTGTGGATCTTATTGTTTTTAATTGTAGATTTAGATTTTTTTTATATTAAAAAAAAAAAAATAGATGTACCGACCTATTTGCCTTAACTTTCACTGTATTTTGTTCAAGAATATGAAGGCAATCTCTCGGATTCATATAGAAAACATGAAAATAATGTGAAAAGTTCCTGCAATTTTTTCCTAAGGCCTGCCTTTACAAAGACATGGACCCTTATGCCTAGTCCTCATGTACGGTAATATATTTCGAATCGCGAAAGTACGGAATCACGTGACTACAATATCGAAATTTCATTGGGCTTTTCGCAGCCATGTTGAAAGTGATTGATCCGTGACAGTTCCGAAAAAGTTGGAAATTTTAAACTTTTTACGGAATCCGCCGATTTTCTTGTTAATTTTTGTACTCATTAGGTATTTTTGCTAATATTATTAGTTTATTAGATAACCTAATACACATTTATATTCTAAACTTATGTTTTTTGCCTTTATAAACAGACGGCTTTTTAAAAATTGCGCCAATCCGCAGTTCGGATTTACGCAATTTTTGTTCACATGAGGACTAGGCATTAAAGAACACCGCTGAATTTCGGTTTTAGATTGATTTTTTTAATAACTTTTATAGCTCTGCGTATAATGGAATAATTTTTATTATGATAAATACTAGTTGGGACTCCTTAAAATAGCGACCTTGTAAAACATTTGCATTCGGTACGTCGCCAGAGTAGGACTATGTATTTAATTAATAAAAATGTCCATTTTAAATGGCTTAAATACTTAAACTAAAGCATTTTGAGTTTACGGGCGTCATCTTTTGTTTCAGTTCATTAATTAGTGGTTAAAGGTTAGTTGTAAACAAACTATACAAGAAAAAGTGTTTTAATAAGTATTAAAAAGTGTAAAATTAAGTGTATTGTTACATCATCAAATAAACTCATGTTTGTTTACTTGTTAAAATGCGGTTCGGGGTATGTGGTCGGGCACGGAGCGGTGATATGAAGCCTTCGGTATTTGATTACAACGGTACACTTAAAAACCGAGACACGGCCGTGCTACGGTGCAGGACTCGTTATGGTTATATGTGGCCAAACCTTAAAACTGTGTTACCTTATTTGTAAAGATTAAATTTATAATCAGGTGTAATTTAAAGCATGGTTTAATTGACTCATATTACTGCAGTTTGATTAAATACAAAACTTTTGCACCGCATCCCTCTACATTTTACCAGGGAAATGCACGGCCATGGGCTCGTTGTGGTTATGTGAGGCCCGACCTTAATAGGTAAAAACGGATACATTGATATTTCTTACAAAAAAATGGCTGCTAAATGCAGCAACTATTCTATTTATATTACCTTCTGCTGTCGGAAAAAGTAAGCTAAAGATAAAATGCATACTTTGCCCAGAGATAACAGCGCCGGTGGCGTTGAGTGCTATCGTATAAACGTTATACCCTATTTTTTATTTCCCTTTCATAATAATAAAAGAATTTATTAAAGCAAACAATTTTTCTGCATTTTAGGAGCTACAGCTGTGGATGCTCTGGCTATAGGCTACAGAACGATTTTACTTGATGATTGTAGCCGAGGAGTAGATCTTGCCGACATAGAGAAGACTAAGAATACTGTGATCACAAATAATGGGGTAATTGTAAATTCTTCTCAGGTTAAAGGCATGGTGGAGGGAAGAGATCGTCGCCCTGAGTTGGGATATAAATTAGCAATGGAGTTAAAATCTACTTTGAATGAACGACAAGAAAAAAATATTACTTAAAATGTGTTAATAGGATATAAGTTGCTGTGCTTATAGCTTTAGAGAGATTTAAATAGTTCCTATAAATACTGGAGTAACTAGAGTTATCCTTATAATACTTTAAAGTTAATGGTCAATGTTTTGTGTTTTTTTAGGTTGGTAATGTACCAAGTATTAATAGAAATAAAATTTATTTTATTAGTATTGTTATTGCTAGTTTAAGTGTGCATATTATAGTGGCAAATTCTTGGGTGCGGGGATTAAAAATCCTCTCTATCCGTCGCCACCCCCTGGCTTATTTGGGTAGATGGCCTAACTGAAATACTTAATCAGAATCATTGGTTAACTTTACATTGATTTTTATACACAGGTCCAAACCATTCAATATATTCTTTAAAACTCACTGAAAAACACAATATTAACTCTTAAGTAGGTGCGCGGGGGTCAAATTAATCCCCAGCTTGCTCAATTTTGTAATAGCTTCAAGATTTTTTTTACAATTAGACAAGACCACAGTTTAGGTAAAAAGTTCAGATGCGCTCAAATATCTCCAAGCTGCGTTTACAAATTTTGGTATTTTACAGTTTTTGGGCAAGAAGAATTGAACAGTGATATCGTCGTTGTTGCCAGATTTTCCAGATTTGCGTACACGTAACATTTTTGATTTTTTAAATGGAATATTCTTTTTATTTTAATTCCAATAAAATGAGCGTGCCAACCTTAGTTAAATTCCATATTTTTAAAATTCAATCTATACTTAGTTACCGAGATATGGCAACACCGCATTTTCAATATAATTTGGCAACAACGCTGATACCAGTAATCACTTAGACATGCCTAAACAACCATTTTTTAAAGATATGTTCTATACTGGTTAGGCGGATTCATTTATTTGATGGTAATTCGTTGGGTACACGCCTCCATCTGGGAATTTGTCCTCTTGATTTTATAAATAACTTTTTTTTGAATTTAAAACTCCAAATTTAAAACCCAATCCAAATAGACCCATTACAAATTTATTTTTACCATACATTCCCGGTTTATCAAATAAAATTTAACGAATAGGAAATAAATTTAATAATCGCACCATCTTTAAAACACAAAACACTATAAGATCTAAATTAACAGAAACAAAAACATACATCAAAAACACAGAATTTTACAAATCTAAAATTTGTCAACACGCATTGTTATCAAAATCACAGAATACATTGAGATGCTTCAAGCATTTTAGCAAAGGAAACTTCTAAAAACGCAAAATAAAAGGAAGTGATATAAAGTAGTGTATAGTGTAGTGTGTAGCATCAATATCAAAAATATTATCAGAATTTCCTTAGGTTTAAACCTAAATTAAAAAAATAATAAACCTAAACATTAGTTTTAATTAGAATTTTTTTGGGTTATTTTTTTATTTTGTTTCAGGCGACCGGCCAGTTCATAGGGTCAATAGGGCTAAACAGGGTCAGCTCGCTATACCCCGGGACTAGGACCGAAGAGGTCCCATTTTTCCTAGATTGAGGCGTGTATCCAACGAATTACCATCGAACATTTTTTTTAATGCAAAACTTGCAAATTATTAATTTAAAAATTTTACCAACACATTATTCCTGTGTCAACAAACTCCCTCTTACCTCGCTTAAGACACCCACGGTACGTTAGTATTTAGGCTTTTATCCTTCGTGGTTTGTCCAAAGATAAAAAAAAAAATATTGAAGAAAATAAAATTACCTACAAAAAAACTCCCTTCGTAAATAATTGTCGTCAAATAAGGCGGTTCCATTTGTCGGGTTTTGAATATTGAACTATTTTTTTCAATTTTCTTGCTTAAGTTTGATTTTTGTTACAATTTCAAATATCAATATTTAAATAAATCCAATACATATTTTTAAAGAAAATTTGATTCGCCCCAAATTAATCCATTAACATTTCTCAATAAATTTACGCCTTTAAAAGTTATTCGACGTTGAAGTGGAATCCAAAAGTAATTTTAACGTTAAATAACTTTTGAAAAATATTAAAAGACCTTTTTTGTAGCGCATCCAATTTTATTTAAAAATATGTATTGAATTTATTTGAATATTAATATTTGTAGTGGAAACAAAAATCCAAACTTCAGAGAAAATTTGAAAAAAATAGTTCAATGTTCAAAACCCGATTACAAGGAAACGGCTTATATAACGACAATTTACAAACAGAGCTTTCTTGTAGAAAATTTAATTTACTTTAAGACTCTGTATTGTTAAAATTTTTCAGATTAACAGTTTAAGACTTTTGCATAAAAAAAAAAATGTTGTGGACAAACAGATACTGCCGTCCTACGAAAAACACCGTATGTTATATGGATTACTATATGCATATATGATGGTTTTTCATTGGGCGGAGGAAAGTCGTGAAAAAGACCTCTTAATATTTAAATAAAGGTCTTAAGGCCTTACGATATATTTTTGTTACCATAAACAATATTTTTGATATATTACAAAACTATACAAGGGGACCAGGTTTTTCGTGACAAATTTCGACAGTCAATAGAAAATATTTTTTTATGAAAAAAGTTCCTATAAACATATGTCCGTGGGCACCACAGCCAATATTATTGCGAAAAAAGTACGCTACTGACTTTTTATGAAGTTATATTATTTTTTCTGAATATTAATTATATTAACAATTTAAGTTCTTGGTCCCTTGTATTTTCTTTATGAAAAGTCAGTGGCGTACTTTTTTCGCAATAATATTGGCTGTGGTGCACACTGATACGCCACTGAACCCAATAATACTTATCTAGGCAAAGCTTTACAAGAGTCCCAAATTTTATTTAAATCGCTTAAAAAGCTCTTAGGATATTTAGAAGATACCGACTTTTTTGAAAATTTTACCGCCTGGTATCTCAGAATGGAAGCAAGTCCGAACATATGTTTATTGGAACTTTTTTTTTTATGAAAAACCTTCCTATCGACTATCGAAATTGGTCACGAAAAATCTGATCCACCCTCGTACATACGTTTTTTTGTCCCAGGCCAATATACACGTAGTGCCATTTCCAAATTACCATAGTCAATTTTTTTCAATGCATGGAATGGAGATGGTCTAAACGGGGCCGTATTAACTTTTGGGGCGCCGTAGACTGGACTTGTTTAAGAGCCAGTTTTATGAAAAAAAGTGGCAAACAAAAATTTTAAAGAGCAAAAAAATGGTCCTTCACTGTCTAGCGCCCAACGTCTGGTGCCTATTTTTGCACGGTGCCCTAGGCTCTAGCTTTGGTCAGTGCTTAACGGCACTAGGTCCAAAGTAAAAACAAAACAATTTTCAAAGCGTCATCGTATCAGCAAACGTTTTAATTCAGTCATTGTCTAGTTTTTACCTACTAGTGTAGTTCACAGAAACTTAATTAAGGAACGATGATTCAAAAAGGGACTTGTCTACATTTATAGGCGCAATTAGGGGGATAGGGGGAGGTTAGTGGCGAGATGGCGATTAGCCCACCCATGCAGTACATTTTATCAAAAATCGTTTTATGTCAATTTTTTCATTGATTTATTTATTTATATCGTTTTTAAAATGTGTGAAATATCAACATGATGGTAAAAAAATCAATCAAATTTCACATTAGAAAATAATCTTTCATTACAAAGAGTTTGTCACTTCAGAGTAAAAAGCGTGGGGTGCTTAATATATTAAATGTTATAATTATTCTATTTGCAAATATCTATGAGGGAAAAGTTATGAAAAAATAGTAAAATGCACCCCACGCTTTTTACTCTGAAGTAACAAACTCTTTGTAATGAAAAATTATTTTCTAATTTTTAGTTCGGTTGCATATAAAAGCGTGTTTTTTAGTTTTTTTAAACTATTATTTATTTTTCATTTTTTAGTTCGATATAACAATTAGTTTTTAAAAATAAATGCTCCAGTTTATTCACTAAAAATTCCTTCGCCATTTTGTCAAGAGTAGTATTAGGACACAGAGGATCTGTAAAGAATTTATTTATCCTGGCGGTCCTAATCAGGATAACGAGATACTGTTTTTAAATTATTGCATTGTCATCGGTCCTTGATACATGTGCAAAGTTTCAAAGAAATTGAATCGCTGGAAGTTGGTAAAAATTAGGCTCAAAAATTCCGTTACATAGATAGATAAATAGATAGATAGTAACAACCCAAGCTAATAAAAGCGTGTTAAAAAGGACGACACGTGTTACTCAAACTAAAACTTACAAAGGATGTTAAAGAAGAAATGTAAGAAATACAACAGTCGGTTAAAGACAACTAACATTAGAAGGACTAACTGGAATACCTAGACACGACATTATAATTCCTGAAAAAAAGTTTGACGACCACCTGAAAATGTTAAAAAGGTTTTTCAAAAATTTAGCTGAAGCTTAGTTCCAAGAAATGTAAGTTTTTCCAGAAAAAATAAAGTACCTAAAGTATATTATTACCGAATAGGAAGATCCAGAAAAGACAGAAGCTCTCCATAACTGGCTTATACCGAAAAACAAGCATGAAATTAGAAGTTTTCTACGACTATGTTCCCGTTACAGAGGCGGTTTATACATGGGTTTGCTGATATTGCGAGACCACTGAAGATTGTTAAGCAGCTTTTATACACCTTAAGAAAGCCCTGTGCAATCCTTCAGTGTTGTCATATCCACAACCAAATCAAACATTGATAGTGAATACTGCGAAGTGCTTTCGAAACTTGAACGAAATTATTGTATTGCGAGAAAAGAACTTTTAGCTATTGTTAAATCCCTGGAGCATTTTAATAAACATGTTTATGGCCTCTAAAGGTCAGATAGCACAATGGTTACAACGTATTTAGAAATACGACTTTAAAATGAAACATCGCAAAGGATTGCACCAGAAAAATGCTGTCGCAGATGGGAAGAACATAAAGATACTGATGAATTCCAATGCCAAAGAACACGCATTTAGTGCTTTAAGATATTCGCGGAACAACAGCGAGAGAATCCTGATCTTATCGATATTGTTAAACTCAAGACAGAAAATTTGCAAAGCAGGCCACCATATCAGCAAATAGCTTCAAAGTCCCCAAGACATAAAGATTACTTGGTTTTATGGGACTCTTTGATTTTTTTTATCTTTGTGGCAGCCCACGAAGGCTTTAAGCCCAAATACCAGAGTACCGTGGGTGTCGGGCTATTTGATGACTAACCCATATTTCTCCCTGTTCCGTCAACGATATCCAAGCACTGAAATATGCAGTTTTTGCGTTTTTCAGCACGACGCGATAGTGCCACCACCGATAAGTGCTACCTATGATTGGCAACTGCGGTAAGAGTCTAGTACGTCAGCCGCGATACCCCGCTCGCCACGAATTATTAGAGATAGCCTGTTACTAAGAGTCTGGAAAAGTTCTTACTGCAAAATTAATAAACACCAGATAATGCTACCAACAAAAAGGAGTTTCGAAATATTGCAAGCTTTGTATAATGGTGTAGGAGGTGATTCGGAGTTATGAAAAGGTTTAAGAAAGGTACTGTTGGCTGGGGAGCCGTGCAGATGTAAAATACTGATGCAGAACTTGTAAGGACTGCGCTTTCAGCAGGGGATCAAAGACACGAATCCATGGAAAGATAAGGCGCCTTTTAAAAGAATGGCCGTAGACATAGCAGGACCATTTTTAGTTAGTAAATCCAAGAATCGGTATATCTTGGTAGCGATGGATTACCTTAGCGAATGACCAGAATTCCAAGCAATACCTAATCAAGAAGATATTAGTGTTGCAGACGTACCATTTCAACAATGGATTTGTCGATATGGAGTACCAAGAGAAATACATACCTATTAAAGCAGAAATTTTGAGTTTGATCTTTTCAAAAACCTTTGTAATCTCTTGGGAATCTATAAAACAAGAAACCCGGTGAAAAAGTTTGATTTTACAATCTAAAAAGAACCAAGAGCATTCACCGAAACTATAGAAGTCATGGAGAAACCATATAAATTAGTGACGCGGCGTAATGATCTGGTGTACCGTATTCAAAAGGGTCATAGGCAAAGCTTAAGCCGCTGTCAATATCGTTAAGATACTTGATCGAGACGATCAAAACTTGGGAGGGGGCAATATTACGGACTTTTTTAAAATTTGTTTAGTTTATAGAAGTGTAAAAACTTAGGAATTTAAAATTTAGTTTGTAAATTTATTTGAATAATTTACCTTAGCTTTTTTCAACACTTTCAAAGGTTTTTGAAAACGCTTGAATTATTCATTTACCTTTTATTGCATCCTGTACTAAAAGAATTTACGAAAAATATCTGGGGTAATTTAGACTCTTTCTTATTACTCTAAAGGGTGACAAAAGAACTCCAAGCAATTAGTATAATTTTGATCCTTATGCTGTTTACTTGAAGACATTGACAACTTAAGTTTTGTCGGAGTTGTTACCATAGTTAAACTCCGCCTAAGGTCCGTGCGCCTCCACAGGGCAGAGCGGTGGGTGATTGTTAGGAACCTTAGCTGGTCCCAAGCCCAGCCAAGAAGGAGTAAGCACCCACACGTACTAACACAACACACCTGCTCACTCTCGATAAAAGAGTGAGCTGGTACACACACACACTATACACAGTTTACACAACCCAAAGCCAAGGTGGTCAGCTAACATGCCGAGGGCTTGTATGGCCCCAGGGTCCCATGCGGTCTTTAACGTTCCCCGGGGGCACCAGGCGACAACCCCTCTGTATGCAGCCTTATCCATGTCAAGCGGGGACTAGCATGGATCGACAATTATTTCCTAAGTTCAAACAAAAGTAGACATGTCCAAAATAATGTCTTCCTAGGGTGATAATATCGAGCTGGCCCGACGTGTATAATTATTTATGTACTTTTTATTTAGTTCGGCCCAAAGGAGAGTTTAATATAGTTAAAACCAAATAATTCAACACGTTGCGTGGCTAATTTGATAATACTGCAAATTATAGGTGTATAAATCTATTTTCAAAGAATTTTATGAAGTAAAAGTTGTTTCACAATCAATGTTTACTTTTACATTTATAGGCACGTGTTTAAATTCTGGGTCTGGAAAGGTTTATTTACAGGAGCAATTTCGTAGAATTATTATATGCAGATTTATTCATAACGTGTATTCTATTTTGATCCATACACACTGGATATTTTATAGGTAGATAAAAATTATGTCAGGAAAATTATCTTAAATTTAAAAAATATTCTGCTTAGAAGCATTTTAGGGTCTTTAAATCTAAAGCAATAATAACACCTGATCGATGATTATACAGCAACAAGCAAAGGTTGGACCATTTGTTTTCTTTTAAAACTATTAAAACAGTTGAGGCAGTAACCTCAAGATCTAAAAACGCGGCAGCGCGCCAATCCAAGTTCAAGCAAAGAACCTGAGTAGCTTTCCAGTGACGCATATAGAGCGCTCCCGAGTAGCTCAAGAGCATTTCGTTCTACTTTATGGCGTTACAGTGACGGAAAGTGTTATGCACTTAAACTACTCCGTTTTTCTTTCCCCTTGCCCCTCATGCACCAGTCCCTCTTTTGGTTTTTGTGCTTCAAACGTGTTTTTATGGTTAAGGATGGATTTTTTAAAATTATTTTTTTAAAATAGAATTAAAAAGAAATTATTATTATTATAAGGCCAAGGAAGGTTAAAAAACGAAATTTTAAAATTTCCTTAAGTTATCTCTCTTTTCTTGTCTAGGGATGCGTTCCCGTGACTAACTTTTTATAGCAGATCAAAAGCTTCAAGCCCTGGAGCGTGACGCACAAAAATTTTCGTCACTGGAAAGCTACTCTGGCTACAGTGCCGAGGGTAATATTACACGATCCACTTGGCGCCACTTTTGACCCCCATATAAAACTACGTGTGTTTATTTATATCTATAAGGACAACTAGAAGCCAAAATTCTATGAAGCTACATTAAACTGTTACAAATATATATGAACTTCCAAAAGTCGCCAATTTCCAAAATTCCAATTCCAATTTTCCACTGACTGACTGACATATCGTCAATTGAAGATATGTTCTATACTGCTTATTCTATTATTCGATGGTAGTTCGTTGGGTACAGGCCTCAACCTGGGAAAAAATTGGACATCTTCGGTCCTGGTCCCGAGGTATAGCGAGCTGACCCTGTTCAGCCCTATTGACCCCTATGAACTGACCGGTTGCCTAAAACAAAATATAAAAAAAGAAACCAAAAAATTCTAATAAAAATTTGACGTTTTGGTGGCAAATCTGCATATAGTTGCTCCAGAATAATAGTAAAAATTTTAAAATTTACGATCTTTAATAAATCCGCTGCAATTTTTAACGCTTTCTGGTCATATACTAGGATATATTTAGTTTCCCTTTCTTACTGTTTTATGAGATCTATCCTTGTATAAAAATATAGCCTAATGAATATTAAACACGCGATTATCTCAGTATGGTATATTTAGAAGTTGTCTGATTATTATTTTGGGGCGACGATATACTGGGTTAGTAAAAAGTACAGCAACTCTTAAATATCTTTAAAACCGCTAAAGGGAAATTTACCAAATTTGATACACAAGGTCTTCCAAATATATAAAGTTAAATGGTAATATCGGCACTAATTAAGATTTTCCAGTTTTGTGCTACACGTGTTTTTATTTCAGTTTTTTAATGGAACACCCAATTTATTTTTATTGCATTAAATAAGGAAAATTTAATTAATTAATTTTTCAAAATTCTGTCTCTATTAGTTGCCGAGATATAAACCATTACACTTTCAGCAAAAAGTAATTTAGCGCCTAAATCTGCCAAAACTGTGTTTACAAAATTTGGTATTTCGGGGTCTGTCTAATTGATAATGAACATCCCAAATTTTATTAAAATTGCGGCGTTGTCTATCTCGGAAACTGGTAAAGATTAAATTTTTTAAAATTTGGAATCTTACTAAAGTTGACCCGCTCCTTTACTGTCAATAAAATAAATAAGACATTTCCTTTAAAATACTACACATTATACCGTGGAGCGCAAAACTGAAAAATCTGGCAAAAATGGCAGGATTATTGCTTAATTTTACTCGCCCAGAAACCTTTCAATACCCAAAATTTGCAAACGCAACCTAACTTTTTTCCTATAATGTGATGTTGTCATATCTTAGCAGCTAAATCTTCTTTTTTTTATTTTTGTAAGTCCTTTACATTTGTATGGTTTCATAATATATGGAAGCAAAGAATATGCCTCATCTGCAAGAATAACAAAGTGAGCTTTGGTCTGACTGTGTGGAAAAATGTCTAGTTCAGGAAACTTTCAGGTCTAATTTTGAATAAAACTGAATAAATCAAAAGCTAAATAAGTTCCCCCATTGTTCTGTATTTCATATCCTCCTACGTCAACAACAATGAACTTGTAATCAGTATCCACAAGGTCCTCGAGAAATATGAAGAACTACTGTTTATAATTGTAAAACATGAAGCCAGAGTTTGCCGGACAAATTAAACGAATATGCTTCCCGTCAATACAACCAACTACATGTGGAAAGTTCCAAGTATTATAGAAATGTGTCGCTTTTCTTTTTAGCAATTCAGTAGTGGGTATTGGCATATGTATCGGATGTAGTTCATTCCATATAACTTTCACGGTTTCTTTGACGTTCTTAGCGACAGTTGACTTCCCATTCGAAAACTAAAGGCCAGCAGTGCTCTAAATGATAATCTCGTTAAAAGATACCTGAAACGAAAGAAAATAGTGTCTAATAAATGCATACTTAATAAACAAATTACTGTAACCCTATGGATTTTTTTATTTATGCTTAAACTTTAAAGACCCTTTTGTACCGATGATTTTTCATTTTCAGAAAAAATACTAAGAAAAAAGTGGAAATATCTTAGAGACCAATTTGCAGTGAAATTGGAAAACACCTCCTTCTTGTTCAGGTGATCCTGGTGGTCGCCCTTAGTCCAAGTGGCCTTATTTTAAGTCACTTATGTTTTATTGGGCATAATTAAGCGAAAAACCTCTTTAGGAAATTTAACGAGGAACAATAGGACAGAACATAAAGATGAGGACATTGAACCAATGGCTTCTGACAGCAATGAAACGGAGCCAACAAGAGATGTTTAGAAAATAGAATGTCAAGTGACTCACATTCAAGAAGGTCTTGAGCAAACACTTCAGAATAATCACACGTGTACCAATTCTCCATCATTAAAGAAATATTCGCGAAAAAGAAAGTGAACCGATGGAAATACAAAATACAACCAGCAAATTATATCTGTTTAATCCCCGTTCATTAATAAATTATATTTATTATTTATTTCATTATTAATTTTGGCATCTAGTACGGACCATATAAATATAGTACTTTTCCCTATTGTTCGGGTTATTTTTTTTTGTTATAAACCTCGACACTAAGTTACGTCAAGTAAACTGGACCGCGCTTCATTGATAACTGCATATTTTTCTCATGAACCGTACTGTCGCCCGCATTTTGGGCATATCGAGCTTACGCTTTTCATTTAGTGCAATTTTCCCGCAAGGGTTAAGTATTTTAGGGTCCCGCTTTGATTTAGTGTTTTTCTGGGCTGATATAAACAGCCCGCATTTTATATTGTCTTTAAGATGCTTAAATAATACTTTTAATTATTTATAAAGCCTTTTCTTAAATCTATACAGTGAAGAAAACCTTATCGAACCAAATACAGTCCACTTTTCTCTTAAATTAATTGAGCACATTTAAACAATTAAGAAAAAAGGCTTCCCTTTTGAAGCGTGTCATAAATGAATGCGGATGTAATATTAACAATGACGATGCATTGTTGTTTTCTTCGTTTCAAAGCCTTTTGCCTCACGTCAACAAAATTCCGAAACACTTGAAGTTACGGTTTATAAATCGAGTTCAATCGCTAGTTGAGAAAATTCTTTATGGATCAGACAGTAGTTCAATGCAGTCCAGCTACTTAAACACACAACGCAAAGAGTCTCTTCATCCATACAGCCAGGAGTAAATGCCATTTTCTGATTCTAGTCATACCACAGACAGTAGCAATTTATGAACCATTCGTGCATCTTCTGCACAATCTGGTAAATCTTTGTTCTTTAGATATAAAGAAATTATTCGCAAATGTTTATTCAACAGTTTTTTTACGTTCCTTTTAACAGGTTTCTTGTTTAAAAAAAAGTTACTATTTAATATTTCTGTAAGTGTTTTTAAAGTTAGTATTACTTGTTTCTTTAAGTTTTTTGTAAAGTTAGTATTGCCACAGAATATAATAGCTACCGCAATAGAAGTACAGTTCAAATGGCTGAATTACGACCGATTTATCACCACAATCATCAAAATCTAAATAATAGTAACAGAAATTACCAGATTTGTGTCTCGGCTACAAGCAAGCACCTTTGAAAACAAGGCATAACAGTAACAAAAAAATTTAAGGCATCATTATATAATAACCTAAATAAAACATAGAATGGTTAACAGTCAGCGTTTTAAGCAATTTTTTAAATCCACAAAACGTAAGTTCTTGGTTATTTAGGCCAGAGCTGCCGGAACAAAAACCGACTTTGTACATTTTTCCATATTGCAGATTTTTAATCTCTTAAACACTTAATACAACGTACACCGTAGATGTAAAACTCGTACTTCAAGTGAAAAACTACATATGGGCTCTCAGTTTTTCTTAAAATTCATACTTCGATTCTTCTCCATATCAACTTGCCCCCCTGCGTCATCCGCTTGCGACGCCTCTGATAATACATATCCAGTGTATAAATCCCAAACTAAATAAATTTGCTAAAAAATCTAGAAACATTTTAAAATTTTCCCATGCATAAGTCAAACCAGTATAACCGATAAAAAAAAAAAGAAAACTTACCTCAGAGTTACCATGAGCCGTTCTTTAGGGAAAATTCTCCGTTGATGTAAATTGCACCACTGTTTTCTTAAACAGTGTTCTATTTTGTTTAAAATATACTTAAACGTCTCCTTTTCTATGCGAAAATATTTGAAAAATTTTTCATTATGGGCCATGAGTTGTAAAAATATGGTATTCGCCATAGAGCGCAATCTATTAATTGAATGAACGTTAGTGGTTCTTTCTTGTTTAAATTTATTAGATAACATCATTGCTGGCTAATAATATCCACAATAAATTCCCATGAGATAGCTCCATAATGTCAACTAAAAACGAGACACGCAAGCGGTGCTATATGACCACCACTTGCTATAATCACGCAGGATGGCCAAGCGGGTAGCGCGAGAGCCGGTAAGCGACAAGCGAAAAGCCATGCACTATGGACGTACCCTTAAGCAAGATCCCGTGTCGTTCTTTAGTCTGTTAAACTGGACCAAAAAAAACTAACTTTTTTCTAACGGTACTGTAAAAATATTGTTCATGACGACAAAAGAAAAATATCCTGAAAGTTTCAGCCCTTAATATTATCATTAGGAGGTGCATTTTTTTTTATCTTAGGACAATCAACGAAGGCTAAAAACCTAAATACCAACGTACCGTGGGTGTATTTAGCAGGATTAGAGGGAGTTTGTTAACGCGGGATTTGAAAACTTTAAGATTTGGAGGGGAAGGGAAGAACTCCGCGGGTAGCAGGCTCCACAATTTAAAAACTCTAGAAATAAAAAAACGAAAAAAGTGAGAAAATTCGGAGTCTGTCAAGTTGGACCGTATAGGGGTTCATACTTGCAGCACGACGAGTTTCCCTTTGGAAGCTGCAAGTGGGGAATTACACTGGAAAATTTCTCGGAGCAGAAACCGTAGAAGTACCTATAAAAAAGCGATAGATCCCCCTACAGCCTAATGATGGGCAAGAGAAGAAAGCCTATCTGTAATGAAAAGGAACGTTAATAAGGCTAACAGCTCTTTTTTAAATGGAATCAAGAATGCTCAGTGTTTTAAGGGGCTGTTTCTCAGATATGAAAACAATATAGCAAAGGGGCCGGATTTGGAAAACATATACAAAGTGTATAAATTAGAAGGGGAAAAATACTTTTTCGCTCAAAGGAGAAATCCAAGCTTTTTTAAAGCTGCCTATGCTATAGATATAATGTGTTTATGCCAGTTAAGGTCGTTCTTATATGTGACGCCAACAAGATTAAATGTGTCTTTGCTCTGCAGAACTTGGCCGCTTATAAGTAAAGGAAAAGTATTTGATAACATTTTCGCGACATTGAACATGATTGTGTTTTGGATGCAGTAAATTGGACAAGATTGTTGGCGCCGCAATCCAATATTAGATTAAGGTCCTGTGAAAGAGATATCTGCATCGCCCTACGTTTGCTATCCAAGTAGGCTTAGAGATTGGTTTGAAAACCTGAAAACTGAAGAGGTACCATCGTCAGCAAAACTATGAATGAAATTTGTTGTAAACGAGATAAGGTCGTTAATGGGGGAAAGAAAAAAGTAGGTGTCAGTACCGAGCTCTGAGGCACGCCAGCATTAATTTGGTGAAAACTTGAAGAGTGACCATCCACAACAACTGACATACATATACAAATTATTGGTTTTCCAACAATTGTTGCATTTTTATACAAAATCTTGGTATCAGTCACCCTTAAACCTTTGACCAATTCACATCCTTAAAGGAAACTAAATTCTCTACAAAAACCTTTCTTACTAAATTTCCGTAGAACGAGCCGTAATCGCGCCTTAAACAATAACCAAATTTTTCAACTTTGTCACTTAAATTCTGATTTTTTTAAACTACCATAAATATCAATAAGTTTATTAAAAAAATAATTCTTAGGGGAAGTAAAGTTTTTAAACTTTCTTTTGGCATGTTTTTAAAATACATTTATATAATAAAGGACATTTTAACAATACTGTGTAAAAATTTGAGATTATTCAAAGCAAAATTAACGAAGATACGAAGGTTCAAGTAACCACCTTATCCATGACTCTTATGTATAAAGCTAACTTTAAAGCGCTTTTCCCACAAGTTACGTTTTTAAAGTCGGTGACCATCATAACTTCAAAACTATTGCTTCGATCTCTTTGAAATTTTTACCACTGTTTTTTGAATAATTTTTGAGGTAACGCTGGAGAGTTTTTTTAGTTTATCAAGATTTTTAATTTTCATAAAAACAAATAGGTTGGTATTTTTCGTTTTTATTTCTAAGTGCTCCCAAAAAATGAAAAATTAGAATTTTCAAAAACCGTTCTAGCGTTACCTGGGAAAACAATTATCTAACGAACAAACTTATTTTTTTATTTTACATGATCAAGGACCGAGATATAATGATCACTGCAATTCACCTTTTTCGAAACGCTTCCGGATAATTGCCGTCATTGCCGTATTTAAAAAAAATACAAAAATCTTAAAAAATATTTTTCTAATATTATATTTTACTGCGCCATTGAGTTTATTCAATAAATATTGACTCTGATGTCAAAAAAAAAACATGAAAATGTACCTTTTTAAGCACGAATTAACCTAACCACCACCCCCTTAAGAAAAACTTTATGCCCTATAAAAAGGTCTTTTAACATTTTCGATAAATTCATTTCTTTCAAAGTTATTTAGAGATCTCTTTAACTTTCTTGTACATGTTGAAGTAATGCAGGCTTTTTGTCTAGTGTAGCCATCTCGCTACATAGGTCCAACATCTACATCTATTTTGCTTTACGAATCTTTTGTTTGAGTTATTTAATGATAGGATGCAGAGTAGCAAGCCATTTTATAAAATGCATACAATTCGATTTATATTATTCTGCATTATACAGGGAGGACCAGGTTTTTCGTGACAAATTTCGACAGTCGGTAGGAAACATTTTTTCATTAAAAAAAATCTTAATAAACTTTTTTTTCTAAGATACGGTATGATAAAGTTAAATTTATTTTCAGCTTCTTCCCTGTGTTACTTTTTTTACCTTTCCTTAACGTTTAAAAACTACATTGTCAAGTAGTGTCAAAATGCCACCTTTGAGTTTCCATTCGCAATTACATATACAAAATGAATTCTCGATTTCTCGACTTAAAAATTTTAACGGCATTTTGACACTACCTAACACCCTATTTGGCAATGTAATTTTTAAATGTTTAGGGAGGTAAAGGTAAAAAAGTAACACAGGGAAAAAAAGAAACTAAACATAAATTATAGTACTACTACTGTGAAATGGTAACATTGCATGTTTCAGTGCTTGGACAATATTTACGAAACAGGGGAAAAGATGGGTTAACTCGACACTCACGGTACAATGTGTGTTTTTATTGGATCCTTTGTCCTAAATGGTTAGTTTTTTCCATACATCTTTCTTAACAGTAATCATACCTATGAAAATTGCTTCTTAAGTATTTTTTCTACATTACCTGTAGCTTTTAAGTAGAATTTATAAACTTAATAGAAAAATGTCAAAAAATATAAACACGCAAATAAATTTACGACTCTATGTGGAAATCATGGGCGTAGCCAGGATTTTGTTTAGTTGTTTAGGGGGAGGCAAAGGAAAACTAATATTGTTGATAACCAAATATAAAAAAGGTCGACAGGTAACAGACAAACTCCCAAAGTGTAAGCTGGGCCCCTTACTATAAAGTGGTTACTTTTTTAAAATAAAAAATTTTGATAACCAAAAAAAAAGTCTTCAGGTAAAAAGAGAACTGATAAAAGGGGGAATACTTTTTTCTTTTGGGGGCCCCTTCTTGCCAGGTGCCTGGGGCGGTCCGCCCCCCTCGGTACGTTAGTGCCCACGTGCATTGCTTGATTTATTTCTATCACTACCATTTTACTCGTAAATGACTAATATTTTGGCAGTTTAAATGGCACCATCGATATATTTTATCTTCGTTTAATTGTTTATGTCATATTTAAATACTTTTGCTTTTAAAAATTAACTATTTTAAATAAGCTTTAATGGCCAATTTAAGGTTTTTAGGTCAAGAAGTAAGTAATAGGCTCATAAATATTAAATATTCCTTAATTTTTTTATTATTATTAGGAAACACACTGTATATTTTTATTTTGCGGAGTTCTTAATTCTAAGTAAAATTTTCCAACAAAAAAATAATTATCTTGCCCATAGCTAGGGAGCAGCTGCCCCCTGCCGGTACCTAGCTACGCCCATGGTGGAAATATAAAACTTGTTTTTGATATGTAGTAAATTAGCTTCCGTTTTTTGACTTCAAAAATAATTAGAAAATATTGGTTATTGAAAATCCTAACTTCGCTACCTACACGTGTGTAACGACTTTGCATGTTCTGCTTAGCAACATAGATATTTTATCAAAAAGTATAAAATTTATTGGTATAGTGCACGCTGCACAAATAAAAAACGATGCAGATATTACACTCTTATCCACAATAAATTGCTTTTTCTTGGAAATGTTTACTTTATAGGTTTCTATTTAGTTGTGTCAAAAGTCAGCACCGTCCTAATAAATTTACGTAGGTATGGTTATTGGCTTAAAAAATTTTGTTATATTAGGCCTATTCATCTTAATCATCAAATACTTGCATTTAATTTGTTGCTAAGACGCTAACGCCCGTTTGCACCGGTTCTTCCTAAAGTTTGACTTAGCTAAGAAGAACCTTAGATTAAGGTTAACCTTAATAATGTTTCGCTTTGCACCGAATGCATTTTTTAAAAACTTAGCGAAGTTTGAGATACATTTGGCAACGTCGGATTTTCTTCCATTTCTAGCCAAAAAGGGAAGAAGATATTGGAACTAACCCTACTTTTTTGCATTTTTGTTATGTTTCTTGCAGCAACACCATAAACAAAGCAGTTGAACAACATATCTTTCTTTATTTTTTAGCATTTTTAACTTAAGTGCTTGTATTAAGAAGTTTATGCTGGTTCATCAGGGAGACATTATTGTTCCTGAAATAACAGTAGTGCACTACATAAATATAATTATTATAGTTGTTTATTGTTATACTTTTCATCTCTTCAACCTTTGAAAAAAAGTAAATCATCGAAGCTTTCCAAATAATTTGCTCTTTCATATATTTGCCTAAGAATTCTGTTTAATATTTGGTTATCATCAACTTCTATAAAATCATTATCAAACAACTCCATATTTCCTTTTTCATTATAGGTACGTATTCAACGTGTTTCGACAAAATATTACCAGAAGACTTCTTCGAAACGCACACAATAAAGATTGTAAAAAATAATGTCTTTGTAAAAAAAAATATTTTTGGCGTTAAACTGTTAAGCTATACTTAAACTACAGATATTCCTAGGCTTAATTATAAGGTTCACTTTTGTTTGGATTAAACGTTAAGCGGGAGCGGTGCAAAATAAATCTATGACTTAAGCAATGCTTAAAGTTAAAGTCTACCTAAGAACAAGTGGTGCAAACGGGCGTAAGACAACAACTTCTTTTTTCAAAAATCACCATATCTAGTTGTTGGACGAGTAAGTGAAAAATCTTCCCTTTTAAACATTGGTTCCGAACCTGGGGGTAATTACCCCCGCAGGGACAAACGGCAATTATCGGGGGATAACAAAGTTGGCACAAAAAGTATTAAAATGTAGCCTTAGTTAGTCTTCCTTGTGGCGCAGTAACCAGAACTTTTATCTTCAAAGCCAAAAGTCGCCGGTTCGATTCCCAGCGGGGAGACATATTTAGGTAGTAGTTATTTAAAAATAACGTCCGTGGTGGCACTACCGCCCCAGAATAATAATATACAGAAGCGACAGTAGCGTTTCGCGCCGAAAATAAATAGGTGGGGGTAACACTGGTCAAATGTCACCGCATTACCGGGAAAGTTTAGAACGGTCCGGTGACAAAAGTTTATTATGAAAATGTGACCGATTTGGGTATCTGTTAAAGTTTTTAATTTAGGGAAGCGTTTGAAACATTTCGTACTGATTTGTTAATAAAAGTTGCGTGATGTATTTGCATATTTTAAAGGTTATTATTTTAAGAAAAAAATCTGTATGTTATGTCCCTCTTCAAGATACCAAAACGGTAATAGATACCCGTATTTGCAATTTGTACGTCTTGGAGTGTTAACCTTTCCATGTCAGTACATTTATGACAATCTATTATATATTAAGAGTAATGAGGCCTATCTTGTAAGCCACAGGGATGTTCACAATCACAATACTAGATATAAGGAAAGCCTGGTCATTCCATACTGGAGGCTAAAGAGGTGTCAGAGTGGTCTGGGATACTGGGCAATTAAATTTTATAATGTGCTTCCTCGCAGCATTTGCAACCTTTTGTATAAGGACTTTAAAGTTAGGGTTAAAACGATTTTACCCGCAAATGCATTTTATTCACTTAGGGAATACCTAAATTTTCAATTTTAATCTTATTTTATTTCTTAATCTTTGTTGATGATGTTAGTGATATTAAGTTTAGTGTAGAGTCATTTAGTGTAGAGTCATTATGTGCTTTATGTATTTTATTGTATAACAAATATGAGTGTATTTAATTGTTACTTTGTTATAATCTTAAGATTGTGCTAATTTGTATTTTACTTTATTTTACTTTATAAGGATATTTTATATATTTAAACTTTTGACCTGTGTAAGCATAATTATGTCTTTAACATCAATAAATTGAGTATGAGTATGAGTATGAGAGTATATTATTGGCTTAGTTGTTTTATTGTTTTATTGCCTAATATTTATTTTATTATAAAATAATATAAAAATACCGGTAAAACATGTTAGTTCCACTTTAAACATATGCACATTTTTAAAATAATAATATTTTTACATTACTTTTTGTAAAAGAATGCCTGCATGTAATGGATTGGGATGCATTGCGCTCTCTTTGTTGTTGCTTTAGAACATCTTCTTTCCAGGTATTGGCACAAATTCCGCATCCAATGATTTAAAGTAGCACGACCTTATGGTAAAAATAATATTTTAAACGGATTATAATATTTAATCAGTAAATTCTCCCTAATAGCTGCTTATAGTTCAAAATATTAATGTATGTATGAATAGAGTATTTGAATAATTGTATAATTTTTGCGTCTATATTTTGATAGTAAATACCATAAATTTTGTTTATCATAGTGCTAAAATATTGCATAACAGATTCAATATAGGGTATGTTTTACAAACTTTGTGAACTTCACTTTGAACACAAATAGAGTTTACCAAAAAAACTACTTATGGATGATAAAGTACCCAAAACAAATAAATAAAGATAAGCGTCAGTACCATTCGTCTCGGTAAAAAATAGGTGGCAGTAAACACGGTGCAGTGTTAACGGCTTATGTGGGGAGTTGGGAGTTTACTCCGAGAAAGGAGCGACATCGAGCCTGTAAGCAGTTTACAGTGATGTTACATTTTTAGGCTTTCGAAGCTTATGTTTGTATTGTTGCATAATCTCGACAAATTTATCTTGCTGAATATGTTGAATCTAGTCGTGACATTGCATGACAGTTGCCCTTAGTGATATTCTTTCGATACATGATCTGTGAACAAAGTGGGGGAAGTGAAACTAATAACATTTTTTGAAACTTATGTGGCCAACTTCATTCTGGATGTTTATTATTATTTCAAATGGCATCTGTCACGTGATCAAATAATCCTGATCACTTACAAGTGAAAGAACTTATCACTTACTCTTTTTGAACAAATTCCTTATTCATAAAGTTAATATTTATAAATTATTCGAAAGTAAATATAACCTCACAATTTTTTTCAAAACCAATACATACACATATTTTCTATAATAGGATGACAAAAATTTATAAATTATATAAAGATATATCGACGCCCCTAGAGACTTTAGTGGCCGCACTACTTCTTCGGAACGCCTTAAAAAAAAAAAAATTGTGTTAATAAATCGGATTTTGGAAACTTCAACCCTACCTTGAGAAGTGTTGTAAGAAACAAAAGACGGTTAACTCTATTTTTCCATAGCTTTAAATTGACCGCTTTAGTGTTAGCATAACACTATAAATTAAAATTACCAAAAAAAAATCAGAGCAAAAGTGTCCAAAAATGACACCTTACGTGTCATAGTATTCAGAATTCCATATAGTATCAAAATAGCATAAAATATACCGATTGTGCCATTTAAATGCACATTTACGTCAAATATTAATATTATAAATTTAATTTTCCTATCTTAAGAGATAAGAAAGTTATAGAAAGAACCAATTTTGAATAAAACCCGGTATAAAAGGACGATAAATATCCTAAAAACCAAATGTTTTTGCACCAATTTTAAATTTTATAATCATAAAAAGTTCCCAACATTATTTTTATTTCAAATTATTTTTACTTTAAGATATTTTTTATAGTGTAAGATGCTTTACTACGCCATTGACATTTTTCTCAGTGTATTAGCGCTAGAAGACTGGTCAAGTGTCAATACGAGGCTTTCAAAGTCACAAAATTCTGTCCCCGCTACTTTAAAGGTGCCGACGGTTATTGTCGCTTCGGTATATTGTTATTCTGGGCTACCGAGTTGCCTAAAAGGTGCTGTAAAATGCTAAATTTCATGTTTCAGTGCTTGGACAACGTTGACGGAACAGGGGAAACGATGGGTTAAACATCTAATAACCCGACACCCACGGTACTCTGGTATTTAGACATAGACTTTCGTGAGATGTCAAAAAGAAAAAACCTACGTTAAACAACCTTGCTGATTTTTTAATAAAATTATTGGTCTGAATATTTTACTGCAAGGAAATATAACAAACATTTTGACACAGAATAAAATCAAAAGTTTTTTGAGAAAATTGGAACTTAACCAACGTAGAGTCCAAGCTGCGGATGTGTCAATGTTTACACAACTAAGTGAGCGATTGGTAAAAACTTAACAAAACAAAATCATGTTTAAAAATTTTGTGGTTCAACATTAAACTGCTGTGATTGACTAACTAAAGAAATATTTTTCAAACATGGATAGTCGTAAATCCTTTTCCTGGACCTGGACCATTTTCTACTTGCGGCGATATTTTTCAGGACGAACATGTGTCAGCATAAGTAGAGTTTCTACGGGAGGATAACCAATGATCTGAAAAATAAAACGGATAGCTAATAGAAAATGTTCCCCACATATTTTCAATAGACCTGCGCACGAATTTTTGACCCCACACTGGGAGAGTTGCTATCCATATTTGCACATGCGCAGTTCTCATTAAAGTTAGCGTTTTTTAATTAAAATCTAATATAGTGTTGGCAACATTGACAAAATTTGCAGTATTTTAATAAATATAGTGGTTGCAACACTGAAAATTTTTACCTAAACAGCGACCGGGCCACACTCATCATAATATAATTGATAATTTGGGATTTCCCGATCGTAAAATCCAGGTAAAATTGACGCCTTGACTATTTGTTTGACCTCCGGACAGTGCTGACGTGCGTAGAGGACTACAAAGTTCTTCCCGGAGTGGCGGTTAGAGGTGCCGTACGAACGTTTTTTACCTTCGGGGATCATGGAAAGATTCACGCTAAATTGACGGCATCTTTCTTCTGGATTTAAGCGCTGTGAGCAAAGATTCCTATAAGCTGATGGTATCCTGTTTGGTGGTGAACACGAGGTATTTCTCAAATGGCGGGAAATAGAGGGCGTTCCATGGGAACTGTCAGTAGTGAAAGTGAAGGTTATACGTAACACCAGTAGCAGGTCTTGGTTAGACAGCCGACAATTTACCTATGCATTGAATCGATTATTTTTGTTTTCTTTTTGGAATTTCTGGGAGCTACGAGCTCGATAATCCCGATTTTCCGCCGACGAAGTCCTGGAAAGCATAGTCCGGAAGGGGGGAGAGTGGTGGATTGGACCTGAAGGGACCAAAACCAAGAAAAAATAGAGAGAGAGAGAGAGAGAGAGAGAGAGAGGGAGAGAAAATTGACGCCGTCGGCCGCCCAAAGCCAACCTCTCATCTACGGTCGACCGTTATTAGTCATTTAGTATTTGTCCTTTCATTTGTGCTTTGTGAGTCTTCGTGTTTTTCAGTGGTATTTTTAACTTTCGTTTATTTTAGTTTTGTTAAACCAAAACTAAATAATGAGTAATTGTACAGTGTTGTTTTGCAGAAGTTGGAAGGTTTTTCTTGTGGTTTTAATAACAAATATGGGGTCAGTTTGGCCCTGACCCCAAAAATTTTCATCATTAAATTTTCTAAGATCACAAACGTTTGCAAACGACTAAAGGTAAAAGTGAAAACTTGGTCAAGTCAAATGAGGGGACGGTGTTTACAAATGGCACAACACGCCAAGTTTAACTGAACGAACACTGCTACGGCAGCGGGATTGAAATATCAGTTTATAAATAATTGAGATTTATTCCTTAAACTAGTTACACCAAAACTAATTGGTTTTATGATAAAATAAACTAAATACCAATCATTTAGTTTTGTTGTGTCGAAAGTAGTTTTAAGAAAAAAGATAATAACGCAAAAAATAATGTGCAGTTTTGAGGTAAAGTCGAAGAGGGTCCAGCAAAAAACGGAATTTAAATTAAGATTAGTGCTTCAAAGCACTCTCGTATACTTAATTCTACAAGACGAAAAATAGTACCCAATATCTAAACCGGTTTAATTTTTAGGTATTTCTATGGAAGACGAGTACAAACTTAAAATAAAATATTTAAATATGCATATCCAATAAACAAAATTAGGTAATTGTCTAGAAAGTTGCGGCAACTCCGATTTTGACGAAATTTGGTATACGGGTTTTTTTGAGGCGCTGATCACGAATGTAATAGATTTTTTTGTTTTGATTTTGAGATATTCGTCATCAATGTCAAACTATCCTTATTTTTACTTAATTTCCCCTTTTTTCGCTCTAAGTTACTGATATAACACTAAATTAGCACACAATATTTTATTAAACTATAAAAAAACCTTTTTGAAAACATGTTTTTCTTATTGGTGTTAAGCCTTTCTTTATTAATATAAAAAGTTTGCTTTAAATCAAGTCGCCATGTCTCAAACCATTATACACATAGGTGTATGCATGGTTGCAGCGTTTTAGGGGTAAAAGATTTGGAATTTAATGAAAACAACGTGTAAAATAACTAAAAAAAAGGTTTTTTTAAAGATGTTTATAAAATTTTGTGTCTGAAATTTAGTGTTATAAAAAGAATTTTGTGCAAAAAGAAGGCGGAATAGATTGAAACTAATAATTAAATTTCAACTTTGATGATGAATATCTCGAGAACAAAACGTTTCCAAAAAAACTTTTAGATTCGTAATTAGCGCTCCAAAAACCCCCGTATACCAAATTTCCAAACCCGGTCCTGTTTGTTTTTCGCTAGTCTGAAAATTTTTACTGCGCATGCCCACAAGAGGACTGCGCAGTGCCCACGTAGGGGTGATTGTCATTTTTGCTGTATTCATTTATATTATTTTTCAGATGCAACTTACAGATGTGAAACTGGTTTCTCGACTCTTGTCACATTAACAACAAATCCAGAAACGTCGTGATGGTATTGTTGAAGTAGAAGACCTGTATATTACATTTTCGTAGGATACACTTCAGAAGGTTCTGCGCTTTACAAGTGCTTATGATGTATGGCTAGAACTTCATAGGTTGTATGAAGGGTCTATGGAAGATAAAACCTATGATTTATGTAGAGAGTTCTTTAGCTATTCGAAAAATCCTGAAGATTATCTTTTTTATCTTTTTGACACCTTACGAAGGCATATGCCTAAATACCAGAGTACCGTTATTTTTAAATAACTACTACCTAAAATGATGTAGTGACACATGTCTCTAAGTTGAAAAATTTGTGGGACAGCTTGCAAAATGAGCTTAGAAAGGAAAAACTTTCCAGTGGAAAAATCTGCCAGTGTGGTTTACCGGAGCTGCTTTTAGTTTGTAAAATATTGGGTACGTTACCTGAGAAATATTTTTCTTTCAAATCCAGTTGGATGTTATTGTCCAAAACAGACAGGACAATTGATAATTTAACAACTCAGCTACGCGCCTATGAGAAAGCCCTAAATTTCAAATGTGATCAGAGAAAATCAAGAGGTTTTGGTTACAGAAAAAGGAAGAAAAAGAGGTAAACCTAAAGAAGTAGTATGCCACTATTGTAAAAAACCCGGACACTTTCTTAGAAATTGCAGAAAACGGAAAGCAGATGGTAGACTCAAAGCAGAGATGAATGGTAAGATGTTACTTTTGACAGAGATTAACGAAGTTTTTCTTCAGAACTGGATTATGATTCTTGGTTTGTAGATAATGGTGCAATCAACCATATCATAAACAGAAGCGATATGTTTGAAAGCTTTGAATCATTCGACGGTAATTAAAGAATTTGTAGCAAATAGAGAACAGTTTTCAAAACTGTCGTTTAGAAATTGATGTAGAAACCATATTAGTTGGTTAAGGAACTAAAAATGGAGAACTTTTTCAACTGAATTTAAAAAGTGTTAAACCTGATACTGCAGCAGTAGTAAACGTCTAGTCAAGTCAGAATCTTCTTCAGCTGTACCATGAAAGATTAGGTCACCAAAACAAGTGTCATGTAAAAGCTGTTATTGCCAAAGAACTAGGCATAAATGTACCTTTGGACAGTAAACTTTGTGAAGGTTGTATTTATGGTAAAGCTCATATACAGAAGTTTGGTACAAGAAACAGGGCCAATGTACCAGGTGAGCGAATCCATACAGATGTTTGTGGACCTTTTGAAACTTTAAGTCAAGGTTTCCGGTATTATGTCCTATTCAAAAATGATTATTGTAGATTCCGTTTTAGAAAAACTAAAATCGGTTCTAACTGAGATTAAAACTACAGATCATATAGTAAAAGAAGTTTTATTAGACAATGGCGCAGAATTTGACAACCATGAAGTCAGAGTAGTTCTAAATCAGCAGGGAATAAGACAGAGATTGGTCATGCCTAGTACTCCACAGCAAAATGGATGCGCAGAAAGAGAAAACAGAACAATCGTTGAAACTGCGTGTCAAGAAAAGAAAAAGCCCGTAAGATCTAAAGATGTTATTTTTGATGAATTTAAACCTCTAAATGCCAAGAAACATTTATTGCCGGCACAACCACCCCCTTTAATACAAGTGCCTCTTCAGAATGAAAAAGATATTAAAGATGAGGTTTCTAATTTATCAAGCAATGATGCAGTGGAAGTTGGATTAGAGGACAATGCAGTTGAAGCTAAATTAGATGAAGAAGAACATTAAATAGAGAGAAATGAACCAATAGAAGACATACCTGGAGAAGATACAGAAACCATTCAGTCCATGTTTGATGCCGACAACAACAAAGTAAAAGAAGATTGCGAGACAGAGCAACAATGAAAGACCCCTTACCTTTTGATGACTTTGTTATGACAGTTGCTGCTGAGATTACCGAGTCCAGAGAACCCCTGAGTTATAAGGAAGCTACCACAGGTAAAGATAAAGATAACTGGTTTTTAGTAATGCAGCGAGAGTTACAATCCCTCAAAGAAAATAAGACATGGGTGATGAAAAAGTTACCGCCAGGTAAAAAGGCCATTCCATGTAAATGGGTGTATAAGCTGAAAACAAATCCAGATGGTTCAATAGACAAGTACAAAGCTAGGCTGGTTATCAAGGGTTATTTATAAAAAAATGTGAAGACCATGATGAGACCTACAGTCCAGTAGTAAAGGTGGTACAATAAGAGCTATATTAATTATTGCTGCAAGTAGAAATATGTCTCTTACTCAGTGCAATGTGTGTACTGCATTTCTTTATGGCAAACTTGATGTTTACATGAAGCAACCAGATTATGATGATGGAAGCGGTATGGTATGCTACCTTCAACACAGTTTGTATGGGTTAAAGCAAGCACCAAGGTGCTGGAACAAGCGCTTTAGTAATTACGTCAAAGCACTTGGCTTCAAACGAAGTGATGCTGATCCCTGTCTAGTTGTCAAGACATGCTTTTGTTAGTCATATATGCTGATGATCGGTTATTAGCTTCAACTAGTAATGACATAAAAGATTCCTTCTTAGCAAGTTTACAACTGGAATTTAAAATTACCATTAGGCCCGCTATATATTACCTTGGTCTTGAAATCGAACGAGACAGTGATGGTTTAGTACATGTCAGTCAGTCTGCATAGACGAAGAAAGTACTTGAACGTTTTGGTATGAAAGACTGTAACCCGGTATCTACACCGATGGTCAAAGAAGGTATTCAATTAGGGAAGGAAGTGATAGAAGAATTGAATGCCTCTTTTCCCTACCGAAAAGCTAAAGCGTGGTCTTATGTATCTAATGACTGCTACTCGACCCGATATTGTCTATGCAGTTAGTGTAGTATTCAGAAAATTGGAAAATTCAACCGATGTTGATTATATGAAAGTCAAACGAATATTTTGATACCAATAATGTAGAGTTTGGTCTTTCCTACAAACCTGGGGGAATGGATGTACTACAAGCATACAGTGATGCAGATCATGGTGGAGATGAAACAACTGGTCGTGCCACATCCGGTGTTCTATGTATGTATGTCGGTGGTGCGGTATCCTGGCTTAGTCAAAGACAAATTTCAGTGGCTATATCTTCTACAAAGGCTGAAGTAGTAGCTGCAAGTGAAGCTGCCCGAGAAATAGTTTGGTTAAGGCGCTTGTACGAAGATATTGTGCCTTTGAAAAGCACTCCGATTTTAATGGTTGACAATGAGGCTGCTATAAGGTTAGCACAAAACTCGGAGTTTCATCGTCGCACCAAACATATTCATATCAGACACTTCTTTGTTAGAGAGTTGGTGATGGAAAATTTAAATATTGTGAAGAAACCACCATTAGGAACTCAAGTGGCTGATATTATGACAAAACCTTTATTTTGACCTAGACTACAGAAGCTATGTAAAATCATGGGAATGGTCAAATTACTCATTGAGGAAAGGTGTTGAAGTAGAAGACCAGTATATTACATTTTCGCAATATGATGATGCCTTTATAGTTTAGTTTTGATTATTGTTGTGTCTGGTGTATGTAATGTGTGGAATAAAAAAAATTACTGTCAACATAGTGTTATTTTCGTCTAAAATACTCTAATAAGTATACCAAAGGTCCTAATACTTTAACAGGTATTACCCCGTTGTCTAAAAGGTGCTGTAAAAAAACTGCATGTTTTAGTGCTTGGACAACGTTGACGAAACAGGAAAAAACATGGGTTAACTCGACACTCACAGTGCAATGTTTATTTTTATTGAAACCTTTGTCTTAATTGGTTGGTTTTAGACAACTTTTTCTATATATTGCTTTTAAAAGTAATTATACCTATACAAGATATTTTTAGTGTGGTATTTTTCTTTTAACTTTGTATAAAATGCAAGAAAATAAGATCGATAGTCGATATTTTCAAGGACGAACATGTGTCAGCATAAGTAGAGTTTCTTGGACTACGGAAGGATAACTCATTAAAAGTTTATTTTAAAAATAATGAATTTATATACTATTATAGCTGACATAGCTTCAAAAAATGTTGATTCCATTTGCTACAACTCACAGATGTGAAACTGGTTTCTCGACTCTTGTTACATTAAAAACAGAAGCCAAAACCGTCTAAATGTGGAACATGACATAAGATGCGTGTGTAGTGAAACCGAGCCCAATATTGTTAAACTTGCGACTGCAAAGAAATATCAACCCCTTCACTCTTGTTTAGTCCGAGATTGATATATTACTAGTAACCCCAACGTGCAATTTCTTACCTAATAAAGATATATTTGTTTAAATTTGTGTGGTGAAATTATTTTAAAGTAGCTAGGGGTAAACTCAATTCCTAGGGGTAGTAAGATTGGAAAGGTTAGGAACCACTGCTTAAGAACTTGTCAGAGTAAAGATCACAAAGTTAACCTTTTTTTATGTGCCTATGATAACTAAGAATATTTTTCTTACTTTGAAAAGTTAAGGAACAAATATTTATAAAGAAATAAAACTAGATGACACAAATGATTAAAATTAGAATTTGGCTTTCTCCTTTTCTAGTCCCAAAGAACTGAGTACAACAGATCCAAGCTGTTAACTTAGGAGGCATATCCTTTTAAATTTACAAACAAAAACTTAAGAACATCACTACTAAGAATTTAAATTAAAGAAACTATATTGTTTCTCTTTATATTTTACATAAAAATGTTATTGTGTGTACTATCTAACAACCAAAAAAAAAAAAAAAGATATTTTCAAAAGTCTTGAGCCTAGCTACGCCAATGCTAAAAGTGATATTGTTAAATAAAATGCCTTTCTCCTTTAAATTTTTCTGTATGTGTAGCTATTATTTTAAAAGTCGCACTAGCAGCAGCAATATTTATCAACTTTAAAATAGACGCGCTAATGTTAATATTGGACGCTAAAGATTGTTGACCTGATAATCCGGACACACTAATTGCGTCCAGCAAATATTTTGTCATCATTTGTCAAAACGTTGCATGTTGCTACTTTTTTATTGTCTGGTTTCTTTTACCTTAAGAACATTTATTAAAGCATATTTATAATATATTCAGTGGCGTAGCGTGCACTCTTGAAGGGGCCCCGTATCAAAAAGTTTAGGATTTTCGTTCCTATTAAAAATTATTGACCAAAAAAGGACTCCACTTTATAACATTGCTTTTCTTATTTAAGCAGCATTCCTTTTTTTCGTTTCTATCAAAAAAATGTCACCACCATTATTAAAATATTTTTCTTACACACGTTAGGGGGCCCATATAGGCCGGGGACCCCGTAACATTTTTACGGCTGATATACGGTGGTAGGTAAGCCCCTGAATATATCGTTATTCTAATTCGGAAACTCGTATCTCAATAATTAAAAATTTTGCAGAAGTTATTAATAAACTTTTACTTAAGTCTATGATTTAAAATGGTAAATGTTTAATTAATTGTTACCGTATACAGGGTGGCGCAAAATGAACTTTATGATATAAATGTTTTACCACTTTGTATAAATAATTTTATGTTCTTTTGTTTTAAAAATGTGTAAAGAGGGCTTAAGAAAAAACAGTGGTGCAAAAACACCATAGCACAAAGGACCAAACTCATAGAATTTTATTTTTCAAATGGAGTCAGTTAATCTGACGCCGCGGATGTATCGCCGACATTTTAATGTAGTTTTTAGCAACAAGGTTTAGTAAGAGACCTTCCTGGTGCCGGAAGACCACGTACAGCGCGCACCGGCGAAAATATTGAATGTGTACGGGAAAGCGTGGAAGAGAGTCCTAAAACATCAACGAGGAGACGTTTGGTACATCTTGGATCTGCCGCTTTTATTTCATGTACATGTACAATGTTGCCAAAGTTCTTTGAAGTGACCTCCTTGATAACCTAAGTTGTGCCGAACGTCTCCTCGTTGATGTTTCAGGACTCTCTTTCACGCTCTCCCGTACATGTTCAATATTTTGGCCGTGAATCCTTTTAAATTTCTTCTTTGCAAATTTTCAAAACAAACGGGAAAATAAAGTGTTATATGAAAAAGTTATAAAACATTTTTATCGTTATGATATTATGACTGGAAGTATAAGCTTTCCGGGTAACAATCGTTTATTGTCAAATAAACAAATGGTGCAAAAACCTCGACTACAAAAAAATTCTGGAGTTACGAGGTTTGTGAATTAGGGTAATAATATCAAAAATCAGTTTTTGTGCGTATTGGGTACTTAAATTTTCAATTTGACACTAAATTGTAGGTATAGACTTGCCAAACTGAGTTGAACAAGCAAAAACCCTAACATAGGCGTCCGTTAATAGTATAATGTAGTTTTTATAAATTTAAATTTGTTAACCAGCGCTTGGTCGTTGGGCGCACAACCGATGTGGACGTAGACGAAAATTTTGAAAATAAATTTTACCATTTAAAAAATATGGCTATCCAAATTTAAAAAATAGTAGATATAATCTTCATTTTATCTATTACACTATGCTTAGTACTTATATCGTAAAGCTATGGATATTATGAACATATACCATATTTTTCAGATTTGGACGGTCATATCTCTAAAACTATAAGATATTAACGTACACACACCTTCAAAATTCTTGGCCCCTGGTATATTCTTAAACCGTTAACTATAGAACGACAAATATTTGTACAAAATTTGTCCAATAAAATTTCAAATATTCTTATCGAGAAAAAAAAATGATAGCAAAAGTCTGAAAATAAGCGGATATCTTGAAAAGATAGCAGTTTAAAAATGTAATTAAAAGAATACACACAAACAATTATTGTACAGAATCCCAAAAATCCGATTTCTTTGTTTTATAGATGAAAAATAGTGGCGTTACACCAAGAAGGTGTGTCAAAGCACCAAATTTCAAACCGTCTTAGCATCCCCAGGACCTCAGTCAGACGCATAATAACTTTGTTTCAAGAAACTGGTGGCGTTGACCGAAGGCCATAGGAACTGGTCGTTCTAGAGTAAAAACACATAGATAAGACCGTTATGCGACTGGTTATGTTCGTAGGAATAGGAGAATCATAGTAGCTCTTCGAAGTCATTTTTACGTACGTACCGGAGAAGAATTTAAATAAGTACAATTCGAAGGCTATTAAATTTTAACATTTTAAGAGGCAGAAGACCCTTTAGAGTGCCTACCCTTTCACCTCGACATATTGCTGTACGATTACAATGGGGTCAGAAGTGTAGAAATTGGCTTTTACAACAATGGCGAAATTTTCTCCGATGAGACAAGATTTGGCCTGGTATGTGACAACCGCAGAGAAAGGATATGAAGGGGTCCAGCCAGACTGAAACGACTAATTTTTGCCAGAGAAGTGGCTCCGTACTTACGTAAGGGGCACACACTATAAAAATTAGTGCATGATTCTAGACTATATAAGCAACAGTAAGATTCTCTAAATGTGCAAGGATATACAGGGCAATTCAAAACATTGAAAACTGCTCAAAGGTGTTACAACAGAATAAAAGTTATTAAAAATTTCATACTGGATGGAGAGATACAGAGATCTCAGATACCGCTGCGGCTACAAAGATGGTTAAATTAGGAAAAAATTTAGTTTGAGAAGCTTAATTCAAATTACTTTTTGTTTCGTCCAAAAAAAAAATCAGGACTTGAAAAAAAACGTTTTTTAAACAATTTTTTCCCTGTAACTCAGTTATAACATAGAAAAAAAAGCGTAAATAGGAGACTTGTAGATAATTATCTTCTTCGTAGAAATGTGTAATCTGATATTTAATATAGTAGTCCGTTTTTGAGCGAAGACATAGACTTACCTTTTTTAAATGAAAATCATGGCTGGCTATGATTTTTTTAATGCCTTTTTATAAGCTTTTAAACAATGTATAACAAGATATAATTTAAATGAAAAATATAAGGTGGATTTTAGGCATAATAATTTTTAAATTTGGGTGATTTTCTGGTTGGTCAAAAAATAACTAAACCAGTATTGTTAAATTTTAATTATTGAAGGAAACTTAGTACTTAGTTAAATTAATTTCTGCTTATTATTTGTAGTTTTAGTTATTTATTTGCCCTTTAAGCTTTAACACAAATAAAATACTATTAATGTCTCATTAACAACTTATAAAAATAGGTGTATTTAATTAATAGATTTAAAACATTTATAGGATTTAATAAGATAAAAGAATCGTTAAAACGCTTATAAAAAGACCTATTAAATGTCATAGCCAACTATGGTTTTTATTTAAAATATGCAAATTTATGTCGTAGCTTAAAATCGGACTACTACATAAAATATCGAATTACACATTTCTATTAAAAAGATAATTATCTACAAGTTTCCTATTTACACTTTTTTTCTATTCCAAATTTTAACTAGGCTGCAGAGGAAAACAAATGTTTGGAAAAAATGTATTTTTTTTTAATCTAGTAGGCTCTGTTTTTTTGACGAAAGAACAAATGATTTAAACTTAGCTCTAAAAATTACAATTCCTACCCTATTTAACCATTTTTGTAGCAGCAGCGGTTTCTGAGATCTTTGTACTAAACATCGAAAAAAACTCACCCTGTATATGTAGTATCTACTACTTGAGAAATTTTGGGTCTCTTAAATGTTATCTTGCATCATATAAGAAATTTACTGTAGAAAAATAGTGATTAGTATAGGGCTTCTTTTTTAGTTTTAAAAATAATTTAACCACGTTTTCCTATAATTTCTTTAACCTGCAAAATTAAAGAAAAATTATTAGGTAGGGTACCTCTATAACATAAATATTTTAACTAAATGCAAACTATAAACAATGGATTTTGAAAAAAAATCAAAATTAAAAAAATGTTTTCTCAGTAACATATCAAAAATTAACTAACTAAAGTCATATTTAGCAGTTTTTATTGTCACATAGAAATCAAACTTTAGTATAAAAATCAGCCGGGTCAAACGCAGATTTTCCCTGCTTACCCGGCTACAACCTTTATACAACATAGAAAGTGTTTACACTAAAATTTTTCTAACTAGGCCAGTAATACCACAGATTACCTTATATAGGAGTATGTCTGGCACCTGCGCAAAGTATGGGCCAGGTGCGATACATACTTTTAAATAACGTTGTCGTAAAACTTTTATAGTTACATTTTATGTTTTACAAAATACAGTGCCGTATTAACCATTAGGCTAACTAGGCTACAGCCTAGGGCGCCATGAAAAAATAGGCGCCAGACAGGGAAGTAATAGGCGCTAGACAGGGAAGTTTTTAAAAAAGTTTAGGTACAGACATATGTCCTAAACGTCTTAGTTTTTGAACTACGGGGTGTCAAATTTTTAAAAATTAGTGTTTTTTTATAACTTTTATTCAAATTCATATGTCATTAAAAAATTTGCATTAAAAGGCATTTGTTGGCATACAAAAAAAAAACCAATGTCTTTCATAAGGGTTTGGGGTAAATATTTTAAAAAATGGTACGCCACTGCATTTATCTGAAATAAACATATTTTTTTTTATAATTCTCAGTTTGAAACCAATTTGATCTCTTGGCGTTTTTATTTGATGAAGGTTTTTGCGTAAATAGGTAGAAATCATTTTTCGGCATGGTCAAGTCCCTATCTAATTTAGAAATAAATAACAAAGGTAAGCTGTAAAATTTAATATTACACTGGTCAAAAAAAAATATATTTTTGTTTTCCTGTTCTCATGCTTAAATTCTGATTCTAGACATTGAAAAACACTTAAATTTTTATTTTTAGTTTTTAAAGTTTGCTTTTGTCTGATTCACGTTAATAAGTATATTTGATAGATACAATCATAAAAGATATACAATTAAAAGAAAAAAATATGATACGCCATTGCTTTTTCCAAAAATAAAAAAATATTTTTAAATCATCATTTATTTTGAAATACATTTGGCTTCTTTACTTTTTTTACTTCATGGCACCGTTTTCGCTAACTAAAAATAGGGCACCAGTATACTATTTTAGAATAATTTTGGTATGTCACACAAGTAAAAAACGGTTTTTATTTTTTTGCGAGAAAATGTTGCATTGGAGAAAAAAAGTCAAAGGTCAAATTTTTGGAAAGTAAATGGAGATTTTAAAAATAATTTTTATTTTTGAAAAAACCAGTGCCGTCCTATATAATTTTAAAAAAATCTCCAGTATATCCCGTTCGGAAGCCACTGGTTAAAATAATTAAAAATCCTTAACAATAAAAAATGCCAATTGGTGTTTAGAATGTGCATGTCAAATTTCATGAAAATACCTCAAACAGTTTTGAAGTTATATTTAAAAAACCATGTTTGTCCTAAAATTTTAACATCCTATAGCTTAAAAGGTAACAGGTTTAGGACATACGTTCATATGAACGTTTCTAAAATAAGCCAAAGAATGAGATTCTGTATTTTTAGCCATTAATTAAATTACACCCCGCATAAAAAATTATTCATTTTTCCCAAAAACTTGAAAAATGGCTCTTATTTCTACAAACGCAAAGTCTAATAAAAAAAAATATTTTCCTTAGTTTTGGGCTAAAAGCAACCATATTTTAATATAGAAAAGTCAGACACAAAAATCGTGT
Organism: Listronotus bonariensis; assembly: GCA_014170235.1. NCBI lineage: Eukaryota > Metazoa > Arthropoda > Insecta > Coleoptera > Curculionidae > Listronotus > Listronotus bonariensis. The sequence goes on from JACEGR010000032.1 coordinate 503,075, forward strand.
TGACCAGTTAATACGAAATAACCATGTCGAGCATTGGTTTTAATTATTTATGCAAGACCCATACATTAAATTAAAAAAAAAATTAATGGATGAGATTTGTCCCTAATTTACGGGGAATTTAAAAATATATTTTCAAAAAAATGCAGTAACGCACCATTTTTTATTAAAACATATTTACCTTAAACCTCTTATGGACGACATTGATAAAAATTAATTATTTTTGTGTATGCCAAAAAAAAATGTCTTCGGGTGCATGTGGTCCCCCAATTCTTTTTAAAAACCTGAATTGGTATAAAAGTTATTATAATAAAACAATAATTTTTTTACATTTTTAACATCCTGTAGTTCAAAAACTAAGATATTTAGGACATATGTTCATATAAAGTTTTTTTTCCTATTTTTATTGTGGAAATAGCCCTTAAAGTTTGTCATATAAAAATAAACTTTAACTTAATGCCCCGTATCTGAAACATGCCCCTCTGTTTTGCTGCAGATTGTTATTTTACTCATGACACAAATACAAGCGTATAAATTAAAATCTGCTTTGTTAGTATTGATCGCAAAATCAGGTCGTTAACTTGCAAGTCATTTAAGTGATGATACTAGTAAATAGTATTAAATTATTAAAAATAAAGTTACCAAATTTATTTTTAAAAACTTAACAGCGCAAATAAGAGAATAGTTTGCCAAAATAATAAACGTTGGTAATTTTTTTAGTTATACTAACTATAGTGAGCTATACTTGTTTTTATAAGGTGTCTTTTGTTTTAGGACAAACATACAAGTTTGTAGATACAATTTACAAAAAAAAAAGTAGGCCATACATAAAAGGGCAGATAAAACCACTATTGTATTTGTCCTAACGTCTCGAGGCTGGATTGCCACTTAATTTAGGGTCCATAACTAAAAAAGACACATTACAAAACTATTTCGTCACATGGATCTTATCAGGGGCGGTCATATCGACTTTCTGAGGGGGGCCATAGGCCGAGAAAAAGTGTGTGAGGTGCCAAAAAACAAAAATCTTGGCGCCCCTAGAAAGAAACAAAATTTTCAAATTTTTGAAGAGCAAAAACAAAAAGGTCTCCTCACCTATTTTTATTGTTGTTCTTTCATTCTTTTAATTTATAAAATTACAAAAAAACTCCCATGTATTTGAAAAGCAAAAAAAAGGTCCTTACTTCTCACTTTTCAATTCCATGATCACCCTCACCCCTCGGACCAGCCCTGAGGGGGGATATCATCATTAAATGCCCAAAATTCCCATATTTGCCATTACATATGTATGAAATACAAAGGATGTGGCATTAAAGGGGGCATGGCCCCATGGCACCCCCCTATAATATTAATAATAATAATAATAGTTTATTCATGTTTCAATTATCACAAAATAGTAATTTACACACGTCAAGAAATGATCGCCCCTGGACCTAATAGACTTAAAAAATATTGTGAGACAGGAAAGGAAGGAATAACTTATCAGAGCGTCATCGTCAGCATAAAAGTCAGCAATTAGATATAACCTAAAACTTTTAAAAAGTTTAAAACTTCTTTTTCGAAAATAAAGTTATGAACAAATAAGAGAAAAAATTTTAAGAAAAAAATATAAAAAAGTTAATTATTATCTATCCGGAATTCGACCTCGAAATCTGTGGCTTATTTGTCAACACTCGTAGCACCGTAGCTATGGACCAACTTGAGTTTTTCTTTTAATTTTAATAACATGATTAAAAAATTAAGCCATGTTTAAGAATATTTATCTTGCAGTTATTTTTGTTTTTCCTGATTATTTTAAAAAGTTGTTCCACCCTCAGTACATGCTTACTTATTTGTTAACACTTGCTTGGTAATAAAACGTTCCGTTTCTATTCTTGCCGCTAAACTACTCCTAGCTTTTTTTTCAAAAAGATGTACATTTTTTTAACCAATGAAGAGCATCGACAAAATCTTCAAAATGTGTCAAACGTGCCTCCCAGTTTAATTTTTGTTTGTTGATCAATAATAAAAATAATATTAAACAATAAAACAAATAATTATTAAAGTTAGGTTAACTTTAACTATTATTCGGCGGTGTTTAATAGTTCTTATAAACAAAACTGCCGGACGGCGGCATTTACCGATATAATAAGTAAAAACCCCGGTGATAACAAATTTATTTTTAGCGGTTTTTTATATACGTAAATAGATAAAATCGCCGAATGGCGGTTCTCTTCTTATAATTTAGCAAAACCGCCGGCGGTCGTTAAGTCAGTGCCTAACTAAAAATGCTATTAGGAAGCTAAAATTTTAATTAAATCAGTAATATACAGGGTTTTAAAACTTAAAATATTAAGAAATTTGAAAAGTAAAATACTTATTTTCCAAAATTGTGCAAGATTTTATAAGTAAATAGTGTAAAGATTTAAATTTTATTTTAAATATAAAGTTGAAGCAATTAAGTTGTATTGACTTGGTCTCCCTATTTTTAACGTAAATAAATAACAAAACCATATTTTTACAATTTTTATTAATTTTTTTAAATTAAATTACTTTTACTCTTGGTAATTTGCAGATAACTTTCTTTATACAGGGGTGTTTTTAAAAACCTACAATGGCTATATTCTCTTAACCAAGGGAAATATCTATAAAACCCGGGGCTCATATAAATCACGTCCCTTAAGCTGCACCCCAAGTGGACTCAAAACATAGGTAACCCGCATTTAGATCTGCAGTGGCAAGAAGCATTTTTCGGATTTTTACGACCTCGCGCAGTAAACAAATCGAGGGTGGACGAACATGCGCACTGGGAGAGTACAACACCGACACTCGGTGCCCTCCCTCCGCGTTCTGACCGTAACGCACATTAGCTACCGTACTCTAAACGAGAAACGCAGAAAAGGCGTCGTAAACTCTTTTCGATAATGCGGATAGCCTGTTTGGCGCCAGGCGAGTTCACCGTCGATTTGCTTGCGCACAAACCCATTTTTGGCCCATGAAATATAACTTTTGTTTCGCGCAGGTAATAACATTGGCAATCCATCAAGATGAGTGCCTCAAAATCATAAATGACAACACCCCCTATGTGGCATCTCTCTGGAAAGCCTATAAAAAATGGTTTTCGTTGGTCATACAAAAGTTGGGGTAAAATCAAATACTTACGCTTAAATTTTAGAAAAACCGTATTTTTTTATTCATAAAAACACCAGAAAATGTCCAATTATATGACTCTAAAATTTATAATAATAAGTGAAATAATACTCCCCCAAAGAGCTAACTCGCCCCGATAAAAAGTTCTGGTTAGTTCTGTTTCTGAATTGTCCTGGAAAAAAAAGTTATAGCAATTGGTCTTGGTTGTTGGGCGCTTGTGCAACAGAAATAACCAGAACTACCCAGAACTTTTGGGTTTTAGTTTTATATATTTTAATTGAATATTTTTTGGTATTCTTTATGAATAATAAAATATGTATTTTTTTAAATTAAGGGGTAGTATTGGATTTTACGTCAAATTTTTATGACCAATAAAAAATTCATAAGCTTTCCAGAAAGGTGCCACATATGGGGTGTTGCCAATAAGATTTTTAAGTGACCAAGGGTGCAGCTTAAGGGGTTGATAGTGTGTTTGTGTTTTGAAAAGTACGTCATTTATATTCCCCGAAGGCTTTATAGAAACGGTTTTTTATTAATTTTTTCATATTTATTTTGGTTTAAGCTTTGACCCAGATTTCCAGCTTACTTAAAATGCTGTTTTTAAATTGATAAATTTTGGATCCACTTTTCCTCTTGTAACACATATTCTGAGACACACTGTATAACCATTTTTTTTTAATAGGTAGACATTTTTTTCTAAAACTGGATTTCAGAACTAAAACTGATAAAATGTATGGTGTAATCTTGCCAATAAATGCCGTACCTATTGCATACAACTAAACATACATATATATTAGTATTCAAGTTTATTACCAGAATTAAAGGATTTTTCTGAAATAAACGTTTCGTAATTGTTATGTCAAAAGCTAATTTTCATACTGGAGTAGGGTGAAAGCATAATATCCAAATGACGACACCAATACGTTAGGGGTCGTGGTGTTACGTCATAGTGATGCTGCTCCGTGCGTATTTTCATGAAGTTATAATAGCCAACGATATTGTCGTTAAAACTTTACAGCTAATTTTTCAACTTGTAGAATTTTTACTTTAGAGAACAGAGAGCGATAGTAGGCTTCAGGTGCAAATATTGCAACTTGGGCGAGATGACGGTATATAAAGCGCAGAAATGAGCGCCAATTTTTATTTTCAGTAAACATTTCAGAGAGCGTAGTCAGAAAGGAAGGCGTTGTGGCGCTTTGGCCTGGCGATCAATATAGTCCTGAACGTCCCGCCTCATTCCTCCAAAATCAGACAGAGTTGAGTTGAGGTAGACGGCAGTTAGCGCTCTCCAGGACTGAATGTCCGCTAGTGACAGAGTCGCAACTTCCACATCTTACACCCGAAAATGTTTGTGATTAATTAAAAACTTAACTTTTTTTTCATTCTTTTGGCAAAGTGCAATGGTCAATCGATGTGTTTTAGTTCTTTTTCTGACAATTTTTTATTTTTCAACGTAAGTAAACAATCTATTTAAATTCTTTTAGTATGCCTTATGTCCTCTTTAGTTAACTCAATTTTCCTACGTTTAAGATGATTTCCCGAAGGTTAAAATTGAATATTTCCGCAAATATTTATAGTTGTTAATTTTTTACCAGGGTAATTTAAACAGAAAAAAAGCTTAAAATTTCTATTTATTTTTCTTATACATGTATTTTTTTCTTTGATAGTTTGTTTCTTACCTTGATTTGAAAATTTTAAGGTAAAATTTATAAAAAAAAATTTTGCAACCGATGTTATTATTTATGTTATTAAAAAAATCAGTTTTTAAGTTTTAAGGGAAAGAATATGAAATATTTTTAAATGGGCAATTTGACGTTTTTTTACAAAAAACATACAAATGCATATTTGTTTTAATTCGTCCACATTAACGATTTTATTATCAAGACGTCCATTAAAATGTATTAGTTGTGTAAATATACATTGGTCAGTCAACTAAAGAGCTAAACCAGAATTCATAACTTTGACCTATATACAGAATTTTCTCTTAGTTTCGTTCTTTTTAATACATTTTCAGATATAAAAGATTAAATTAGGATTTTGAAATAAATAAGGAAGAAACTATTGACATTAGTAATAATTGTTATATCTTTACGTTTTTTTTACTTTTTATCATCGTTTATAAAGGTATATTTTCTTGTGTCAAACTTTAAAATAAAAGTAGTGTACCTATATTGACCATAAAAAGTAGAGGAACCAACTATTCAATAAAAACAAAAAAAAACAAAAAAAAAAATAGGTAAAATAAATTATTTTCAATTTTTTTTCAATAACGGAGGTACTGCCTGCCCTCTGTCATTTGCCTCTTAGATATACTCTACTAAAAATAAACAACTAAATATTATATGATAATGGAAAAAGCTTTAAGTTTATTTAAACATTTTAAAATTTGTTTTATACCAACCTCTACTAATATTATAAAGAGGTAAAGTTTGTAATCGTGTTTGTTTGTAGGGGCTAATTTTTGGATATACTGAACCGATTATAAAAATGATTTCACAATCAAAAGGCTACACTATTTTTTAAATCCGAATAAGCTAAATCGCTAAAAAAGTTAACTCGCCGTACAAAAATAAAATTAATATTTTTTTTTGTGTTTTACGGCACTTTTAAGCAAGTTAAAAGTTTACCAAATTCTATTTATGGCCACACAACTCCATAAAGCAATCACATAAAATAAATAATAGTTTAAGAAAACTAAAAAACACGCTTTTATATGCAATCGAACTAAAAATTAGAAAATAATTTTTCATTACAAGAGTTTGTCACTTCAGAGTAAAAAGCGTGGGGTGCTTAATATATTAAATGTTATAATTATTCTATTTGCAAATATCTGTTTTTTTAACTATTATTTATTTTTCATTTTTAGTTCGATATATCAATTAGTTTTTTAAAATAAATGCTCCAGTTTATTCACTAAAAATTCCTTCGCCATTTTGTCAAGAGTAGTATTAGGACATTTATTTATCCTGGCGGTCCTAATCAGGATAACGGGATACTGTTTTTAAATTATTGCATTGTCATCGGTCCTTGATACGTGTGCAAAGTTTCAAAGAAATTGAATCGCTGGAAATTGGTAAAAATTAGTCTCAAAGATTCCGTTACATAGATAGATAGATAGATAGATAGTTACAACCCAAGCTAATAAAAGCGTGTTAAAAAAGCATTTCATTCTAAATAATTTGGTACGTCATAGGTGGTATTTCGAAAGAGGTTTTTTCAAAACGCATTTAATAAAATATTTCTAAACATTAACATCAAATGGTAATATTGATTTACGAGAAAATCATTCATTTATTCAGTGTTTAAAAAGTCTTACTCGAAACATAGCCCATGTGGAATAAAATGTTATTTTTAGGATATAGTAAGAAATATTCCTTGTTTTATTAAACAAAAGCTATGGTTATAAATGGAATTTTTAAAACTTTTAACTCTTCTGGAAAATTTGCAATAAACAATAGACCATCAATTTCGTTTTTTTACATGGCCACTTAAAATTAATCGTTTTCGCTTTATCATGGCAGTCTAAATAAAAAGATTAAAATTATTTTTTAAAGCAGAAGTGTCAAAAAATTACAAATAAGGTGTCATTGTATTTAGAATGTTAAAACTATTGAAAAAAATAAAGTATACTACTGGTGCCATTTTAAATTTAAAAGAAGCGGCTTTTCGTTTAAACCGGAAGTAATAGAAAACAAGAAAATAAATTAACCAATGCTCTTTAGGTCAAATATCGATATATTAAATTTTATTTTTTCATTTTAAAAGGTAAAGAAGTTTTAAGGGAGTATCACACTAAAAAGATCAATATATTTTTTCAGCTGGCGCAAAGTACTTGGCCGACCAGAAAAGTAGTAATTTTTATGTGTACCGGGTAATAAATTATATAAACATAATATCTTAAATGGTTTTATTGTACTAAAAGCTAAAGAAAATTCGGTGAGTCCTAGCTACCAGATCGCACCAATCTTCTGATTAATCTGGACTATTGATCACACAAATAATAAAACCGTTGGGCGTAGCGTATCCAGATTAAATATTTTAATAGAAATTTGTGTGCTCAGCGATTTGATTACTTGCCTGATCAATACCCCAGATTGATGAGAAGATTGGTGCGATTTAGTAGCTAGACTTATCGAGGTATTTTTTAACTTTTAGTACAATAAAACCGTTTTAACGTATCGATGCTAATTCTGAATTTAAAAATATTTGCCAATTATCTTGGTTTTAACCGAAAGTAGCGTCGGATTTTTACATTTTAAATAAAACAAAAGAAATTGACTTATAATGGCTGTACTGGGAAGTTTATTTAAGGTGTGTCTTCACTTAGCGAACGTATACGTATATATATATATATATATATATATATATATATATATATATATATATATATATATATATATATATATATATATACAGGGTGATTCACGGTCAATGGTAGGTTAGGACGTTTATAGAAAACGGAACGAAGAATTTTTCTGAAAATTTGGCATCTTACATTTTCTTACCTGTTCTATCGATCTAAAATATTTTCAGCATTGCGACGTTGCCGCTTCTATCAAAAATTCCTAGAAACTTTATTTTTTTAAATAGAACACCCCCTATATTAACAAGTTTTTATATTCGCCCTTTTATTATAAAACTTTTTTGTTAATATTGCCCTATACCTATCTCAATCGGTTTTCGAGATAAAAAATAATTTGTGTTAAATATGGTCCAAAACATGGCCCTAATTAAACTTAAGTAAATTAGTGCTCTCAATTCATGAAAAGTTGATGTTTTTGTGGTAGTTTAGACAGACACGATGTATTTAATTTACACCGAGAAATCGACTCCATATCATACAGGGCGTGCTAAAATTACTATTATTTCCGTTATTCTTAAAAGGGGTCAAAAGATCATTTTTTCAAATGAAACCCCCTGTATATTACTCAAAAAATTTAAAGATGAAGAAGAATGCTTTAAGATGACATATCATGTCCCTATACCTAAATCATTAAGTTTTCTTAATAAGCCGCTTTTTGTGAAAAATTATTTTTAAAGAATTTAATTTTAAGTAACCATGGAAATATCAAGGTTATGACACTTTGGTGACTTTTATAAGTAACTTATAAACAGTTATTGACTTCTTCTCTTCTTGAGTCTTTAACATAATCTTCCAAAATGGATAGTGATAAAAAAATGGGGTTTCAAGAAAAATTTGAACTAAATGTTTTCTGTATTTTTAAGAAGAATAAAATTAGCTTATTTATTTATGATGACACACTGAATGCTCAGAGATATCTCAAAATACTAAGGAAGACTGTTACCCTTTTTGTCGATAATTTGTCTTTAGAGGAATATAGGAATTCGTGGTTTCAAATGGACGGATCGCCAGCTCATTGTACCCAGGAAGTTTCCAGGGAACTTTACGAAATGTTTGACGATCGTTGGTTTAGGCGCTTGGGGCCATGGATTGGCCACCGAGATTACCCGATTTCACGCAGCTTGACTTTTTTTTTTTTGGTGTTTTAAAAGAAAGGGTGTACATTACTCCAGTACCTCCTAAAGAAGAACTGCGACGGCGAATAGTGCGGTGTATTGAAGATCTGGATCCCCATCAAATTGAAAAAGCAACCACGAGTCGTGTACAAAAGCACATTTTAAAATGTTTAGAATGTTATGGACAGTTTCAGCATTTATTTTAAAAATTTGTTATTTTAGTTGTTATTTTAATTCGTCCTAATTATGTTATTTTCTGTACTTTCACATGTTAATTTAATTATTTTGTAGTCGTACAAACTTCCTCTCGTTCATTGGTCTTAATTCAGGATACATTTGGTTAAATTTTTTGCAACTTCTGGTAATTATTTGATCACACTGTCCGTGTAAAATAAATAATTTCATAAAATTCAAAGTCACCAAACTGTCATAAGCTTGATATTTCCATGGTTACTTAACATTAAATTCTTTAAAAAAATTTTTACAAAAAAGCGGATTTATTAAAAAACCTTGATGATTTAGGTATAGGGACACGATATGTCATCTTAAAGCGTTCTTTTGCATCTTTAATTTTATTGAGTAATATACAGGGGTTTCATTTGAAAAAATGGTCTTTTGACTCCTTTTAAGAATAACGGAAATAATAGTAATTTTAGCACGCCCTGTATGATATGGAGTCGATTTGTCGGTGTAAATTAAATACATCGTGTCTGTCTAAACTACCACCAAAACATCAACTTTTCATAAATTGAGAGCGCTAATTTACTTAAGTTTAATTAGGGCCATGTTTTGCACCATATTTAACACAAATTATTTTTTATCTCAAAAACCGATAGAGATAGGTATAGGGCAATATTAACAAAAAGTTTTATAATAAAAGGGCGAATATAAAAACTTGTTAATATAGGGGTGTTCCATTTAAAAAATAAAGTTTCTAGGACTTTTGATAGAAGCGGCAACGTCGCAATACTAAAAATATTTTAGATCGATAGAACAGGTAAGAAAATGTAAGATGCCAAATTTTCAGAAAAATTCTGCGTTTCGTTTTCCATAAACGTCTAACCTACCATCGACCGTGAATCACCCTGTATATATATATATATATATATATATATATATATATATATATATACACTATATACACTTCTACGTGGTGTTGCCAGATTGTGCACAGTTTTCCTAACTTAAAAAAATTCGAAGTCGTACTTTTAGTTGTAAATTACTTTTTTAATTAATGTGATTAAAATATTAATAAATATTTGCCGAAAAAATTGTGCCTAAATAACCTTATGTATAAAATTTTGGTATCATTATTGTGGCATTTATAGAACCAAAAATGATTTGTTTTCTTTTTAATTTCTAGGTAAATTCTATATGAGCTAGTTGCTTGAATTTTTTAGATTTTTTACCTTTTAGTATGGCTACATGCAAGGCGAAATTTTAAACTTCTGATAGTATTATAGAATTATTTGACATTTAGGAAAACGAATTAAACCCTTCTATTATAGTTTTTCAGGTGTGACCGCTTCGGTCCTGGTCACAGATTTTGTGCGTATAGAGAAAAAAACATGCAAAGTCCAAGCCGATAAAATACTCATTTAATTTTGGTGGTATTGGTTTAACGTTCTTAAAAAAATCTAAAAATATACAAAAAGTAAAACGTTGATTAAAATTATAATTTTTAAATAAATAAACACAGTTAAATAGTAAATTTAGATAAGATATAAAATTTGTAAAAGAGAATTTTCATATTTTTTAATTTGTATTTAATAATTTTATAATGCCCCCTTAAATAAGTAAGGATAAAATGATTTATCAATTTACCCACCCAGTTTGCTGAATTAAATGCCTTTTTTGGTTTTTTAGTTGTTCAAGTTCCAATGTAAAGATCAATTTTCGTGAAAAGGAAAAAGAAGTGCTGGATCAAATTTTAGGACCAGGTAGATACGATGCGCGAATACGACCGTCTGGGGTAAATGGGACAGGTGAGTTACACTCTATCTCTTTCTGAGGTATTTAGGGAAGCGATGAGCGAGCGAGAGAGCGAAGCCAAACAGGAAGACAAGTTTTATTATTGTTTACTTCAGCTGTTAATTGTAAATATGTAATAAATGTTAAACTGTAAATTTAATGAAAAGAGGGACTATTAATTATATAATTGTGCTTTTTATTATATCCCTCTATATATTTTTTAATCTATATTTTTCGGCGTTTTAAATTTATGACAACTCTGACAAATTAAAGTCTTCAGCGTCGAGGTTTAAATGTATAAACGTAAAACCCCTCATATCTGTAGATGGGCCAGCGATTGTACGAGTTAACCTGTTTGTTCGGGCCATTACGACCATAAGCGACATAAAAATGGTAAGTGGAGGTCACCCCTTTCTTGTAGATAGCTTAGAGGTGCTCCACGTTTGCTACAACAGGCCATAGGGGATCCTTGCAGGTACCCCTTTTACTTAGCACGATCGCCTGCTGTTTTTCACACCCTTTTACATACGCCAAATGAGCTTTTGCAGCTTTTGGAACAAGTGTTGTTTCTACAAAATAATTATATTTTTAGTGTTCAATAAAATGGGCTTCTAAATAAAAAAAATACTTAAATATCAAGGATTTGAACCGAAGGTAATGGGTTAAAATCTTATCCAAAACCATAGAGGGAGTCACTAATAGGTGCAAAAAATTCTACCATTAATTATTGTAGCCATTTAGTACTTAACTTTTGAATAAAAATCCTATTCTTTAACTTATTTTCCTTAAAAAGGTATATGTCTGTGGTAAAAGTTGATTTAAGCAGCTGTTTTTAATATACTGTATAAGCATAAGCTAAAAGTATATCGGCCAGTAAAGCAACAACAAAGGATGTACGTGTGTCATTCAATCCGAAATGTTTACATGCCGCTATTTACTTTACTCTTTCCTCATATTGCCTATGTGGTATGTTATTTAGCTAATCCGGTATATTAGTTTAGGAAATTTACGTCCTATACGTATAGCCAGGTATACGCAGGGCCGCCAAGAGCCGTGTTGGGCCGGGTTACAAGTAGAAAATTACAGGCCCCCTTAATATAGAAACAAATTCACCAAAAAACGCAGAGCAAAAAAAAGTCGGTACCATTCTTTGTATTTGTTTTTATTTTTAACCCCATTTACGTTTTAGATCCCGCGCGGGCCCTCCCATTCAGTCCGGTCCCCGGTAATTTGCATCGCCTTCGATGCCATCTGATCTATAAGAATGGTTATGCTTAGATAATTTAAAGAAAAATAAAATTTAAATAAACTTATGTTCTAAATGTCTTAACTTTTTAGATATACAGGGTTATTATTTTTAAGTCGGCACTATTGCTAACTTGTTTATTATTGGAGATACGACGTCGGTTAAATTAGCAAAGTAGTAGCATTTTTGCGCTGATTAACGTACTGCCAACAAAAAAACAATTTAACTTCGGGTTTTTGATTTATTGCAAAAAATATACTTTTTTAAATGAAACATCCTGTATATTATATCCCTATTCGAAAAATCTATTAAAGACCATTAAAATAAGTTCTCATGTGTTATATCCAATTTTTAATAGTTACGGAAATATGGCCATCCTCGGGAATTTGATAGTAAACTGGCATTTTTCAAATAAAATACCCTGTATATTGTATCACCATTAAAAATATATTTTTAAGAGCTTTAAGAAAACACTAAATTTGATACATCTATCTCTTACTGTTTTGGAAATATTACCATCTAAAAAATAGAAGATATTATGACTATTTTATCCTCGACACTAAACTTAGTGCTTATAGAGTGGAGCTGCACTATGGGATAGAAATGCATTATTTTGACCAAAAAGCAACTTTGAAATTTTAATGGCTTATGCTGTGTATTTAAAACACATATACACAAGATTATAAAAGAATTTGACTACTCTTATTAGGTTAATAGGAAAAAAGAATAAATACCTCTTTGGTATTTTAAGAATCAATAAAAATCATACAACTAAAAATAATTAAATATTAAATAAAAAATGTTTTAACTTCGAAAACGTCGAAAAATTTGCAATAGTTTATATTATTCTTACCTATGTAAACATAAATGAATAACATTTAATCTACTAAGTTTATTTTTTTAGTATACTATGCTAATAATAAAAGAACTTAAATAATAAAAGCTATTGTTGTGTTTTTGATGCAAAGTTTCGCGAAATATCGCTACTTTTGTCAAACATTTTTTTAAAATTTTCTTTATCAGTTTTAGTACAAACAATTGCCTTGCTACTTTTTGCTACTTCTGAGTGTAAGGACAGATACAAGTTTTTTATAATTTACCAGGTTTTTCATTTTAAAATTAATATTTTTTTGTCCTACACTGTATATCTTAAAGATAAAAGCATTCCAATGAAAGATACGGATTCTACACAATCTACACATCAAAATAGTGTTTTTATTTATTTTATACGTTAAAAAAAGTTGGTAAGATGTAACTTTATTACGCTTCTAAGGATAATTAAAAATTATTATTCAGATTTGGATGGTCATATTTCCGAAACTATATAATATAGACATATTAAATATGGTATTTTTTAGCTTTTTAAAAATATTTTTGGTGGTGATATAATATACAGAGTGTTTCATTAAACAAATCATACTAATTGTCGTACCCTTTATATCATATGAGATAATTATCATCCGATTGCTGATTAAAAAACTACCGAATCAACCAAACATGCTAATATTTTAGTTTATTTTGTACAATAAAACATAATGATGTTAAGGGGGTGTAAATTTATAGTTATATGTAATAAGTTTTCATTTCCCAAAAACCATCTGTAATATAGCATTATATTTTTTAAAATATTTTTCCAGTAAAGAGCACCTTATTTTAAGTTAGATTGATAAGTTTCAGAATTTTGGCCAAAAATTTAATTTCTATCTTATAGTGAGCTGTAAAGATAATAAAAATTTAACATAATTTTCAGATTTGAATGGCCATATTTTCAAAACTATAAGAGATAGGCACATCAAGTGTGGTATTTTCTTAAAGCTCTTTAAAATTTATATTTATTGGTGATGCAATATACAGGGTGTTTAAAAATGCCAGTTTACTAACAAATTCCCGAGGATGGCCATATTTCCGAAACTATTAAAAATTGGATATAACACATGAGGACTTTTTTAATGGTCTTTAATAGATCTTTTAAATACTAATAAGCGTTTCATTAAAAGAAGTATATTTTTTTGCGATAAATCGAAAACCCTATGTTCAATTGTTTTTTGTTGGCACCACTTTAATTAATGGAAAAAATGCTACTACTTTGCTAATTTAACCGACTTCGTATCTCTAATAATAAAGAAGTGCTTTGTAGTGCCGACTTAAAAATGATCACTTTGTAGAGTGGTAAAAATCTCACATTTTTAAATCTTTACTCCTGTATGTCAAAATGAAGTCATTTAAACCATAATTTTAATTAAACTTTTTATTGAAATTACTTAAGCATTTACACTTTTAAGATCGGCATCCTATGAAACACCCCGTATAGTTTATATCTATCTATTCATGTTGTATGTATTTTTTTTAAATCTAGATACTCTAAAAACGGGTGCTCACTTTTACCACTTATACCTTTTTAGTAAGTTAAGTTAAAGAATAAGAAACATTTTGATTAAAAAGGTAAATTTAAAGGGGCTCAATAAAGTTATTATGTTCTTAATTTTGTAAAATACCTCAGGTGGCGACATCTAAATTTTACAAAAAAACAGATTCTAATATTTTACTCCCCAACCCTCTCTAGCAAAATATTGTAATAATACACCTTTTGTTAACAACATTATTTAAAAAATACTTAAATTAGATTGATCTCCTGACATACTGTACGTCTGAATTCACTCCACTTTTATTTATTTTAAAAACTCTTGACGATTTTCTTAAAACATTAAAACGAAAAAACATTAACATCTTTAAATACCCCAAAATTTAAAATTTATTTTCTAGGGCCTTGGCAATCTTAAAAAATTAGGAAATAAAAAAATCCTAAGGAGAAAGGTTCTTTGTTAAAAAAACATGGTGTAGTGGAGAAAGTTGTAATAACATGTATAATGTCAAAATATATGGGTTGGCCGGCCCTGCTTATAATAACTTTTTATCTATTGCACCTTTCTTTTTTATTTTTGGAGGAAGATGTGTTTTATTTATCTATTAACCCAATTGTAGATAAATACGATTCCTGATGCAACGAGGTTAAATACAGAATTTTAAAAAGTCCCGTAAATCCAGTCCTGATTAAATTTGTCTGTCTGTATCAGCTCTTTAAAAGTCAAAAAATTGGTGCAACAAAAAAATGTATTATTAGTTAAAAAGTGTGCAAGTTTAATTTTGTCCACACTGTATCATGAGATTTTGGTCTGCTTGAAATTTCAGAACATCCTGTACCTAGTAAAATTAAACAACAATGAATTTTTAAAATACCTTTAAATTAACTGTTCCAAAAGCTCAAAATGTTTTAGAACTACACAATAACCCGTTTTTAGTATTAGAATTTTAAGATACCCATACAGGGTGGCCATTAACTAATGGTAGACAGAGAAACCACAGATTCCTTATAATGCCATAATACTAAGATTTAACTAAACATACCTATATCGAAAAGGTAATAAGATGGGAGATACAGGATATCAAAGTGAGTTTTTACTGTTTTACTCTGATATTAGATACCGGGGGCATACAAAAAGTGCCGACAAATTTAGGGTAGCGCCCTCTTACTCAAAAATAATATCGAATCTGAATAGCTTATGTCGAAAACCTCCTAAATAACAAGTTCTATTATGGTGTGGTGTGGGTATTTACCCTGTATTTTTTATTATTATCAACGTTTGATTTTATGTATGTTTAATTAGAACTTATTATTTTGGCATAGGGAATCTGTGGTTTTCCTTGTAGAAATAATTATTGGACACCTTGTATATCCTAAAATATTAGGTTTAGTCAAAGCATCCCGAAGTATAGAAGCAGTTAGAATTTTTGTGAGATTAGGATATAGACTTAAAACGTGCATAGCCCTAATCCTTCATAGAAATATTTTAATAGGTTATTAAAATATAAGATATTTTTGCAGGTAGTAAGTGTACATACAATCCGTAACAATTAAAACGAGTCACCCTCTTTAATTCCTTTATTTGTACACTTACAAAAAGATCCTTACACGTCTATTTTTATTTTTAGGAGGACACTTTTTTGTGTCAAAATTTACTTGGTCAGGTTTATTTCCTTCCCTCACCAGACCAAACGTCAAATAGTTTTAAGGAGAAAGGGTGTTATGTGATACCTCAGCTTAAAGGGTTTTAAATTTTCTCTGCAATGGTCTTTAGTTTTGTCAAAATTGATTCAGTAGTTTGAAAAAATGCACGCAAATTTTGGGTTATTCAGCCCGTGGCTCACCTCTATAACTTTTTTAATGTTAAAAACATTAAAATAAAATTTGGCTCGTAGGTGCATAACATAAATATGCATTTTTAGAGAATTTATTTGTTTGCTCTTACTTTTAGTTAAGCCGGGAAACAACCTTAACTTTCCTATATTAAATGAGACATCCGGATTATTTTTACTAATTTGATTACAAAATGACATTCCGAGTACTATGACGGTACATTTGCTGAATTAGTATTTAAAGTAACCGGTGGAGTGTCATAATACCCAAAATGTCACTTTCTATTACAATTGGTAAAAAAAACCGGGTGTCTTAATTAAAAGAAGAAAATTAAGGTAGATTTCGGCTAAACACAAAACAATAGGAAACAAAAATTATTAAAAACCATATTTATGTGATATACCTCCATGCCAAATTTTATATTGACATTTTAAACAATAAAAAAGTTATTAAATTAAGTCAACGCGTACAAACCCCAATATTTAGGGTAAATTTTCTTAAAAATTACTGAACCGAGTTAAACAAGACTTAAGACCATTAAAGCGAGAATTTAAAACTTTTAAAGATAAGGTATTACTTGACCCCCTTTTTCATTTGAACTTTTTGTCGTTTGTGTTAATGAGGGAAGAGGATACCCTTAAACAAGTAAATTTCAAAACAAAAATGTCCCCCCAAAAATAAAAGTGACGTAAAATGAAAAACACAATTATACGGGGTGGCTCGTTTCAATTGGAATGCACTGTATATACTGTGTAATTTAATTGATTGCTAAAAATACAGGATATGATTCCTTAGCCCATTTTAGGAAAAAAGTTCATGATTAACATATGTACTAAACTATTTAACTTTTAAGCTATAGGGTGTTGAAGATTAAGGAAAAAAATCGTATTTTTATCATAACTTTAAAACTGTTTGAGATTTTTTAATGAAACTTGGCACGCACCCATGGGCGTTTTTAAATGTAGAAGATTTTTAAATATTTTTACCAGGGCATCCATACGGGATATTATACTGAAGATTTAAAAAAATATGGTACATCATTGATTTTTTTTATAAATATCCTAAAATGGGCTAAGGAATCATAACCTGTATTTTTAGGTTATCAAATAAATTACACCCTGTATATAACGTATTTATTAACTTACCTTGGTACCAAAAATTCAAGAATATTAGAAACTTATTCAATAAAAGTGTTATTTTTTTTGTATAAAGTAAAATAGATCTTAGCTACCATTTTAAAGAAATACACAGAATTACTCTAAGAAGTGCTAAAAAATGCTACCACAAATTTTTAGGCTGGAACATAACGGTCTTACCCAACTTACAACTTACCTCAGGCAGGAATGAATTTGGAAATCGAGTGTCAAAAGTTCAATATGGTTTTAGTTTTTTAAAAATTATTTGTTAATAATTTGTGTGTTGTCATAATATTAAACAGAAAGGGTTTTGTAGGAAGTAAATAAAAATCTTCTCTTATTTTAATTGTGAAATTTTTAATTCATAACATAATAATACCGAAATATCCTTTTTAACTTACTCTGTATTTACCTTTTTACATAAAAACTCTGATTCTTTAACATCTCCCATACCTAAAAACGTACACGTGGTTAAAGTTAATTTAAACAGTCGTTTTGGGATTAAAAAAACTTCCTGTATGGCCAGGTCTAAAATATGTATAAGTTTAAGAATATGATGCTAATCGTTAAAAATGTAAATTATTACTTGCTTTTATGAAGAAAAAGTCAACTAAAATTATGTTCTAATTATTTTTGTTGCAAGAAAATGAGAATAAAAAATTTGAGACCACCGTGCCACAAAATCTTGGTTAGTAATAAAGTATAAGTGTGTGAGGTACAACGTATGTGTCTCAGAGCATCAGCTCAACATTTAGGTGAGGTACAAACCTTGGCAGTCAACGTGCTAATTTCTTGACAATATTTATGACTAAAAGAATTTTTTATTATTATTTTTACTCAGATAACACCCAAGATTACCATTTTCCTACGTAAAATTTCAAACTATTATAATTTTTTCCTGCCTCTTTCTTAATCAAGCAATACTTTTTTTTGGAATGGGAGGCTTGGCAATCCCATGAGTAAAAACTTTCAAATTTGTTGCGTACTAGAATTTTTAGACGATCATGTATACATTTCTTAAATTTAAATTATATTAATGTTTTATTTATGTATAATTAGTTATTAAATTACTTATAATTCTAATTTTCAATAATCTTTATTAAAATTATACGCAAAGTGATACTTTTAAAATTATGTGACAAACCATGAACTATAGGAACTAATACCGGACTATGATGAAAATGTTTTTTCAGTTAATGTCATGCGTTTACTGTTACATTAAATGTATACAATACACTAATTTAAGGTATGAAAAAAATATGAAACTCTCATAAATAGTTACTTTTCTAAAAACTTTATATGGTGTATCAGGCATTTTTTATGATAACACACAAAAAAAGTTTTTTTAACGATCCTAGAAAAAATATTGATTTTTAAATCTTAAGCGTCCTGCATGTAAAAATTATGACATTAAGGACATAGGTTTATTTAAACTCTTCTTCTTAAAATCATCCAAGAATTTACCCACCTAAGGATCAGCATCTTATCATTAAATACTCTGTATAATTTAAAACTAGCTGGCTACTCAATCTACTGTTACCACGGATATCTTTTTTAGAATAAAAAATATTAAATAATAATTATTTGTATCCTACAATAAAGTATATAATGGCTCAAAAAAGCTATCTTCTTAAAAAAAGGTGTAAAGCTGCGTTCAGACTTGCAACAATTCGCCAAACATCCGTCCAAACAAACCTACCTATTTGCGCGCTCCTTTGATGCCAAAAACCGACTGCGAAATCATTCCCTAAGACCTTGGAACGACGTGAATTCCGTCCACGTCCACGTCCGTGCTGTTTGGGGCTATGTGGAGCGCTATTCATCGCGGCGAATTGTTACAAGTATGGACGCAGCACAAGATACCACAGGTTTCAATTTGTCCTTCCACCTAACTCTTTTTACCAGAATTATCTACATCCACATGCTGGGTTCGATTATCATATTTTAGCCTCAGAAATATGTGGTAGTGTGTTTTCCGCACCGTTTAGAGACAACCCGTGTATGCAACAAGCGCAAATGTTTAAAATTAAAAGAATAAAATCAAAATTATTCCTTGTTGAATATGGATGTACATGTGAAAACGTATAATTATTATTTTTCAGTTTAACATATAAAACTTTTAATTTGCTTTTTCTTATATGTTTGAAATTTTTAAAATTATTTCCATGTTCTTGCTAATTACTAAATGACGAGACATCACATTTTAAATCGGTAATCTTTGATATACAACAATCACCTAAATGATAATGACCCCAAATTGAATATATGTTTTGTATTGGTTCGGCGGATTCATTTATTTGGGTACACGCCAAATCTGACCGGTTTTCCGAAAGCAAAATAAAGAAAAAAACAAAAACCTAAAAATAAAATTACTAACTAGAAAACTAAAAATCGACGTTTAGGTGGCAAGTCTGCCACCGTTGTCAAGATAAAATTAAATAAAAATAAAAACTTGAAATGTAAACTATTATTTAGGTCAAAAATTTTAACATTTAACTAGAGCTTAAATTTTTAGAACATTTAGAAAAAATTTGACATTATCTGTAAAATTTTGTGTCATGATTGACATACATAGCTTGGTGCTGGTGTGTTTATTATTTATAATACAAAAAAGGTGAAGAGTTACTTGACTTTGAGTTTTTCCAAGACAACTTAGCATCAAGCAAAGGTAACCATGTATTATTTAAATTACCAGATATAGATTTCTTTATTTAATAATATACCGGGTGTCAATTTGAAAACTTCCACCCTTAATATCTTTCTTGGAGTTAAAAATGGCAAATCGGAAAGACCCGTCAATTTTATTTGTAAGGGGGACACTTAAAAATGAATATTTTTAGCCTTCTTGTTTCAACCCCCACAGGAGGGGGTAGATGTCTATAGAATATTAAATGGGAATGGGGTCAGTGATACATCATTTTAAAGCTCCTGACGAGTGCTTTATAACCCTAGAATATGAAGTCAATATCTTCACCTATTACAAATGGCGGTACTTTAAAAATTACCTAAATACCTGATTTGGATGGCCATATTTCGAAACTAATAAAGTTAGATGTGTACCTAATGTGGTGTTTTCTTAAAGCTCTTTTAAAAGGTCTTTTTAATGGTAAAATAATATACAGGGTTCTTAAATAAAAATATGTACTTTTCTTCTACCTGTATATTACTACACCAATTATCACCATTAAAAAGACCTTTAAAGAGCTTTAAACACCACATTAGGCCACATCAGTTTCGAGCTATGGCATCAAATCAGGCTGTTTGATGACACAAGTACCACCGACCTGGCGTGAAGACGACTTCTGTTCACAGGAGTTATAAAGCCTCGTCAGGAGGCTTTTAAATGTTAATCTGACCCCATTCCCATTACAACTGGTGACATCTACCTCACAGAGATTAGCAGAAGGCTAAAGATATTCATTTAAGTAGTGACGACTCTTTTCCGATTTGATAAATATTTTGCTTCAGAAAAGATATTAAGGAAGTGAATTTCAAATTGACACAGTATATCATTTCTTAATAAAAGGGGAAAAAAGAAAGTGCGTCCTAAATAGATAAGATAAATGTATAACATAAATTAGCATCAATATCTGTTAATTTAATAAACACATGGTTACATTTGCTTAATGCTGAGGTGTCTTTTAGAAAAACTTAAAATCAACTAACTTAACTTTTTTTTATATTATAAATAATAAATACAGCAGCAACCAGTTATCTATGTCACTCACTTATAACACACAATTTAATATTTAATGTCAAAAATATTTCAGAATATCCCAAAAAGCCTTAGCTTAAATTTTACATTTGGACCTTGATAATAGTAAACTTCTAAAGTATTTATTTAATTTAATTTGTTTGACAACGGTGACAGACTTGCCACCGAAACGCCAATTTTTAGTTTTCTAGTAATTTATTTGATTTTTTGTTTTGGGATTTATTATTTTGTTTTACGAAAAGCGGTCAGATTTAACGTACCCAAATAAATACGATTAATAATTTAGATGACCTTATTTAATTTTTTTTTTTGTTTTAGAGAGTCCTCAGTCCTTAGTATGATTTTTCTTGAAAATGTGTTATTTATTTTTGTATAACATAAATGCAGTTATGAAAGACACAATAGGTGTAATATAATTAAAATATTTATTTTAAATTTAAGAAAACCTTTTCTAAAACAAATAAAAATTAAATTTTATCCAATTAAAAACTAAGTAATACTAAACAGTTTATTTTTAATTTTCGTATTATTACAAAACATTATTACTTTTAATACGGCTGAAAATATATCAGTCGTGATTTAGTGGATGCCAATTTAATTATGTCGACAATAATTGGGTTCAGGGACAAAATGTCAGTGCAGCGTAAAATTTGTTGTTTTGCTAATTGGGACCCTGTGACCTGTAGCATCTGTAACATTACTGATCTAAATGAAAAATTGTTACAATAAAACGTTAAAATTGCAACAAAATAAGTATCTCAGGAAAATAAATGCATGGACAATACACGAAGGCTAGAAGCCTAAATACTAAAAGTATCGTAAGCGTCTTGAGCGAGGTAATAGAGAGAACAATTCCCTGTCCTGTCAACAGACACGGGAGTTAAATACCTGAATATTTGGGAGGGTGGGGGTTAAGGAAAGACTTCCTCGGGCAGCAGGTTTAGCATTCTAGAAACTCTAGAAATAAAATAATGAACAAAGTAGGAAGTTCGGAGCAAGTCGTATAGGGATGCATACGTGCGGCACCACGAGTTTCTTTGTTGGGAACCTTGAGTGGGGGAATTATATTGGACAATTCTTCAGAGCACAAGAAATGGAAAAACCTATTTAAAAGCAATAAATTTCCCACAGCTCGACGATGGGCAAAAAGGGAAGCTTTGCTGTAAGTGAAGGATCATTAGTGAGGCGAACAGCTCTTCTTTGAATGAAATCAAAAATGCTAAGCGTTATGAGGGACGCCATGTCCCAGATATGGGAACAATATCCCAGAGTGGGTCGGATTTGGGTACATACAAAATGTATAAATTAGAAGGTAAAACTACTCTTTGGTTCTAAAGATAAATCCAAGCTTTTTTGAAGCTACCGTGGCTATCGATACAATGTGTTTATGCCAGTTAAGGTTATTATCAAATGTGACGCCCACAAAGTTGAAGATGTCTTTGTTCTGCAAAACTTGACCGCTTATAGGTAAAGGATCAATATTTATTGATTCTTTTCCCAACAAGAAACATAATTGTGTTTTGAATGCATTAAAATGGACAAGATATTTGGCGCCTCAAATCAATATTAAATTAGGGTACTGTGAAAGAGATATCTGCATTGCTTTGCATTTGCTTTCCAAATCAGGTTTAGAAACCTGAAATCTGACTACTATCGTCGGCGAAACTAAGAATGGAATTAGTTGTGGACGAGAAATGGTCATTGATGTGCAGAAGAAACAAAGTTAGTGCCGGAATTGAATCCAAGGCACCGCAGCTTTAATTTGGTAAAAACTTAAAGAATGACCATTCACAAAAACTGATATACGTTAATCATAAAGATAACTAGAAAGCCAAGAACAAAGTTTAGTTGAAAGACAATGGGAGGAAGGTTTATTGAGGAGCGCCTTATGCCAGACCTAATCAAAAGCTTAAGATATGTCAAGAGCAACGATCTGGGACTCACCTAGAAATTCAAGAGACTTATTCTAGCTGTGTGATACGAAGGAAAGAAGATCTTCTGTAGATGTTTTGTGTCGAAGTCCATACTGCCGGTCATGTAAAATTTTGCTTTTTTCTAAATATTTAAAAACTGTACATTTCTCCATTACTTTTAAAAAAACTGAGGGAAGTAAAATAGGTCTATAATTAGATTAAATTATTTTTTAAAAATTATTTTGTTTTACCCTAAAAATAATATCGGGAATTTTATGAGGAACTGAAGCAATATCGGAAATTGGATGATTTACGGGAGGGTCAGGGGTTAAATTGGTACCAAATTGTTTAGCAAATTGTTCTGCCTTTCCTTTGGCGGTAGTAATAAATAATAAAAATAATAAAAGTTAGTAAGGGAAAAAGACTGGTACAAAAAATCCAACTTGTTTGTGGCAAAGGACCAGAAAGGTTTAGGTACTGCCATTTCAGCAAGATAGAAGTTTGTATTTTATGCGATTATCAAGTAGTCTTTGGCTTTTAAAATCGTTTGATTGTAATAGTTTCTTGCTTCAATGATATCCTGTCGGTTTTCTGGCCTAGGATTCTGTAAAAACTTTTTGTGAGCCTGAATTTTTAAAAGTCTAGCTTTATCACAATATCTAGAAAACCAGGGTTTGTTGTTGGATGGTTTGGGGTTCTTAATGGTATGTGGGATATAGATTTCAATTCCCAATTAAATTGATTCAGTCAGTTGCCTGCAAAACTCGGAAGGATCATGAGAAGAAGGTGGCGAAGAAGTCTCTCAGGTCATCTCAGTTGACTGAGTGCCATACAGTGCGTGGTGGCATGCATTTATTTACCTCGGGATGTGCAGAGTAAGGTATAGTAACTAAGCCATAACCTGAGCGACCTAGGGGAGTACAAGCCAGAGTACTGCGAAATTAAGCACATACGCCGCCATGTGGACGAGAAGACAAAAGAAGATCGTAGCCTGGAATAAAGTGGTTGGTTAAAGATGTCTTAAAAAAGTGATTTTAACAATGTTTTTAAAAGCTAACCAAATAAATTTCTACTTTAGTTTTATGACCTTTCACAACCTTAACTGATACTTAAAAAACGGACTTGAGAATATTTTTATTGGTATTAGTAATGCATGTTTTTAAAATTTTTATTTTTGTTTAGTGTTTTTAGTTTTAAGTATTTTGTTTGGTCTTTTTAATAAACTTTGTAACCGTGATCTTAATAATTTTTTTTACGTTTTAAAACGTCATATTGACGGGAGAAAGCGAAACCTACCATCAGTCTATGCTGTGTAGCTTTTTTCCATCTCTATAACTATCTTAACAATCCATTGTAACTATACAGTGCATTTTTCTTCCTCGTTCCCGTTTTATCCAAATGGATCAATTTAAAAAGTAAAACTTTGGGATACGAAATTGATGCATAAATACTATATTTTATAAGGAAACTGACAAATGAAAATTTTAAGATGGCGGCCATCTTAGCAATAAAACTTAAATAAAAGGAAAGTCTTGTGACACATCATTTTAAAACTCCTGGCGAGTACTTTATAACCCTAGAATAAAAAGTCAATAACTTTACCTAATACAGAATGACGGTACTTTAAATATGACCTAAATACCTGATTGGGATCGCCATATTTCCAAAAGAAATAAAGTTAGGTGTACTAAATGTGGTATTTTCCTAAAGCTAATACAGAGTGCTTCATTAAAAATATATACTTTCTTGCTGCCCTGTATAATATCACAATTATTACCATTAAAAATATCTTTTAACGAGCTTTAAGAAAACACCACATTAGGAACATCTAACTTTATTAGTTTTGGAAATATAGCTATCCAATCAAGTAATTAGGTAATTTTTAAAGTACCGCCATTTGTTATTGGGGGAACGTATTGAATTATTATTTTCGGGTTATAAAGTACTCGCCAAGATCTTTAAAATGATGCGCCACACGACCCCACTTTCTATTAAAGTTTTCTTTTAAGATGGTTTCCGGCGGCCATATTGAAATTTTTATCTGTCAATTTTACTTTAAAATATAATATTTATGCACCAATATAATATCCCAAAGTTTTACTTTTTTAAATTTATTCGTTCAAAAAATAAAAGGGGGAGGGGCATTAAAGAAATGCACTGTATAAGTGCATGTTGCAGAATTTTGACAAAAAGATTCATCACATTTAACGTTTAAATACCTTGCTCAGGTACAAAAAGTCCGTTAGGAGTTTCAAAATTTGGTTTAAACTTATATACAGAGTATTCCTCAAATGTGGTTCCCCCTGTAACAGGTTTGCCTTTTAAAATCGAAAAATGAAATTTTGTATATCGACATTTCATATAAATATGCACTGATGTTAAGCATATTTATTTTTATACAAAAGAGAAATCTTCCTTTTCGATAGTTAAAGAAGAACTCCTGTTTTTCATGTCATTCACCGGGACACGCTTCAGTGACGCGTTCGCCTATCTCAAGGGCATTTTCAAACTGCCTGTACCAGCCACAAATATTGCGCCAAATATCTTGTCTTATCCTTACTACCAGAAAACTTCCTTCTCCTGCCCATCGTCGGGCTGTATAGGTATTTCTACAGCTTCTACTACGAAGAATTGTGTAATTTCTTTACTTGCGGCTGCTAACAGAGAAACTTGTGGTATCGGACGTATTTATTTCTATACGGTCCAAGTAGATAGAGCTTGAGCTTTCAACTTTGTTTGTTTCTTTATCGCAAAAGTTTCCGGCGATTTTCAAATCCTAAACAACTAGTGTCTCGTTTAACATCAAAATAATTTCGCATAAAAAACCGGATTCTTAAGCGAGACCCGATGGTCCTCGCAGAGGTATTCCATTTTCCTTTCAATCTTGAATTATTAAAGTTCCGTGTTAACAAACTCACTCTTACCTTGCTTAAGACACCCACGGTACATTATTATTTAGGCTTTCGGCCTTCGTAGATTGTCCAAAGATAAAAAAATAATTTGGAGCAAAATACTCTTTTGGAATATACTAACAAGTTGTTTCATTAATTAAATAATAGTTTAAAAAACTAAAAAACACGCTTTTATATGCAACCGAACTAAAAATTAGAAAATAATTTTTCATTACAAAGAGTTTGTCACTTCAGAGTAAAAAGCGTGGGGTGCATTTTACTATTTTTTCATAACTTTTCCCTCATAGATATTTGCAAATAGAATAATTATAACATTTAATATATTAAGCACCCCACGCTTTTATTCTGAAGTGACAAACTCTACTGTTTTTAAATTATTGCATTGTCATCGGTCCTTGATACGTGTGCAAAGTTTCAAAGAAATTGAATCGCTGGAAGTTGGTAAAAATTAGGCTCAAAGATTCCGTTACATAGATAGATAGATAGATAGATAGTTACAACCCAAGCTAATAATAAAAGCGTGTTAAAAATGGTTAACTATAGAAAGGGTACAGGCATAAAACAAGCATTGTCACAAAAACAACTTTCTAAGATATGACACTTTTTATATTTTTGTTTAAGTTTTATTTAGGTCTCCTATTGAAAATATTGATTTTTGTGGCTGCTACTTTGGGAAATAAAAGTATAACGATTTACCGTCATATTAAGCTAATATTCTTGATTTTAATAAAAAATATCATTTTCTGTTTTATTCTTGTACCCTTCATAAGTCAAGATTATTTTACGTTTACTGCGTCTACGGGATTCATACAAAATTAGGGCAATTTTAATCAATTAATTCCTTTTTTTATGGCTACCTAACCCTAAATTAACTGTTTAAACTTAGGCCTAGTTTATAAATCAGAATATAACTTTTATTTTAGTATTAACATTAGTACTAGTATTAACCTAAAATAAATTTAGCCATTTTTGTAGCACTGTTTACCTACATCAAAAAAAAAGCTATCAAGCTTAAATAAAAAAAAGGTACCGATTTTTAACCTTTTTATTGCTCATGAGCAGCAAGTAATGGAGATATGCTCTATATTGGTTAGGCGGATTCATTTATTGGATGGTCTTCTTGTTGAGTACACGCCTGGAAAGAATGGGACCGCTTCGGTCCTGAATCGGGGTATACGGGCTGACCTTGTTCAGCCCTATTGATATGAACTGGCAAAGATCGCCTGAAACAAAATAAAGAAAAAGAAAAACCCCAAAAAACCCAAAAAATTCTAATTAAAAAACGACGATTTCGGTGGCAAGTCTGCCACCGTTGTCAAGGGTCAAAAATTAAGTTAAAAAATAAAAATAAAATATTAACTTAATATTTAAATTAGAAATGATTAAAATTTGGATTATTTTTATATCTCAAACTGAAAATAGTTTGACATATGTGTTATGAATGACATAAGTAACCGGTGTATTTATTATTTGTAGGACAAAAAAGGTAATAAGTTAGTTGATTTTTAGTTTTCCTGAAGATACTTCAGTATCGAGAGAGCAAAGGCAACCAAGAAATTGTTATTTAAATTAACGAAATTGATGCTACACAATTATCTTTATTTAATAGCTTATATACGCACTTTTTCTTTGATTTTGCGTTTTTTAGAACAAGTTTCCTTTGCTAAAAATACTCGATAATATAATAATAATAATAGAATAAACTGGGATGCCTGAGTGTTTGGCAAAGGAAGCTTGTTCCTGGAAATCAAGAAGACATACCAAATAAAGATAATTACTGTAGCATCAGGCTGGTCAGTACTTGGTGCTGCTTTGAAAGCAAATCAGCTAACTTTTGTCTACAATGCACCATGTCATTCATAACACTATGTCAATATTTTCAGTTTGGTAAATAATCCAGAGTACAATCATTCTAGCTAAATATTGGTTAATATTTATTTTTATTTTAACTATTTTTAGCGACAACGACACCACCACCAGCATGGATTTGTTGGAATTTTTTGGGTTTTCTTTATTTTGTTTCAGGCGATCTGAACAGTGCAGTCAATGAGGCTGAGGCACAAGATCAGCCCTACGGACCAAGACAGCGATCCCCATCTTTCCGGGCGACAACATAACGAGACCATCCAGCTAAGCTCTTTATTATTTTCTCTATTTTAATATTAGAATTTTTGGATTTTAAAGAAATTCCAAGGTCGTTTCTTCAGACTTAAAAAATAAATTTGATTTATTAACACTTATTTAAATGTATGTTCTTGACTCGTGTGACTAATGTTAATACTAATACTAAAATTAAATTTTGATTTATAAACACGGCCTTAGTCATAGTATCCTGGAATGTAATTTGTAAAAAAATTTTTTAACAAAAATGTTAAAAATAGACACATAAGGCGTATTTTTATTTATTTTTTAATACACCATGTTCCATGTTTCAAAATAGGAGAAAATATACCAGTGGCGCTATTTAGAAATTATAAGCACTAATCATTAAAAAGTAAACTAAGTTTCATGTTTCTATCTTTAAAAAACAAAATTTTGCAAGTGGAACCACGTCTGAGAAGGAACCGATATTATTTAGGGTATAATTTTTTAAATAGTTTTATTAAGGTCATAGGTCATATTACAACGTTAAATTATCTATAATAAATAAAACCATTGTGAAAAGCTATTTTTTATTTAAATTAATTTTTAGAACTTTGTATAATACTTTAAATACGTTTTGATAAGTATTCTTCAATTCTTAATAAGGAAAATATTAGAACCATTGATTTTTCATTCCTGCTACATTTAATAAAGTACAAATAATAAACTAATGTGATAACATAAATAAAATTTTCATTATTTCTCGAATTGCAGTAATATACAGTGTAATCCATTAACTAGGCAACAAATAAAAAACTTTATTTGTTATTTCTCAAAAAAGTATTTCTTGTAAAAGCTGGTGCATGACTTGAACTTTAATAGCAATAGTTAGTTTTATTTTAAATTAAAGCATATACAGGGTAAGTAAAAAGCTAATTTCTAATGATACAGCAAAATGGTTATTTAAAAAATAATTGGAATTAAAAGTTACGCACAAACCTTTATTTTCGACCCATGGCCTTCTAACCATGTTTTAAAATTTTTGGTAAAATTTTGAATTTACCCTGTACAATAAAAGCTTAATTTTTTTATTATTTTTTTAAGCAGTGAACACTAACTTACTTTTATTTTTTTTAATACAGGCTTGTGAAATTTAACTGAATTTATATTTCTATGTAATTGCTACCAGCTTTTTGTAGGGATATTTAACAGTAACCCAAAGTTTTACAGAGAGGGTGTCCAGAAAGGTAAGGTCAAAAATAATAGGGGTGATAAAGTAAGCCAAATAATGTTAGTACTAAAACTAAAGTTGTTATAAAAAAAAGATATTTCAATTATAACTTTTGTTCAAGTTATAATTGAAATAGGTTTTTATTTTAACTTTTGTTAATAACTTCCGAAGAAAGCGCAATAGAAGTTTTTTTAATATGAAGTACTAAAATTATTTGGTTTTACTTTATCACCCCTATCATTTTGTCCTCACCTTTCCAGACATCCTGTAGGCACCAACATGGCACCCAAAACCATAAAAAGAAGGTCTTTGCCATACAAATTTCCCTTCTTCCTCATGCTAAGGGGGGCTGAGACCCACAATCTACCCCTACCTTCTTATATACGCCCGTGCTCCAGATTTTAAGTTCTGAACCTAATATCTGAGTCTGAGTTGGAAAGCAAACGCAAGGCGATGCAAATATTTTTTAACAGGGCCTTTATTAAAGGTGTAATAGGCAAAAGGCTCCAAGTAACAAATTGTTAATGCAAAATATTTGACTTTAAGGTCAGTTTTCTCTCTACAAAATCTGTAATATTGTTTTTAAGATTTTTCGATATCAAAAATGAAGTGGTTAAATTATTTAAATTTCTTTGCTACCACAAAATTTTTATCTTTAACTATCAAATTGGCACTTAACCTATTTTGGGGCGAACCTTCACTTAGACCCTTTTTCTTCTTACTCCTTTAATTCAGTATTGGATTTGGGCGCCAAAAATCTCGTCCAATTTAATGCATCCAAAACAAAATCATGTGACTTACCGTGAAGGAAAATCAAATACTCATCCTTTACTTGATGATCGGCCAAGTTTTGCGGAGTAAAGACACATTGAATCTTGTATGCGACACATTTAAATTCTTGCTCTGGAATATTGTTCTCATATTTGGGGAATGGCATCTTCCACAACTCTTAGCTTTTTAATTCGATTAAAAGAAAAGCTGTTTACGTTAATAATGATTCTTTACTTAGAGAAATACTTCCTTCCCTTGCCCATCATTGGGAACTATGGGATCTATCGCTTTTTATATGTACGTCCACGGCAGTATAATTCCTCCACTTGCAGTTCCTGAACAGGCCCCGAACTTCCCACTTAGTGTCTTTTTTATCGCTAAAGTTTCTAGAATATGCTGCCCGCAAAGGTCTTTTCTTTTCTTTTAAATCTTTAAGCATTTAAGGGCCGTGATACAAACTTCTTCTTACCTTGCCTAAGACATTCACTGTAACGTTAGTATTTAGGCTTTCAGCCTTCATGGTCCAAAGATAAAAAATGCTTTTTGATAAGGAAAACCTTTCTTAAATAATAATGTGCATATAAAAATTCGTTATTTAAGGTACAAACATTTTTGTTTTCAAATTCTTATGAAAGTGTTAAACAAGTAATTCAAGATAAAAAAAAATAATTATTGTAATGGGTGACAATAATTTAGTGTTCAGGTGCAACTTTTAATTTTAAACAGCTTTTCTTTTACCATTTTGTTGTATTTATTAAAGTTACTTTACTCTAAAACAATTTTTAGTCTTTTTGACCTACTCGATTTATTATTCAAATTTCTATAAAAATAATTACCGTTTATACACGTTAAGAATATGCACTAAGTATAATAAAGAATAAAATTATTTGACAAGTTGCGAATAAAAAAGGTTTTTATTTTGTTGCACACTTAGTGGACCACACTGTATACCTACTAGACTGGGACAAAAATCTATTTTTTTAAATATCCTGAATTTATTGTTCAAAGTGACAAAAAAATATTGTCAAAGTTTGAGCTCTTAAAGATTAATATTTAGATGTTTATTTCCTAAAGTTAAAATTTTTATTTGCACTTTTACTTTTGCGTCAAGTCTGCCCAACTATCAAGGTGAAAAAAATATCTGCACATAATACCTTTAGGTAGCCGCGCTTGTGGCTGCTTCGGTTGTATCGGCAGCGTCGATCATTGGAGTTAAGCAGTGAGGAGAGCGGCGCAACTTGGATGGGTGACCGGGCCGTTGTCGGTTTTGGGCAACGGCACGCGGTGTTCTGCTCGGGGGTGAACGAACGGATCGAGCAGCAACCATCCAAGTTATGGAATCAATGGAGTGTGAATGGAAGAAAAAGGGTTCAATGTACAATAACCCTTCAGGCTGCAGTGCACCACCTAGGGAGGCGTCGAAAGGGCGAAAAAAAATATCTTTAGGTAATTAAAAAGTCTTTTTGAAAATTTTCGCTGGACAAGCCGGTTTAGAATAATAATCAAGCCTTAAACATTGATATAAAAACAAATCTAGTCTTCTTTGGTTTGGAATTTTGCTCAACTAACAAAAAAAAATATATTTTTTAAAGGTTATTTACAATTTTACTTAAAGAAAAAATTTATACAATTGTTTTCTTCCTTGTTAAACCAATGTTTTTACTGAGTGGAAATTTTTTTATGCTATATCATTGAAAATAAAGATTTGTGATACAAAAATGTAGATTTACTGTCTTAAAATGAATAAAAAATTAATATTATGTGGTTTCACTATTGAAAAATTCTTTATTTGTACTATTTCATACATAAGTATAACATTACATTAATTAATATGTGCAAATTCGCATCTTTTAATAAAATTACCCCCTTGCCCCTCTATTTGTTTTGCTCTTCAGCAACTTCTTAACCGCTGTGACGAGGGAAGATTCTTCTTCTTCTCCTTAATAACCGCAATGTTATGTTTCACATACCCGAAAATTTTATTAAAATATGCGAATTTGTACATAATTATTATTATAATAATATACTAATGTATAAAATAGTGTAAACTAATAATTTTTAATAGTAAAACCACATAACTGTAATATTTTAACTAATTTAAGACAGTAAATCTACGTTTTAGTATTAACAAATAGCTAATAACCGAGAATAGGTTTGGATATATTATAAAATTTAGATATTTTAAGCGATAAAATTTATGAAATATGATCTGTGGTAATGTAATTTATCAATTTTGTCCACTAAGTGAAAAAATAGTTTAAACACAAAGAAAACAGTAGTTTAATTTATTCTTTTTTTTTTAAATTGTAAATAACTTTTGAAATAATTATTTTTCGTAAAAACCTTAAAATACCTATTTTATTATAGAGCATGAAATTCCTTTAAAATCCATATTGTTCTTTTTTATACATTTATTTCTTTGTTAGTTTTCAAAACAAAATTCTAAAAAAAAGGTAAATCTAAAAAGTATATCAATGTTTAAGCTTGATTATTCGATAACGGTTAATCTGGCGAAAATTTTTTGTATGCAATTTAATTTCCTAAAGGTATATGTGCAGATAATTTTTTACCTTGATAGTTAGGCAGCTTTGATGAAAAAATGAAAGCACAAATTAAAAATCCAAATTAAAAGAGATAGACCTCTTAATATCAAAAATAAGGTCTCGAACCTTTACGATATTTTCTTTTATTTCCTTGAACACTAGTGTACCCAGGGGGGAGCCAACTGCCCTGGTCCCCACTGTTAGAGGGGGTCCCGAAAAGGGCTCCTCATAGAAAAAAAGGTAAATATTAGAGGGCTTTTACAAAAAAATTCTACCAAAATACAATACCAATCTCCTATTAAGTAGGAAGGGGGCTTCATTTGAATGGTAAGCTTTTTTTGTTGTCAAAAATTTGTAAAAAAATGTTTACTGATTAGGGGCCCCATCTTTGCTTTCAGCCCCGGGCCCCGATACCTCTAGGTGCGCCACTGACCTTAAACAATATTTTTGGTATAGTTTTAAAAAAAGTCGATATGTTTGGACCAGGAAAATGAAAAGATTGTGGCTGTGTGTACGTGAAATTATGGGAAATAAAGAAAATTTTTGTATTTTGTTTAAAAATCTTTATTCAATCCTAGATTCCAGAGCGCTTTCGGCAAACCATCATCAGTGATATTCGTCATAAGGGAGTCAAAGCTCTGAACTGCATTAAATACACATTTTTTGCAATATACAAAAGTTTCTTTATCTTTTATTTACCTTTAAATTAGGTCAAAAAATAAAAGGAAAGACTAAAAGTATCCTTATTAAAACAACCAGTCCTAAATAAAGGGAGCGGTTTTACTTCAAATATAGACCTTTTAAAAGCAATCTTAGTTGTTTTTCGTAGATATAGGCAATCAGGGCAAAAATATATAAAAAAGATATTTTCTTTAATAAACATTAAACAAACCTTAATGTGTTTTAGCTCCAAACCAGAACCGCTTGTTTTGATAAATTTGTGTTTGGTGTTTTTCGTGTAAAATTTGTATGTCTTGGGCGTGTCAAATGATTGATAGCTAAAATGAAATATTGAAAAAGTTTTACTTGCCAAGATTGAATTGTGACCTTTGGATCAAACTATAATTTGTATTATTGGCAGGTATTAATAATGGGGTTTTCATTTTCGAATAAAAGAAATGATTTACCTTATAACGCACTGCCTCATTACTTTTTGGCTCAAGTGCCTTGATACGTATACACAAAAATATTTACATGCTTATTACACCACACTAATGTGTTCCTTTTGCCAAGATATTTATAGGAAAAATATTGGTTCGTTACTTCATTATTTTACAAGTGTGTGCAACTATTTTTTATTATTAACACTTTCCCTACCCCATACTGGACTAGAGGGTCTACAAGGATAAGCTGCCAGTTGACTGTTTAACTTTAAGTCAACTTTTAATGTTAAATTTTAGCCCAGGCGATCGTGCAAAATATGGGTGTTATTTAGCAAGGGGAGAATTTCACCCCTTTTAGCTTGTAGGGTAGCCATTTGCAAAATAGTCGCGTTTGATTGCTGAGAATGCTGTTATTATTGAGGGTTGGCTCTAGGCATTTTCAGAAGCTACCATATAAACCTTTAGCTACTAAACTTTTTTTAATTATTATTTTCATTGAAAAATTAATTTTGAAAACTCAAAGAATGTTGTAAACTCTTATCCAAGCGGTCTTTAGTTAAGCTGTAA
This sequence comes from Listronotus bonariensis, assembly GCA_014170235.1. Taxonomy (NCBI): domain Eukaryota; kingdom Metazoa; phylum Arthropoda; class Insecta; order Coleoptera; family Curculionidae; genus Listronotus; species Listronotus bonariensis. The sequence goes on from JACEGR010000032.1 coordinate 537,064, forward strand.
ATGGGAGGGACTTGTTTTTACTAAAATTAATATTTTCGATATCTGATTGAAACTCATATATTTTTTGATTTTTTTCTGCAATACCAACATCAAATTATATAATGTTGGCTGTTTACATATTTTAAGTTAAATACCAGCTTAACATAATATAATTTTAAATTTGCAATTTTTTAGCATGGTCAATAAAGTTTTGCTACAATGTAAAGTCTTTCCCATCGCTTTAAAAATGAAAACTAAATTTGAAATAAACAAGAAAAAGTCCCTTGATGACTGTGACGCAAAACAGAATTTAGAAAAAAATATCGTAATTAATCTGTTAACCAAACAACAACTTGTTAAAAAATAAACATTAACTTTACAATAAAGTAGCTAGAAAAAAACCGTGGGTTACCAGAGTTAATAAACAAAAGCCTTTGCAATTTTGCCTTAAAATATCAAGACAATTATTTTAATCAAAATTTAGATGAGACGACACCAGAACTAACGGGCTGAGAAATAGTATTGATATAGAGAGGTGAGATTTTTCCAAGATCATGATTTAAAACATAAGCCACCAAAAATAAAGTAATTGTTGCTTTATATTTGTTTAAGCTTCATTGTACACCTTTATAGGGTCTTGATCTTAATGTAATTAAAATTTTATGGAGCCAACTAAAAACTAAAATTAATAAATATGAATTTCAAATAAAGATCAACTTAAAGCTGTGCTGATTAAATAATTGTCCAAAATATTAATAAAATATTGTGAAAAATTGGCAAAATCGTGCCAAATCGCTTAAGATATGACCTAAAAAACAAAATTCTTTGAACAAAGTTAAACCATTAGAAACAAATTGTTTTGGTGGAGTAAATAAAATGATTTGTATAGTGTATGAATTTCACTTTGAGCTTAGTTCTGGTTAGTTCTGGTTAGTTATTTATAAAATTTTAGTTTTAGGTTACATTTTAAGTGTTTAAAACAAAATAAATATATGTTTTATTCTCACTCGCTGTTTTTACTGTTTTAAAACGATATAAATTGGAAATATTACCAAAAAGCTAAAAAGGCAAAGGCGAAATAAGAAAATAATATTAAGATGTATGTATACAGGGTGTCTGCTAATTAACAGTACACAGAAAAACCACAGATTCCTTATATCAATTAAGATTTAACCAAACATACCTATATCCAAAAGTTGATAATAAGGAAGATACAGAATGCCAAAGTAAAAAAAAAAATTTTTTGATAATTTTGATGTTCTGGATATTTTAGTAAAACTCGGTATCTAGGGGTTATTCAGATCTGATATTAATTTTTATGTGTAAACTAGAGAGGCTAGCTAAACTATTTAAATTTCTCTAAAACGTCCCAACTTTTTTGCGCTACTCTGTAAACATCTAAATTAACCCCTATGCTTTCTACATAAAAAAGTTTACTTTGTAAGAATGGCTCCTAGCAACCGTTTTCAAGATAGCTTTCCAGTGACGAAAATTTTTGTGAGTCACGCTCCAGGTCTTGAAGCTTTTGATCTGCTATAAAAAGTTAGTCACTGGAACGCATCCCTAGACAAGGAAAGAGAGATAACTCAAAAAAACCTTTTAACCTTTCTTGGCTTTATAGTAATAATCTCTGTTTAATATCTAATTCCATTTTAAACAAATAATTTTAAAAATCCATTCTTAACCATAAAAACACGTTTGAAGTACATAAACCAAAAGAGTGGCTGGTGCATGAGGGGCAAGGGGAAAGAAAAACGGCGTAGTTCAGGTGCATAACATTTTCTGTCACTGGAACGCCATAAAGTAGAACGAAATGCTCCTGAGCTACTCGAGACCGCTCTATATGCGTCACTGGAACGCTACTCAGGTAATTGCATTTAAGTGATGTAATGCAACCAAAAAGTGTATGGAAGAATAAATTAAATCATTCGTTTTTCATAAGGCAGTTGTAGTATAATTAATATGCCGGTTTTAGAGGCATTTTTTTGTTGCACTAAACCACTTAAATTCAAATATCTTAAAAACGGTTGCTGGGAGCAATTTTTATAAAGTATTCCTTTTTTGTGCAGAAACCAATATGGTTTACTTAGATGGTAAATACAGTGCGGCACGAAAAGTTTGGACGTTTTAGAAAAATTTAAATAGTGTAGTCAACTCCCTCTGGTCTACACATAAAAATTAATATCAGATCTGAATAGCCCATGTTAGAAAACCTCTAGATACCGAGTTTTATTAAAATATTCAAAACGTATCAAAAGTTATCGAAATAAATTGAAAATATTTTTTCACTTTGACACCCTGTATCTTCCTTATTATTAACTTTTGGATATAGGTATGTATGGTATAATCTTCATATTTTGGCATAAGGAATGTTTTTTTTGTGTACCAATAATAGCGAACACCCTGTATTTAAGCAATAAAATTAATTTTCTGGTACCCAAGATGTTTGGAATAATTTGTAAGAGTTGTTTTTTGCCATATAAATAAATACATTTTTGAGTTTTCAATGAAAATTTTATACGTTTTGTTATTAAATAATATAACAAAGTGTCAAAAAGTTAGTATAGGTACAGGTTGCCATGCGTAGAAATGAGCAAAGTTTTTTTATAGGTTCTAGTTTGGTGCCGGTGCCTTATAGCCATGAGTAACAAAATATGTCCATTACCTTAGGCATTAAATTTAAATTAAACATGCGGGCGCCTAATAGCCTAATAAAAAAATTAGAGAAGAGAAAACTTTTCGAGTAAAAATCAAGCAGACTTGTTTAGTACTGAAATGTTGAAAATTACATTACGGTTATTTTTAGACTCAAGAAGTAACTATTTTTTACCTAAAGTTATTAGATTTTCCTTATTCGATAAAAGCGTCCTACAAAATTAGCGCCTGCAGCTTTTTAAAAATAAAAAGTAAATGTTTTTTACGAAAGCTGTCGGCTCTTATAAAGGTTAATACTAAAAAGCTTTCGTAAGAATTAAGTTAATAATTCCTTTCCGTTTTCTTTTTCCCTAACCGCTAGATGGCCCGGCTATAGTTCGTGTCAACATATTTGTCAGAAGTATCTCAAAGATAGATGACGTTACCATGGTAAGTGCCAAATTGACAAGAGAATGCGACTGACTATCTCTATTTGTGTAGTTGTGGATGGTAGTCTAGTTCATTCTATGGTGATGAAATATTTTTATTGGTTCTTGCCATGTTTTTAACGCATTCTTTTCCACAACTGATTCTTAGCACATTCGAGTTCCTAATTTCTTTTATTATTCCTCATTTTTGGTAATAGCTCATTAGTTAAGGGTAATAGGGGCAATGGATATGCGCAGTCAGTGTATAGTCCTGACTAGCTCAAACATATTCAGTAAAATAAATTCGCCTCACCTCACTTATGTTGGGTAGGTATATAAAATGTTTAGTCTAATGATGGGTTTACATCTGACATTTATTGCATAATAATTTATGTCAGACATAAACTCTGGCTAATGTAAACGGTCAAAAAATTATTCTATTCTATTTTCGGTTTTTGGATTTCACACGTACTGTATACAGCCAGCGTCAAGTGGTTGTGGTCAAAAATTTATGTCAGATAGAAATTTTTTATTGTTTACATTAGCCAGAATTTCTGTCTGACATAAATATCATGCAATAAATGTCAGATGAAAACCTACCATAACATATTGGATTAAATAAAAGGTGTCACTTGAAGTTCCATTTACCTTATTTTTTTATTTTCTAGAAAAAGGTTTAGGATATGAGTCAACCTTTCACTTAAAATAATGATGACATGAATGGTAAAAAATACATCAGACAAAAAATAACAGCAATATATCATATCAGAAGTATTATTATTTATAGGATTTTAGCTGATTATTAAGATAACTTAATAATTATAATCTTTCTTTTATAATAAAAACAGTAATCAACGAGCTTACACCAAAAATTAATTTTAAAATATACTCATTAAACATTGTTTTGTTTGTAAAATCTTATTAAGCTAAATTAAAAATTTACTTTTTATTTTAAAAATAGTTCTGTAGTTTTTTTGTGGGAACGTTGGTTATTGTTTTTTAAATAAATACAATATTAAAAAACCATTTAAAAGACTATTATTATAAAATTTTACAATATTACTTTTTATTAGTCATGTTTAATTGAAATTTAATACACTTTTAATTGCTGCTTTTAAAAATATGTTAAATATTTGTCTTTAATTTAACTGACTATACATTGGTTTGTTGGTAGAAAACTTAGGTTATACCAAAATGATGAAAACTCCTTCTTAAGTTTCAACGAAAACTTATGTCAATTGAAACTATACTAAAACTAACCGAGACTAGTACCTATATTCTAAAAATGTTGAACTGGTTGTGCTTAATATAGTATCTGTGTTGTTAAAACAGTATTTCTGCCTGTATTCTTGCTGTTACTATATTAAAAAATTATTTCGACAAAATTTGACTGTGATGACCGCATTTTTGAGTTTGAATATTACCACGATCGAGGTGGATGTGCTAGACCTGCTATTTTTTCCAAACGACGAATTATTCTCTGATTATATTTTAGGTACATAAAAAGTAGTAGAGTAGTAGATTTTTTTATTTATATACTTTGTAGCACAGATTTATTAGGTATACATTTATAAAATAAATATAAATGCTATACTTTTCGAAAATTGTACTAAATATAGATATTTTCTTTATTCCAAATTAACCTTACAGACATTTAGACCGATTGAGTTTAAAATCTGTTTTTATGAAGTCAAATATAATAGTTTTTACTTTGGTATATATTTTAATGTCATACTACTATACTAAATGAAATATAAACTATCTTAGTAATCTGCATAAAAACGGACCAAGTCCAATATTTACCTTTTGTTTTAAACATCTGTTCTACTTTTATACAATACTTCGTTCAATTTTATTGGTTTAAATATTTATTTATACGATCAGTCTAAGCGTCTGTAGTCCCGTTAAAAAATTATGTGATTAAAAGAATGCAAACTTAGGACTACATTTTACGAACACCTATTTTAAAAATTATAAATTAGTACTTGTTTTAGTTTTAGTTAGTGGTGATTGGCCTGAATGTTTGAAAAAATGATGAATGTAAAGAGAGTCAGTTGTGATGTTATTTAAAATACAAATGTGTATTTTGTATCCAATTTTTGACATTTATTTAATGTGTGTTTTAAATTATTTAAATTTTTAAAATTATTTATTATACATTGGTGTTGTTGAAACTACTTAATATAACCGATTAAATGCGGTTTAATTTATTTTCAAATTCAGGATTTTTTATACTTTTTTAAATATAAAAGTATGATACCTGTTATTTATTAAGCCCAGTCATTTTAGCATAGAAGTTGTATTAATATACAGTCTGGTTAATTGGTGTGCAAGAGAAACTTTATTTGCAATTTGTCAAAAGATTTTTTTTTATTAAAGTTATGGTCTTAAACTATATTAGCACAAGTTAGTTTTATTAAAAGTATATGAAAATACAAAGTAGGTCGAAAAAAACAAAAACTGCTTTAGAGTAAACTACCCTTAGTTTTTAAAATTTACCAAAATGGAAAATGAAGAAGATTTTTTTTTAAAGTTATGCCAAAATACCACGTACAGCCCTCTATTAGCTTTTTACGTAACTGTTAAAACTAACATAGTTTTAAGCAAATTTAATCAAATTGGCGCGTATTTGTAAAATTAAACTAAATTTCTACTTTTCTACCTAACCGTTACTTCACATTAGTGCAAGGATATTTAGGTACATGGGGCCTAGAAATTCACAAACATGCTTTTTAATAAGGCAAATATATTAAAAATAGTAATATGCATATAATAAATTTAATAATTACTGTAAAATCAATGTTGTTTCAAACTATAATAAAGGTGTAGAATAGGTAACTTTTTCATTTAGCATTTTGTTCAATTATTTAAAATAAGGGCACTTTATTCCTAAGCGTTTATTATTTTTTATTTGACATACCCTGTATATCATTGAACATCTTTCGCTTATACAGTTTGACACCATGCACTAGCTGTAATATGAAATTAATTGTTTTTTGACAAACGGTAAATGTTTCCCATTTGTTGTTTACCCATACCACACTGTATAAGCTTAAAGGTTTTAGGGTTTGTATAGTTGATCCTTAAGTATTAGCAAAGATAACTGTAGAGTGGGAGTGCTAAGTGATCTAATTGTATGAACCAACATTTAAAATTTTCAAAAATCAAAGAAAACCTATTTAACAAAAGAAAAATATTAAATATACATATGTAATTTTTATTAATATTAAGTGTGAATAGGCCGAAAAAACTTGGTAAAGCATAATAAATATAAATAGCAAACTAATGGAATTTTGTGGCGGCGGCCATCTTGGAATTTTTTTATAGTCAGCTCTATTCTACCAACCTTTCATTTAATACCTATATTGACGTAGTTGTGAAAAAATATGTAATCAGCCATTTTGTGGCGGCGGCCATCTTGGATTTACAATCATAAAGAATGTATTATATTGTATTTTTATCAAGAATAAGAGTGTGTACCAAATTTTAAATCGATCGGTCGTCAGGACGGGGGTCAAATTCCAATTACTAGATTTTACCCAAAGAACAAATAATAAATAAATAAACAGGTCAAGGTGACTAAAACCATTTAAAAACCAAAATAAAAATTAAATATAATTTTTGCCTGATAAATTAATTTTGACATTTTGCAAAAACTTACTTTCCTATTTTCGTGTATTTGCTGAACACTAGGTAAGGCTTAGAGCTCACGTATAAGCTAACTACACTTTTAGTTGCCATTTTGACCCAACTGTGTCAGATGTATCCTGCTCATAACTTTAAAAAATATAAAAATAGTGGCTGCTGACACTTTTTAAGTGTAAATTTTGTAGCAAAAACGATTTTGATAAATACATGGTAATTATACAGATATCGCTACATAAAAACCCATTTTATGAAACAGCTTGACCAGGTTTTAACAGCTTGGGTCTTTGTGTAAGTTTTTGATTCCGTCTAGCATCACGTTGTTTTTCCTTGATAATTTTGTTGTTGAATTACCAAATGCACTAAGACTCAATGAATTTACTTTTAAACATCAATATAAGAAAAATAAAAATTGATTCTAATGACATAATGTTAATCTGCATACCAGCCCTTAGATCAAAAATGTGATGTGGGTATACAGGCGGCCTAAATTTTGGAATACGTTAGCAATTGCTAGGGTAAAATTGGCACTTTGATGTCATAGTGGGATATTGGCGATGCCATATAGAATATAATTATCTGTAAAAACAAAAATTATTATTTGGCATTTAGTTTATTAGCACTGCCACTCGTTAATTATAATTTTTACTATAAACACACAAAAAAATATACATTTTTGCTCATAGGCTTGGACGCTCGCTTGCTGTTTATCAGGCGAAAAATATACGGGCTCTGTATGCAAGCGAACGTCCAAACGTTTGATCAAATTGCATTACTTTGTACGTCAATAGGAAAAATACGTATATTTTTGGATCATGTACCAAGCACGATTTATTATAGCTTTCGTGTTGAAATCCATTGTAATAACTTTTAACAATTTAAAATTAATATTAAGCATTTCGGTAACTTTGCCAAAATGATTGGTTGCTTTTTAAAGAGGGTTAAAATACGTTAAAAGAACAGTCTGCGACATAATTGCTGTGGCAGTAGCCGGGCCTGGCCACGCTTCTACGAAGATGTGAACTCCGCCAATGCGAGATGTGATTGGTATGGCCGAAGCCCAACGCCGCCAACTGAGACGCTGCTGATTTTTGTTTTAGTCCAATCAATAGACTCTTTTTTATTCTTAATAAAAAAAGAGAACTAGGATACTTGGTTAATTCATACCTATCCAAACCAAAAATAACGTTATCATTATTATAACTCTAAATCCATAGCTAGGAAACTCACTCATTCGTTCATCCTTGCATGCTTCATCCATTTTCACTCATATATCTTCCTGTATTTATAATACATGTGATAACTATCATCTAAACTCAATAATTTAAAAAACTCATTTGGTGTTCTTATTTCGTTGCGGAAAAATTCTTTACGAGGTACAAAACCAAAAAGTATTTTAAAAATCATGGTTTTTTTGTTAAAAACATCTCCTTACATTTGCAACATTACTTTTTAAGTCAAAGCATACTCAAAAATGTCCTTTATAAATTACTTTAGGTTATTTTAACAGGCAAGGGTGTGTTGTGGTAGGAGCTGAGAGCGACGTTAAAGTAATTTATGTAACAAGTGCATAAAATGATACTTCTTTTACGAATGGAAAGTTTAGTGCGGCAATTCCATGAGTAAAAAAAGACTTTATGCATCTGTTACATACTATATTTTTCTACGACCGTATAAAAATTTTGCTAAATTACCAGTTTATACGTTTTATTTATTTAAACTTAAAGATAATTATCCTATTCATAACTATGCCGTTATAATTAAACTTAAGAATATTGTATGTGTACTTACTTTTTGTAGAAAGCTTACCAAAATTACCAAAACAGTATAAATTCCTTTTTATTTCTTAGTCATTTCAATTCATTATAACTATTAATTTCAAATAATTTGTAATAAATTTATTCGCAAACTGTCAAATTTTAAAACTAGTGACACATGAACTAAAAAAATAATGACGAAATCAAAGACAACTTGACCGTTTGGTTATGTTGATGTCGCGTTTACTGTTACATTGCATAAATTGATACTTTAGCTTATTTTAGTAGGCATGGAAACAAAATACTAATTCAAAGTGGGAAATAAAGCTTCGAAGTGTTAAAAAAGTTGTTTTTTTTAACACTTTATGTAGTGTACTAGAATGAAGTACTTTATCTTCATGTTAACGATTAAGAAAACTGCCATTTTTTAACGGTCGTGGAAAAAATATTTTTAAGGCGCCCAATTATCATATCATTTATAGGCTTTGGCTACAATACAAGTGTTAAGCAGCAAGCGGCTGGCGTCGCGGCTGAGCGGCAGACAGGAAATCTATTCGTTGGTAGCCGGTTTAAAAATACAAATTCTTTTATGTTAAAGACTAAAGGCACCGCTGTAACGCTTGTCGCTCAGCCGCTCGTCGCTCAACGTTTGTATCGTACCCGAAGCCTTAGGAGTGTTTGTGTCTCTGTTATGGATTTTAGTACCTAATCCTTTCCATTTTTATATCTTATCAAGTATACCCAAAATTTAAAATGCATGATGGACTTTTACTGTTTTTTTTCTTTAATAAAATTTAAATCCTAATTTATTTTTTTAAATGCAGATAAATAGCCAAACTTAAAACAATTTTTTTATAAACAAAGCGACCGAAATTTCTACTGTTTAATTTTTTATGGTTATTCTTATTTTGGTATAATCCCCTTAACAAGGTTTGGTTACACTAAAAACCACCAGTATAATCATTGATACGCTTAAGTTTTATGTAAGATGTATCGCCATGTAAAATAAATGAATAAAAAACAACAACTTAGTTAAAAAGTTAAATAAAATAATTTTAAACTAAAACTTATTTTCATATCCTATTTACAATACAGGATGTCCGCTAACATACTTATATCCAAAAACTAATAGTAACAAAGATACAGTGTGTCAATGTTAAAAAAAAAAACATTTGTTTCGATAATTTTTGATGCGTTTTGAATATTTAAATAAAATTCGGTATCTAGGGTTTTTAGACATCAGCTGTTTAGATATAATTTTTTATGGGTAAACTAGAGGGCGCTAGCTACACTTGTTTGTGATACTCTGTATGTGTCATCAGAGTAAATCAGTAATCGCCTACACAGGTGATATGTGGTGTAACCAAAAAATTGTACACGGCATATACCAGCTATACAATTCCTAATCGTTTACGAAGTTTTGAACCGTATTCTTTTAAAAATGCAATTTTTATAGACATATTTTTAGACCATTAAAAACAAGTAGTTTAAAAGAAGTCCAAAATGCATCATAACTTCGACTTGCATATATCATTCTAAACGACCTTTTGGCAGACATAAAATACATGTTTGCACTGATAAAACCGATCAACATGATTTTTGTTACACATAAAGTGTAATGTAATTTATACTTACCCACCCACCTATAAAATTAATTAATAATAAAAATTATAAAGGTTTTTGTGCACTCACCCTCAGTGACAGTGACATTATTAACGTTATTACAGGAGATCGTCAATATAATCGTTTGTTAATTAGGTTACGGTAAAACAAAATATTTTTTCTGTTATTATATTATTATTTAGAATACCGGTAACTTGTATAAATAATTATTATTGTTGTTATGCGCGTAAAGTATATAATTATACATTCACAAGCAGCAGAAAAATGTTAAGTGCCCCATAAATATGGTGAATCTATGACTGTATGAGCTAATAGAATATATTACTTGAATTTTGCCTTGGCAATAATATAAGGCGAATCAAGAAATTATATATCCGACAGTTTTTGTGTGCACTAACAGGCGTTAGAAGTAAAACAAAACAAGTAATAAATTATTTAAACTTATTCAAATGTTCTACTTTTGTTTTTAGATTTATTTCAGCCACCAATACACAACTAATTAGGTCTTATTAAAAACATTATTAAAACGATGGATAAATCGGAAAAAGGATATTTATAATTTTTAAAGTCTTCCTACAATCTTTAAAGCTGTTTTTACAGTTTGAAAGTTTTCTTGCATGCACATTTTTCTTGCTGCAATTTTTCGATCTGCGTACGCCCATTTTTTGCATTTTATTTAAAATTACTTTCTTAAATAAATTTAAAATGTGTGTCTTTGGAAGTTCTTACCAAATGAAAAACTTTTAAATTATTAACTTTACAAGAAATAGTACCTTTTCATATATAAAGTCCTGCTTACCAAGAAAATACATTTACACAACAAAACTTGTTTGTTGGATGTGCACTAGTACAGAGTGTTTTTGGTTTTCAATTATAACAAATAATCGTTTTAAAAAAGCAGATATCTTCTTTTTACTTTCTACCTTCATTTAGGACAACTGAAAAGTAAAAATGTTTTATCTCCAATGTTTCTTAAAATTTGGAGTAAGGTGTTTTCTTTATAACGCACTTTATATAGTTTAATGTTAGCCGTTATGACTTTACCTATGATAAGAAACGGAAAAAATCCTAAGTAAAGGTTTTTGGATAACTCTGAATGATAGTTACGAAATAAAAGCTGTCAAGTTTTACATTTGTGACCTATTGAAAAGAGCAAACAATTTTTTTATTTTGCATACGGCTCTTTAGTTTTCTTTTTAATTTTTTTTTATTTATTTCCAGTTATTTAGAGATTGTTTAAGTAAATAAAGATATCTGAGATATAAAAATAATTTTCGTGGTTACTTGTGATGAAAATTTATGTAATGTTTATGTTATGTTATGTTTACAACTATTAGTTTCGGAAATATAGCCGATGTTTTTTTTTATTAATTTCAGAATGAAATTAAGTCACTCTAGTACAGTGTTAAATTAAGATACCTTTTTCTGGGGAATCTTCAAGTTATTACCCCCAAAAAATACAAGAGCAACAAATGGTCTTGAGGTCTGAAAACCAAAATAATAACTTACGTTTCGGTTGTACGATAAATATCATAACTTTTTTTTCTACGGTATTTTATGGCTCAGCTAAAAATTGATTATTATTTCATTCTTTTTGCATAAAAAGGTATATTTAGTAAATATCACTACGAGCAACCGTTTTTGGGATATCTTGGACTAAACGTTTTTTATTCATACAAAAATGTTCCATTGCATTTCTTCATGCTTTATCTCATTTTCAATAAAATTTTGCCCAATCAAAAAACTGACCGTTTGCTAAATACAGGGTTTTTAAAATTTTCCATTTTATTTATTTACTTGACAACCGGTATCTCGCAAACGATCAACTTTTCATCTAAGGTAAGTTGCGTTAAATCGTTTAAGTTTGCCGCAGGGAATTTATGGCAGCACTTTGTACAGAACTTTCAGAAATACCTGGGTGGCCTAAATAAAAATACAAATACATTTTTTGTGTTAAATAAAATCTTGAATTTGGTATATCTTAAAAACGGTTACTAAATACCTTTTTTGTTTGAAAAATGTGAGAGAATAGAACTCCTTTACTAGAGCTACAATATACCTACACAGACACAAAAAAGTTATAGTATTTTAAACATAAGTAAATAATTGCAGTTGGCTCCTTCTACATTTTACAACAAAAACATGAGCAATTCTAAAGAACCCCTTATACCGAATTTCGTAAAGATATTTCTAACATAAAAAAATATTTAAAAATAACTTAAATTAAGTAGAAACTTTGACCCCTGTATCTCGCCAACGAACGTACACACCTTTTAGAGACACTTTGTATAACGAATTGTATACATTCAGATTACATTTATGCTTATACTTTGACACCAAATTACTCCGGAGGGGATTTTTTTCCTCCGGGGGAATGTACACTCCCAGGCCATCCCCTGAATTCAACGCTGCCCTGTACATCTAACATATAAGTTTTGTTGTTAAAATATAATTTTCTCGCCAAGCAGGAGTTTTTATAAAAAAGCACTTTTTTCTAAAGTCAAATCATAAAAAGTTTCTCATTTGGTAAGAACTTTCGAAGACACGCTGTATAATAAAAAAATGTGTGTAACAAAAAAATTGTTGATCAGTGTTATCAATATTTAGAGGAATTACACCACAAGAGAAAAGTAATAAAGTTTAATGATTGCTAAAAAATTTGCCAAATAAACTTTGATAATAATGAATGATAATGACTAAATGGAGATTTCTGGGAGATGTTTTTAAGCAGGGTGCTCAATAAGTACTGTGTGAAATTTTTGATCTCGTGTGATGAACTTCAGAATAATGGCATAGGATCACAGTACCCGTATTCTTGTAACTCGATAGAAAAGAAATTTCCTAAAATTGCCATATGATTTACATTGCATAGAAAGGAAATTTCTTCTCTATCAAGTTAGGTACAGAATCCGCCTACTGATCTCTTTTTCGTAGACAACCTCTGTCTATGAATACACGAGTTATTTAAAATACGGCGATGAAATTAATTTTTGAAATATTTTCTTTGATACTAGAAATTTATTACCTTAAATAAAATATTTCTTAATAATTAAGGGGTTTTTGGACCGAAGAATAAAAAATAACTGGTTTTCTACCTTTTAAAAGCTTTTTATGGAAATGCCTAAATTTTAAAGACTCATAATACTGAGATATTTGTTTTGTTTAGGAAAACTCTGGGAATGTTTGAAATAAGAGAGACAACAATATTGCCAGCACAATTTCTAAAAATGTTGACGTATGTTGTTGTTCCAAAAACCCCTTACTTTCTAAACTTAGCAAACATTTCGGATATTAAATATAGCGTAGACGGTTAACGGGGTTTTTGTCCTACTAATTGGTATCATTTAATATACTGTATAAGCAATAGATAAAGGTATATCGGCCAGTAAAGCAATCACAAAGGATGTACGATGAATCATCTGTTTACATGCCGGTATTTACGCTAGACTTTCTCTTTTCCTCACATTGCCTATGTGTTATGTTATTTAGCTGATACGGTATTTTTAAATAATTTATGTTTACCGGTAAAATATATTTATTCATGCATACGAAAAGGTCGGTCATGTTGTAAATTATAGGACTGATAGAGTGATCTAAAATAAATTTAGTAGATACTCTATATCTTTTTTATTAGCCTTATCAGACAAGACCTTTGCGGACCACCTGTTTTTATTACTAATAAATTTATTTTTATATTTGTGAAAATTCTGAAGCTTAATAGAAAAGGTGTTTTTTTGATTAAATGTTTCCTGTATTTAATTTCCTATTGGGTCTAAATTACATTTTAAGTAGAACGGTTTAAAATAAACTGTTTTTGGATTTATTAAAAACCAAAACAATTCGTTGTCTAATAAATAAAAAGTAATAAAAAAGATGGATTTCATAATGCACTTCAAAAACTAATAAAGATATGTGCATCTTTATTAGTAACCAGTTCAAATTTATTTTGATGTTCCTTACACGCTTCCGAGAGATTGCCATGTACTTACTGGGTATCCTGAATAACGAACTGTCTATTAACTGGACTAAGTATTATCAGTAACTGCATATTTTATTTTTACACGCAGTGGCAGGAGACGGCCCGACTGTAGTACGCATCAACATCTTCTTGCGGTCTATCAGCAAAATTGACGATTATAAAATGGTGAGTGCGCGGTCTGCCAGTCATGTCAAGTATTAATGAAAAAAGAGCAGATAAGTATACGATTTGGACCATTCGGCTTTGTATATATCGCTTACGAGCAGTGGCCACTTACAAAGAACTCTATATTTAAAGGCACCTTGCTAGATGGAGTAAATATGTATTAATGTACTTCGATGTAAATATATATTCTTGACCAAGTTACTTCTTTATGGACTTTCGTAAAATGAGAGAGATACGATGGTTCGTCTAAAAGTAACGATAGGTGGTCACTAACGATTACACATCAAGAATCAGACATATGTATTCCCATTTATTTTTCGACGCTGAATCCGAGCTTAAAAATGGCCCTACACGTCTAGAATTGGCCTCAGGGCCTCTATAGGCCCTGAAATATGGGGTCTGAGATAAGGCGATGTCGAGGGTGCATTCTGAAGCCAAAGCCAAATTTGTGCTCGACAGGTCTACGGCCAACTGAAATTTCCTGTTTTAGACCGGGAAAATGAACCTCTAGGGGCCAGAAAATCGTTTTTAGGACGTAGAGTTCTTGCCAGTAATAAAGATGCCACGGTCACTTCTGTCTCACTTTTAAATATTCTTCTTTTTGTTGCTCGCACACGATGTACACGACGCGTTTAGACAGCGAGAATTGTTTGCCGGCCTTACTTGTATGACGCTTGTGGCATTTTTACTATTGAATGGATCTTTAGCAATCGCAACAGTGTGTTTTTATTTACTTATTAATTCTGGAACTCATTTCGTGCTCAAAAAGTTTTTGGCTAGCTAAAATTCTTAGTCTGGGGCCGGAAAAATGATCCCTTAGGGGCCGAAAAATCGTGTCTTTGACAATTGCAACATTGTCATTTTTATGTACTTAATTTAAAAGTGCTTGAAAATGTCATCGTTCTAATTGCTACGTCTGAGGCACGATTTTTCGCCCCCTTAAGAGTTATTTTCCCGGTCCCATTTGGGCCTAAACTTGTAAAGCACAATCTAAGCTACAGAATTTAAAAGTACCCACATATCCTACTGTTGTGACTGCTGCGTTTAAAACTCGATTTTCCAGCCCCTAGAGGGTAATTTTTCTTGTATCAAACTAAGAATTTTAACAGGCCATACATTTTTTGCGCATAGTATAAGATTCAAAATTCAAATGTACATAAAAATATCACTGTTATGATTGCTACGTCTAGAACACGATTTTCGGGCCCCTAGAGGGTCATTTTCCTGGTCTCAAACAGAAAATTTCAGGTAGCCGTAGACCTATCGAGCACAAATCCGGCTTTGGCTTCAGAATGCTCTCACAACCCGGCCTTATCCCAAAACCGTATTTCTATCTATAGAGGCTCCTGAGGTCAATTCCAGACGTGCTGGGCCATTTCTGAGCTCGGAATCGAATTCAGCATCGAAAAATACATGGGAATACATATGTCTGAATCGTGTGTATGAACTTTTTTTTAGGGCTGTGTTATAAGCACCACACAGTTAAAAATATTTTTTTTTAATGCGAAGCAAAAATCGGTTAATTACCACATTATTTCTTGTATTGTCTCGCATTTATGGTTAAAATATATATTTTAGAGAGTTTGCTTTTTCACTGTTCAGTTACCGTTTACTACACTAGTGTACACTGTCTACAAAGCTTTTGCCTTATCACTAAAATGTGCTAATATTTTTTGTTGTGTAAACTGTTTTTTATTGGTCAAATATTTTATCTTATAAATTTAAAATACTATTTATGTTTCAAATACTATGTAAAAGAACCTAAACTATTATTTTTAAAAGCTTTTACAGGTCCTAATAATACTTATAATAATTTTGTTGAACTTATTCGTGTATTATTAAAAACTGTAAGGTTAGTACAAAAACTAATTCAATTTGTCCAGAGAAAGCTTTTGGGGCATAATATTCTAATTAGTCATTTACCAACGCTCCATTGCAAAGATAATCAAAAGGTACGTAATAATAATATAAAGTGTACCTAAAAAAAAAGGAAAAAACAACTGGTGAATTTAAAATTTCTTATAAGACTTATACAGGGTGGTACGAAATGTTGTTTACAAATTCTACATCAGGAAATATTTAAAAAATTTAATATAATAAAGATGGGTTCGCAAAACTAAAAAACTTAAAAACATCTAATTTAGTAAAAATAGTAAGACTGAATATAAACCATATTTAAATGGGTATTTATTTTTGTTGTTACATAATTGCGAATAAAAACAATGATAAAATCTTATTTTCTAAAAAAACGTTTTGCAATGCTTCTCTCGTATAGTCTAAAAACAGGCAATTAAGTGGATTTTATTATTTTTTCCTTATAAACCAAACAAGCTATGAAAAAAAAATGTAACACATAAAAACTGTATTTTTATTTACTAAATCTTAATTAGGCACAAAATTTAACACTTATTTACAAAGTCAGTGTCGTGCCGTTTTTTTGTTAGAAATATATTACTTCAATTGCGGATTGACACGCCACTGGACTTATTAAAGATAATTAGGTTAGTGATAAGTTACCTTCTTAACTTCATAATTATTACTGCAAAATTAAAACAAAATTGGATAAAGGATATTTAAAATACTAAAAAAATGGCCACTTATTTAACATCCTGTATCTTAGGAACGAGGATCTAGCGGGCCCTTGTTTATATATATTTTTTTCATATTATTAATAGCAGAATTTGCCCCTAAATTTTTTTACAACATTCTCTAACACCCTAACTAACCCTTTTTCAAAATGATAATAATAATAAATGGTAAACTATAGTAAATTTATTTGATTCTGGGATATATTAAACTTTCTTTATTTTAGCCTTTAAAAACAGATCAAGAAATCTCGAAATCTTAATATTTCTTTTCCAATATAAAAAAAAATTAAGTGTTGTTTTTTGCTGTTGGCCTTTTGAGAATCCTTGTTCTAATAAAAAGTGGTAATAAATTTGTTTCGCAGCAAGCCCCTTTCAAACCTGCAAGTTTGAGGCTATCAACTTATGCTAAGCAGACATTCCACGTGATAAGCCGCAGTGAAAAAATATGAACTATTTTTTGATCCAAAAAAAATTAATATATTAATTAGGATTTTTTTGTTTTAAGAAATTTTTTTACAGTGTTTTTACAAGGGTATATTTATCTGCTCTTAAATGGTGTTGATGGGTGTACAAAATATCTCTGTATAATATATAAAATGTACTATACTTTTTCGGATGTCAACTTGCATTCTCTGCACAGGACCGAGAAATGGTGAATGGTGAAGGCACCAGCACCAGCGCAAGCATGTATGGCGTCGGTGATTACACGCTAACGCATATTTGACGTTTTACTGTTTTCTGCATGTTTTGTGTAGGATGTCCCAACAAAAACGCTTTTTATATTTGTTTAAATTTAAAACCCGACACGTTAAACAAATTCTTTATTTTGGGACGCTCTATATATCGACAAAAGGTTAGTTTTAGTTTGTTTGCTTATTGTCTATACATCTATATCTTTGTTTCAGGCATATTCATGATGTATACCTATATCTATTTTAATTATGTATTTTTAGGCCATTTTTAGGTATCCACCCGTCTTTGTATCTAACTGACCCAAAGTTTTCGTTGGAACACCCTGTATATACTAGCACATCCACTCAGACAATAATTTTATCACATTACAGCACATCCAAATTTCATTTTTAATAAATCCCATTGATAAAAAACTGTGAAATTTAGAAGTGCTGGATACTCTTTAACTGTCTATATGTGATATAAAACTTTTTGTAAATAATATATGTTGGTATGTTTGTGACATAAATGGGCTACAAGGTTTGACTAGTGTTCCGCAGTGTCTAGGCATGATCAGTGTTTTCTTAATAAAAAAGATAAGGACGACAAATCGGCAATAAGCAAAATAAAAGAAACAAAACAATTAATTTTTTGACGATCCAGTTTTTATCTTCCATATAATTATAGTGTTTAGGGTATTTTAATAATTTTTTGTTAATCTAGGTTAGTGTATATTACTTAAAATGTTATGAGCTTAATGGCTACCCTAATGTTTTTAAAATTTTAAAAAATGTATGGAAACTAAATAAAAACAAAATGCATGCATTTTATTTTCCAAAGTGCGTTAGGGTATTTAATTTGTTTTTTAATTTTTTTAAACCTAATAAGGTAAAACGCGTTTTCTGATAAAGTGCCAAAAAGAAAATCGGCATTACTTTTACTCCTGAGAAACCAGATGTAATATTTTTTTGTAATATGTTCAAACAAAGATAATTTTAAATCTTGGGACTTATTTTTTTCTATAAATAGTTAAAAAAATATTTACAATAGACACTAGAAATTAACTTTTTTATAAATTTAGATAGAAAATGCAAAACATCTTAAAAAACTTTACTTTGTTAACGTTAAATACTTTTACAATTTGTTCCCATATATAGAATGCCGCTTTACAAAATATAAATAATAAAATATAAAAATTAAAAAAAAACTATATTTTTTTAATTTCTTTTCTTTATTAAAGAAAGAAAAACATTTTATAATTTATGAACCGCTGGCGCAAGCCCCTATCTTCCAACAATAAATTAGTGGTAATAAATTCTTTACAGTCGATGAAACTCTTTGTTAGTCATTATTTTTCTTAAGGCTTGAAACAGACGAAGCTGTGCCAAACACACAAGTCGGCGAGCCGCGAGTGCTGGCTGCCGCAGCAATCGCGTCGACCAGTTGTCTGTTTTGTAATCTGTATACCTACGCTTGAAAACAGACGGAGCGAGTTTCGCCAAGTCGGCGACGAAATGGTGCAAAACACACGAGTCGGCGATCCGCGATTGCTGTACTAATACCATAAAGAAGTTCGGCTGCTGACTCGACTCCCGACTCAGCAAAAACCGCTCCGTCGGTTTTAAGCCCAGAAGTGTAGCTAGGCGTAGGCGGTGTAGGCGGTGGTTTACGGCCTTGCGGCCTGGGGGCCTCGCGGCTACGAGGCCTTGCAGTGGAAGGTATGAAATGTGAGACATAAACATTGTTATGTTATAATTTTGTGCAGGATAAACAGTTACACACAACAAGCGTGATTGAAGTATAGAAAAGATGTAGTTTATTGAAGGTTCTTTTATTTTTGGTTCTCATCTTTTTTCCTTTATAGACAAATGGGGTCTCGCGGATACGACTTCGCCTATTTTTGCCTATGCTACGCATGTGTTTAAGTCTAAGACCCCACTAGACACAACTGAAATATAACTTGAATATTTTGACATTTAATTTAAATATATAAAATACAGGATGTCCGAGGTCATGTCGTAAATGGCTAATAGAGAAAGAAAAGCTCTATATCGCTTCGTTTGTGAATGTTTAAAGTTACAGTAAAAAACCTATTTTATTTATAACCTTTATATGATGTTAATAAGATAGTTAGGCAACCAAACTAACTCATACTCATACTAATTCATATGAAATAATTAGTTGCCCAAATATCAATGTTTCTTACCATAGGTAAACGGCAGTTTAGTAAGTGGATATTATACAGGGTAAGATATTTTTAGTTCATTTAATGAATTTATTTTTTACATGGGGACAAACATGTTCCTTTTACCGTTTTATGCTTTTATCTTTTATTTACAAATAACGTATACGTTATTTTAATAAATAATAGTATTTAAACAAAAAATATATGGACCAATTATTTTACATGTAATAAAAGATTTATTTAGTTTATAATATAATTTCAACAGTGAATCTGTGTTAATAAAGTTTAAAAAGACTACGCGTACGAGTACGCGCCGCGATTTTATGTGTTAAGCTACGGTTTCCTAGGTGTTGCTCGGCCGAAACCGACGCCGATTTACGTACGCTTAAATTAAATATAAACTTTTAAATGAAACCACATTTAAGTGAAAATTTGATTTAAGCAAACCTAAATCGCTTCGGTATCCGCCGACCGCAAGTCCTAGAAAATCGAAGCACGATGCAAATTTTTTTATCAGGCATAGAGTGTTTCGTACCGGGACTAAGGTACACACAAACTTTATTTTCTAAATTTTAGCCAAATCAAACAATGTTTTAAATAATGTTTTTTTTATTACCTGTAAAATGGTTGGTATATATCAGTCTAAAATACGATTTTATAAAGAACGGTACATGATATTGAGCAAATCAAACAATAAAAGCAAAACGTCAAATATGTCACCCCTGCTAAAAATCCATGCATTAAATGAAAACAAATCGTCTCATCCTGTATAATCTGAACTTACTAAATGGCCGTTAATTTATTGAAAGAAGTATAAGTATGAGCTAATTTAGATGCCCCAAAAAAAAGATTATACTGTAACGTTCAAAACTTATAAATAAAATTTATAATTTTTGAAATATTAACTTTAGAGCTTATTAACTTAACAAAGCGCTATAAAACTTTTTATATAAAATATTAACATTATTTTAGCTTACTCTCAGCCTTATCATTTACGACATAACGTAAAAACGGTTAACCTCTACAAAGTCCGAAAGTATACACATTCAGCCAAACTAAAAGGTATGTAGGCCAGTAGAGCAACAACAAAGTGAAAGTGATGCACCTTGTTTACATGCCGGCGTTATTTGTCTAATCTTAACCTGATGGTGTTCTACATGCGTTAAACAGTCTCCTATTTACGCTTTGCATGTGTACCTTTCTGTTTGGCTGAACATATAGATAAATAATGTATGTAAATTATAACTCTATTGGTCCTTCTAAAACCAAGTCGTGAAACCTATAGGAATTCAATTGAATGGTACTGCATTGAACAATAAAAAAAAAAACCTCTGGCAAAAGCCGCTTTCTTCATTTATTCCCATTTTTCTGTAGATATTGAACTAGTTTATTTTTGAAAGCCTTAATACATTACAGTTAGGCATTTAGTTATTTTATGCCGGTTAAGGCAAAGTACTACGGATGTTAGAAAACCGTTCGCCCATCATTCTGCAAGTTGGACTTATTTATTGTCCCAACCTTACTTTTTTTGACATAATTTTTTCTTTTCTCGTTGTGCACATTAGTTTAAACTATTATACAGGATGTGTTTAAAAGGTGCGGGAAATGCCACAAATTTCTAAGGCTAAAACATGAAGATCTAACCCAACTTATCTGAGTCCAAAAACTAACCAGAACTAACCAAAAGTGATAATTTATGAGATACAGGGTGTCCAAAGTTTAGTCGGGTTTTAGTTTTTTATAATTAATTTTGGTAAAAAGATGTATAGTCGGCAAAGGAGTCTCGAGAGGTAATAAATTATAATTTGCTATCAATGTTATTGTAAACATTGCACAAATTAAAAACAAAAACCTTTCTTTGAGCTACTCTGCATGCGACTTTTAGATACAAATTCTTATTCTTTATAAAATATGGTATTTTACATAAAAAAGAATATATGGTAAAAGTTAATTTAGGCAGCCGTTTTTGAGATATCTAAATTAACAAAAAACTTTCTAAATAGCCAGGTCCAAGCTATACAGAATACACGGTGTTTAAGAATAGGATGCTATTCTTTAAGAGTGTGAAATTTTAGGTAACTCAAAAAGAAGGTTTAATTGACCTATGTCCCAAATGGCTTATTTTTTAAAATAAGCCGATAAAGTTTTTAAATAATGAAGCTTTTTACCACTCTGTATCTTAAAAGTTAATACATTTTGGTCATAGGTTTATTTAAACTTTTCTTTTAAAATCACCTTAAAATTTACTCATAAAAAAATAGCAGTTTAGATCTGGCCATAGAGGAGGTTATTTTTTTTTAAAAATCCAGATATGTTAAAATCGGATGCCTAAATCAACTCTTACCACGTAACCTTTTTATGTAAAATATGTTAAAGAATAAAATTTCGTAATTAAAATTTAGGTACAAATGTGCAAGTCAGCTCAAAAAGTTATTTAATTTTAAATGTATGTAAAATATTGCAGGTGGCGCCCCCTAAAGTTTACAATAAAATTGATAGCAGATTTTCTTACCTTTCGAAACTTTCCTTAGCCAAATATTGTGACAATACACCTATTATTACCAAAATTATTTAAATAACGTCCGTGGTGGCAATACCGCGTTGTCTAAAAGGTGCTGTGAAATGCAAAACTGCATGTTTCAGCGCTTGAATAACGTTGACGGAACAGGTTTAAAAATGGGTTAAACATCCAATAACCCTACAATCACGGTATACCGGTATTTAGCAATAGGCTTTTATGAGATGTCACAAAGATGTAAAAAATAAAGAACTTAAGCAAGATTAAATTTTAACATCTCTTATCTCCGAAATCATCTACTTCTAGACTAAAGTAAGTTGTCAGATCGTCATATTTTAGCATCAGGATTTGGGATAAAACTTTTTTCAAACCTTTTAAACACCCCCTTCATAATTGTTTAAGCAAAGTTTCTACTATAATTTAAATTATGTTTTTTATATTTATACTTTATAGTATGCCTAAATTATTATTTTAAATAAATAATATACTACCTACAAAATTACTAGCAAATGTACAAAAGGTTTTTCACACCTCTTTTTATTAATTAAAATATTAATGCATCTAGTAATACAATATCTCTTAAATAAAACTTGGCAACAATCCAGGTATTCTGGTTTTTTCAGAGTTTTCTATAAGCATGAACAGCCAAATGGGGTAATAAATTGAAGATAAGGATATGAATTCTAAATACTTTACAAAGTTAGTTACACGAATACAGTTAAATTTAGTCTCAGAAATCACTGGGGGTCATAGTGTTTGCAGTTTTTAAAACTTTTCGTGAATTTATTTTTATAGTTTAAGCTAATTTATTAAATATATGCCATTTTTTAGAAATAATGTACATAACACGAGTTCTGGATGTGCAAGTTAGCTTTCCTTCTTTCTTTTTTCTTCTTCTGCGTGATCTCAAAGAGATAGAAAAAATAATGAAGACCCTGCTTTTATATGCGTACGATTAAAGCTTCTTCCCCAGGCACGTGACGACAACAGGGTTTATGCCTTGCAAAGAATCAAGAAAGCTAATTTTAGATGTTAGATAAATAAATAATTATATAAAAATAAACTTTATATGTCAAACTGTTTTATTGTACTAATAGCTAAAAAATAATTTTGTAAGTCCGAGCTACCAGATCGAACCAATCTTCTCATCAATCTGGGGTATTAATCAGACAAATCATAAAACCGTTGGGCGTAGCGTATCCAGAGGGAATACTATGATCATGTGCCCAATTAAATTTTAAGAAAATTTAAAGTTTTTAAGGATTTTGTTAGTTTCCCTGTGTCCTTAAACAAAAACCCCGACATCCAGCTGATTGCTGACGACTCACGCGTTACGGGTGAACACTCCTTAAGTGGTAATCGGCTTTAAAGAACCCAATATCTAGCTTGGTGGAGCACTGAAAATACAAAAGTAACACTTTCTCACTCACTTTGAACAATTTATCTGATGGCTGGTGAATGATTTTTCTTTACATAAATACCAGAAATGATTTGGAATATTTATTCAAGTGTTCGGTATTCCAATTAATGTGAATAAAAAAATAAAAACAAAAAGGTAGGCTTTTTAAAGATCAAATTAAGTCTAATTTTTTCAACAACATCCAGTAATAACCTGGATTATGTAACTGTCACTGTTACGAAAAACAGGATGATCGAAAAAACTTTTTACTAAAACATCACTACAATATTAGATCTTACTTTTAATAATTTTTAAGATGAATACCATAGATTGTTTTTTACGACATCCTTAATAAAAAATCATCGGTCGCCATTTTAAAAATTAATCATCTGTTTTGCTATGTTAATAATTAAGAAAAATAAATTATAGGGTAAATTTTAATAAAAAATAAAGAGAAAATCAAAATCCTTTTAAAGTATCGCTTGACCCAACTTCGCATTAAAACGTTTTGACGTTTAAGTTGGTGAGGGGAGGGAATAACCCTAAACAAGTAGATTTTGACAATAAAACGTGTCCCTTTAAAAACCAAAATTGATGTGATTCAGGATTTTTTGCTAAGTGTTAAAATACCGGAAATATAACGGGTAGCTCGTTTTAATTGAAATGCCTAGTATAAGGGTGTTTATTTTCTAAAGGTTTTTATACAGTGTCGACGTAAATAGTCCCCCTGCTAATTTTTCTACCCATACTTTTTCTTTATGAAATT
The DNA here is from genome assembly GCA_014170235.1 of Listronotus bonariensis. Classification (NCBI taxonomy): domain Eukaryota; kingdom Metazoa; phylum Arthropoda; class Insecta; order Coleoptera; family Curculionidae; genus Listronotus; species Listronotus bonariensis. The sequence continues at coordinate 561,402 of JACEGR010000032.1, forward strand.
TGGATATGACTAATGGTAAGATATAGACTACTTTTTGACGTCAAATGATAGTTGCAACAACCAAGATGGCGGATGGGCGCCATCTTAAAAAAATAATTTTATGGAACGGGGTCGTGTGATACATCATTTTAAAGCTCCTGACAAATAATTTATGATCCTAAAATATAAAGTCAATACCTTTGCTTACCACAAAATGGCGGCACATTCAAAACTACCCAAATTTCTAATTTACATAGATGGCCATTTTTACGAAACTAATAAAATTAGATGTACTTAAATTTCGTATGTTCTTAAAGCTCTTTAAAAGGTATTTTTAATGGTGATACTGATAATAATATACTTACAGAGTGGGACGAAAAGTATATATTTTTTTATTAAAGCACCCTTTATATTATATCCTTGTTAAAAAAATATTTTAAAAAGCTTTAAGAAAATACCACATTAAGTACATCTAACTTTATTAGTTTCAAAAATATGGCCATTTAATCAGGAATTTAGGTAGTTTTTAAAGTGCCGCCATTTTGTAGTAGGTTAATGTATTAACTTTTTATTCTACGGTTGTAAAGAATTCGCCAGGAGCTTTAGAATGATGAGTCGTTAAACGACACAACGACCCCCCTTTTCATTTTTTTTCAAGATGGCGCTCATCTGCCATCTTGATTGTTGCAACTATCATTTTTACGTCAAAAAGTAGTGTGTAACCTCCCATTGATCGTACCCAAATTTAATTAAGAAAAAATTAAGGGTACAAAAGTTAGCAGGGTGGGGAGACTATTTACGTTCACACTGTATACAGGATTTTCTATAAAAAAGTTTAAGTAAGCTAAAAACAAGATAATAACAAGCTAATAACTAGCGGATAATACAGGTGGCCCTTAAATAAGCGTGGCTGTAACACAAGCTTTACTGTACTCTTATTGTCGGGAAATACAGGGTGTTTCACAACTTATCCGAAAAACTTTAAGGGCTAATTCTACAATAAAAAAATATGAAAAAAAATATAAATATATATTCTAAACGTCCTAGTTTTTAAAGTACAGACTGCTTACAATTTTGAAAAAATATATTTTTGATTATAATAACATTTATACCAATTTGGATATTTTTAAAAAATTTGGGGACGCCTTGTATGCACCATAATACATTTTTGGCATACAAGAAAAAAAAATTACCAGTGTCGTCCATGAGTGGTTTTAAATAAATATTTTTTTAATAAAAAAATGGTACGCTACTGCATTTTTGAAAAATATAAATTATTTTTATAATTTTCATTAGGTTTAAAACACATTTTATTAATTAACTTTTTTTTTTCGATGCACGAATTTTGCGTAAATGAATAAAAACTATTTCTCGGCACGGTCATTTGGTATCGATGATATTAAATTCTACAGTAAAAAATCACCTTTGTTATTACTTTATTCTTTAATTAGACAGGGATTTGATCATGCCGAAAAATGATTTTTATTTATTTACAGGAAAAACCGTGCTTCAAATTAAAAAAGTCAGGAGATTAAACTTGTATCAAACTAAATGGGAATTTAAAAAAATATTCTTATTTTAGAAAAATTCATGGTGTGACATTTTCTTATATGCAAAGAATTGTCTCTTGGCGCATAAAAGACGCCCCCAAACTTTTTAAAAATATCTAAATTGGTATAAAAGTTATTACAAAAAACAATATTTTTTTTTAAATTTAACACTCTATAGTTCAAAAACTAAGATGTTTAGTATATATGTTTACTTAAAGTTTTTTACTTTTTATTGTAGGATTTTTGTTTTGAAACACCCTGTATAATATAGCTTTTCCTAATGGATTTCATTTAATGGATGAATTGCCATCTATTAAATGAATCCGCCGAACTACAGAACATATCTTTAATAGTTGTTATTAACTAAATGGCAAAAAATGGTTATTGAAACAGAATATCTGAATTATCTCCGTACTGTTTTTACCAGGGATAAAAAAATGGCCAGATAAAGAGTAATAAATGGTGTCTTCTTAAAAAAATCTATAAAAATTGTTATGTTAAAAAAAATATTTTTTTAACAATGACAAACAAAAAAAAGAAAATCCAAAAACTCGCAAAATGCCGTATAGGGTATATTCAGCTAATAAGGACGTTGTCAAATCTCAAGCCATGTATTTCTATATAGTAATTTACATCGATTTATCTACCCGAATTAATATCGATAACCACGTTAATTTTGTTAATATAAAAAAGTTCGTAAGTAAGATGATACAAATATGTTTTTCAATCTAATCCTTCAACAACACATTAGCTTTTGTTATGTTGCCCTACAAAAATGTTTAAAACGTACACAATACACTGTGTCAACAACCCTCTTAGAGCGGGTTTTACAATATCGTGTCAGCTTTAACCTTAGGCGTAAAATAACACATGGTTAAAATCCTAGTTAAATGTTACTCAAAAATTTGACATTATTTGTAATATTATCCTCAATGTTTTGGTATTTATCTGACGTTTTAATTTTTAATTTAAATAATTACTTATTATTTACTCATCAGCAGACGCACATAAAAAATAAAATTTATTAATATTTAAGATATCATATCATTCTTAACCTATAAGTACAAACTTGGAAAGAGTTGTAAGGGCAAACAATGATTTAGAATAAAAAAAAGTTAGTAAGATATTTTTAGTTAGGAAGATAATTAAATAAAAAGATAAGAAAAATACTCAAATAAAAAAAACATTAAATTCCGAGAACATTTATGAGGTTTAATGGAAAACAAGGTGTCAAAAATCATTTAAAATAATATCTAATTATTAGCCATAATTTTAATCCTATTCGCGTAAAAATAAACCCCTATGTAATTTACAATAGAGTTTTAATATACTGGTTAAGCAAATAGGTATTGGGATATCGGTTAGTAAAGCAACAACAAAAGATGTACGATCCGCGTCCAGACTTGCAACAATTTTTAAACATCCGTCCAAACTAACCAATCTGTTTGCGCTCTCCTTGGACGCCAAAAACCGGCAAGCTCTGAATTACCGGCGAATCGTTGGCTATCACCTTGAAACGACGTTAATTCCGTCCACGTCCACATCCGCGCTATGTGGCGGGGTATGCTGCGTGGAGCGGCACGGCGAATTGTGGGCGCAGCTTTAGACGGTTTCGTTTTCTTACATTGCCTATGTAAGGTATTTAGCTGATCCGATATGTACATTTCAAATATCATCGTAACTTGATTGCTGCTGATTATTCTGTAACAAAAAATAGTTTACGTTTGTTTTTATTATTAGCATAGAGTAAATAAATTATAAGGCATGTACATAATATACATATTACTTTTTGTTCTTAGTTATTATTTGCGCTAGGATTTTTCGTTTTCTTAATTTCAAATAATTAATAATAACCAAATTTTCTTTCAAAATTAGTTATTGTTTGCCCTTCAAAAAACAATTTTCCAAGTTTTAGCATACAGGTTAATAATTACCCTGTATAGTTTTAATCTCATACATATCCACGGAGGTAGAATTTTAGCCTGCGTATTTTGTCCGAAAATGTAAAATATTTTGATAACTGCCGGTCCCTTTCGGAGCCCCGATTTTTGTCCTCTTTCTATTGCAATTAAAAGTAGGCAATTTAAAACAAATGGAAACACCCTTGACTTCAGAAATTTTCTACTCCCTAAGTCGAAAATCGTGCCCCAGCTTACAGATTAACGCTTGCTTTTTATGCACTTTCTAATGCAATTTCTTATTTATAAAAATTTGATCTGTACTTTTAACTTATTAATCTTACTAATGTTAATTAGTTATCACATGTACAACTAACTAACAAATTTTAAAAACATTGCTGCGTTGTTTGTCTTTACTTGTTTTAAAATTGTAAATAAATTTTAAGCAGTGTTGTTATAACAAAACCAATGATTTAAAAATAAATGTTTTGATACCTAAAGGTATAATTATAAATTTAAATATTAATCCCAATAAATATTAAAATAAATATATGTTAAAACAATTATTACACATTTATTTGTTTGTTGGGGTTTTCTTTCGATTTTTTAAAGCGCTTTCTTTATTGTAAATAAAATAAATAAATGTAAATTTTACTCTGTACGGAAACACAGTCATGTTCGCTGTTAAAAAATTGTTTTTAATTTCTTTTACTTATAGGCCACTAACTTCGGCAGAATAAAAAGTCATTAAAATGTGTCAAATATACCCGAAGATTCACTTGGTATTTTCCTTTATAATTAAAATCTGACGAAACCTGTCGCCTGCAAAAGGTTTTGTTGCATCTAAACTTGTAAATTTTAAAGTTAGGTCAAAGAATATAATGGCTACCGAAATAGAAATCCAGTTCAAATGGCAGAATCTACTATCGCCGCGCGTAGTATTAACAGCTTCAGAGTTTATCAATAAGCGAGCTTATAAGAGGGCCTCTGTTTTGGGTGCCAATATCTTTATACGTATCCGTAATTCTCTTGCGGTAGCTATTATATTCTTTGGTTCTGTGGTAATGAATTACCTTATACTACACTTAACGGTACTAACGGTTCAAAGGTTAAAAGCGGACTTTAGGACCTTACTGTATAAAGTGCTATTTATAAAAATACCACGTCTTAAAGAATTTATCAAAGCTCAAATCTGCAACTGCGGGGAATCTCAGTTACTATTAAAGATGGAACCTTGCGGTTTTCGCAAACATAAGCTACATTTTTGTGAAACGCAAGATGCCATAAACAAGGCGTCATAGCGGATACATATAAAACTTTTTATTTATGTACACTTTTTTGGTTTTATATTTATATATTTATTCTAACTTTAAAGGTCAATATCTTCCTAAAGTAGAAACATTATTTTGACACACTCCTGCATCAACCGTCATTATTTTATATATTTATTCTAACTTTGAAAGTGTCAATATCTTCCTAAAGTAGAAACATTATTTTGACACACTCTGTCAACCCTATGCATTTTTGACCTCACACTTATCTGGACACCCTGTATATTTTTAAAAGGTTGTAAAAAAGATAAATTATTTCACTTAACTATGATACAAGTGGTACCAAAAATGCAAATTTTATAATCGCCCTGTAGCTTGTAACTAAAAGTGTTATGACGGCTTTGTTAATGGCATTTTTCGTTTTACGACAAAGCAGCTATGGTTCGCGAAACGGCAAGGCTCTATCTTCAATATTAACTTTAATTCCCCCTCCCTCTACAGTTGCAATACAAATGGAACACTCTGTACACAAATGATCTCTGAGGGTATTTAAACCCTATATTACCCGCCTCCATTAATACGCCACTGAATTATTGTAATTAAAAAGCCATATATTAGCATTTCACAATGGTTTAAATATTTTAATTTAAATATTTATGTTTTGTGTGGTGTTATAATTATTTTAAAGATGTGCTTTACATCCACCTTAATTTATATTAAAAATAAATTGAGTTTATATCTAAAATAACGCTTTTCTTAATATTAATTCTATCAAAAAATATATTATAAAATTCTGGGAATTTTCAAAATAAACTGCAATTAATTGTTCAATTTGCGTTATACTGGTACCTTGAAATTGAAACGCATTAAGATTAAAGCTTTGAAATACGTGGAAAGTGCAAAAACAAAATTTTGTAAATATTTGAACTAAGTTATTGGAAAACTGTAAATGTTAGTTAAATAAAAAGAAGATTAGGTATTGTTAGAATACCCCGGGAGTCAAAGAAATTTATATTTTCCCTTTAAAATGAAATGTAAAGAAAAGACTAATTAAAGCGCCGCACAGTGCGTTGAGAGATGGGGATTTCGGGACAAAAATCGTATCAATCTCATTGCACTAAGATAGTTTTGTTATTGTATATAATTTAGCAAGATACCATGCTCTGCATATGCACAAAGCATCACTGTGATAATATTATACAGCAAAATTAAAAAATAGAAGTAAATAGAAGTCAGTTTATTAAAATAGACAGGGTGGCGTTAAAAAATTAAGAGCTCATTTATAAGCTTATTTCACAAAAAAAAATTGAAACATAGGTCTGAAATTGCATAGTTTTTACAGGGTGTTAAAGTTTAATTTTTAAAATTGGTTTTTTATAAATATTGTAAATAGCCCTCATTCAATTTTATTAAAATTTGGTAATAGCATTTGTAGCACTACCAGGCTTACTAATATTATTATTAAATTTCTTAAGTTCAGTGGCTTCTCAAGCGACACCTTAAAAATATTTAAAAATGTACGCTACTGACTTTAATACAATTTTTGTTTTTTTTTTAGAGTAGGCAAATAAAAACAACTTTTTTGCCCCTTAATATTTTTCGTATCTTGCTTAGTTTTCAAGAAAAAAAATATGTAAGATTGTATATGTCTAACTACTCAATAAACAAAATATTTTTTTTCTTTTATAAATAACTTTTTATAACATAAACAACATAAAAAATACTAAGTTAAATAACAATAACGTCTAAACTAACAAATTGCGGTAAATTAAGTGTTGTCTTAATTTGTTTCTTGTGTTTTCGGGACCTCTCGTAGCTAAAAATTTAATTTCATAGAAAGTTGCAGATAGTTGCAGCTAATTAATACAAAAATATTTGCTACTCTTTTACAAGTAAATTAAGCTTAAAAACAGAAATATGGTTTTTGATGTATTTAAAAAATCCATATCAAACCTTAGACTGGGTTTGCTTCTAAGCTTTTTGCAAGACAGATTTTAAAAAGATATAATTTCAATAATAAATATTGTATATAAAAAATACAATTTTTTCTAAAAGAAAAACCTTCTAGATTATTAGCCATAAAAAACAATAGACACCTTTTTCTTATATTAATTGTAGTTAGCCTTTAAACTTGAGAAGAAAAAATCAAATGCAAGGCACTTTTCTGTATTATAAAAAGACCATATTTTAAAGCTGCATATTTCTATATTAGCAAAGTAAAAAAAGAAAACAAGTTTCCTTGATACTATCTGGTCATCTATGAGCAAAAATGTAGACATTTATAATATGGGCGTATGTTGTTTTGTTAAGGCCGACTAAGAAATAAAAATACAACAAAACTTCCCTAGGCTTTTTATTTTGTATACCAGGCACTAAGGTTTTTTAAAAATACGGAAATTATAAAACAAAGTTGGAAGTTACAAGCAGTTACAACGTTATTTCAGTTTTTACTGCAAATTACTCGATAGCCTAAACTATGGATAAATCGTTTAAAGTTATACCTAATGGCATACCGGATCAGCTAAATAACATAACACATAGGCAATGTCAGAAAAAGGGACCGTCTAACGTGAATACCAGTATGTAAACATTTTGTATTGGATGATTTATCATACATCCTTTGTTGTGGCTTTACTGGCAGATATACCTTTAGCTATTGCTTATACAGTATAGATGTTTGTCTCCTCCTGAAAAGTTGATAAAATCAAAAACCTGAAACTATGACAATCTTTGATAAAACATTGTTACAGTGTTGTTTATGCCGACGCGACGCGATGCTTTAAGGTCAGGCCATACATAACCGCAACGAGACCGTGTCCGTGCGTTTCCCTGGTGAAATGTAGGGGTGCAAAAAGTTTTGTATTTAATCAAACTGCAGTAATATAAGTCAATTATACCACGCTTTAAATTACACCTTATCGTAAAATAAACCTTTACAAATAAAGTAACACAGTTTTGAGGTTTGGCCATGTTTAATGTACCCTTGTAATTAAATGCCGTAGGCTTAATATTACCGCCCCGTGCACAACCACATACCCCGCATAGCATTTTACCAAGTAAACAAACATCACCAACAAGCACTTTATACACCAGGCCATCACCGGACCACAACAACTTATTTTAACCACTTTCATTTTATTTTTGTACTTAATGAACTGAAATAAAAGGTGACGCCCGGTAAACTCAAAGCTTGGTTCGGAAATATCGACGCTATTCGATCCACGTATGATTTCATTGGCTGGGCATGTTTCAGACCGCACGAGACACGGTCGTGCTACGGTGAGGCTCTTGTGGGACATTAATGTGGTTATGTGTGGCCCGACTTTTACCTATACTACATTCAAAGTTTGAATAAAAAGGAACAGAGATAAAATTTGTTTTATTTAAACAAAGGGATATACATACATAAAACAATAGACTTAGTTTGACAAAAAAGCTTTTAATATTTTTAGGGCCATGAAAAGTGCTTTAAAATTTTTCCGAATTAATTGGCCCCCTTTCCTCTATCACTGTGAATCCGTGCTCGGTGCGGTTATGTGTGGCCCGACCTTTATTTATACGATTTTTATTTTTTACTCGAAATTTGTGTATTTTGGCTTTAAACTCCAGTGCGTTTTATGATTAATGGCGATTAAACATGGGTCCGTTTTTTCAGTTTTTCTTAGCCATATAAAAGCTTACCCATTCAGAGAATGGTTAACAAGGTGTGTCTCTGATGCTACTTTCAACTAGGTATACGAAACAAGAGTTTTTTTAACTACAAGATTTAGAAAGAAAAGTGCAAAGCATAATTTATGGCTTATTTATACAAAGTGGTCTAAAAGACGCGGAAAAAAGCCACGACAAATTCCTGAGGCTAAGATATGACGATCTAACCTAACTTACCTTAGTCCAAAAATGGATGATTTTGGACATATAAGGTGTTAAAAATTTAATCTGGTTTTTGTTTTTTATAATGAATTTTGTTTAAAATAGCGATTATTAGGTATGATTTAACAATGTTTGGCTAAGGGGGTTTTGGGAGGTAAAAAGTAGAATATGCTATTAATTTTGTTTTAAAATCTAGAAACCACCGCCACCTGCGGTTTCCTGCAGGCCTTTATGTAAAACAGAATACCTTTTATAAGCCATTTTGTATATACTTTTAAGATAAGAATTTTTAGTCGGCAATATATTTAACCCAAAAAAAAAGATATACGAGAAGAAGTTGATCTAAGCAGCTGTTTTTAAGATGTTTAGATTAAAAAAAAACTTTTTGTATGTCCAGATCTAAACCATTCAGAATAAAATGCTAATCTTAGAGGTTTTTAAGAGTATAAGTTTAAATAAGTCTATGTCCTTAATGGCCTAAATGTTGAAATAAAGGTTGGTAAAGTTTTTGTTTTTGGTTAGTTTGTATCTAATAGCCTAAACTTCATAGATAACCTACCTATTAGTAGTTGTTACAAAAAAATTATTATATACATTTTATCATACTATTTGTCACTCTGACTGTGGCTGCATTATTTAAACTAATAAAAACCAATATATTATTATCTTTTTTTTACTTTTATTGTTAATAAGGTCACTGATATCCTGCTGATATCTCAAAAACCAGCTAAAGGGACGTATAGTGTATTATTATACAGCGCGTCTACTTAAGTTCGCACCATGTGGAAAACTTTTTTATTAATAATTCTACAAAAAAGTTATTCTTTATAAAAAGTTCTGAATGTTCTAAAACCCAAAATGCAATAAATATCAGGTAATAATTTTTTGCAGTGGTATACGAGGTATCTCAAAAATCGATTTTTTTATAAAAATTAACGTCAAATTTTCTAAGAAAAAAGTAAATATCTTGCAGCATTTAAGGAACAATCAAGAAAAAAGGACCCACGTCATTGGTTATGCTGACCTAACAAAGAAAAAGATGACTCATCTGTAAAAAAAATCGTAAATTTGGCGTTCTGGTCTAATTTTTCTTTTAATAGTCCCAGAGCTAGTGAACCCTTCGAGTAACGTTGGGCCTGTAAGGCTAAAAATTTGTATAGTGATGAGTCATAGCATGCTAACTACGAAAACCATCACCTGGCAAGCATCAGTCCTGCACTGCACATCATCACCCTGTATATTTTTAAAAGTTAAAAAAATAATATTAAAAAACTTGGCGTCGTAAGTTTGACATTTTTAGGATTAAGTTTATTCATAGTAAGGTTTGAAAAAAAAATTGGCAGGCGTTTTCAATGAGCACAAGTAACTGCCAGGCAAACTGAGAGGTGTGGCTGATTTAAATGGCCATATTTCCAAAACTAATAATATGTACCTAATGTGGTGTTTTCTTAAAGCTTTTTTAAAGATTATATAACATATTATAATATCATTTAAATTCCAAACAGTTTTAGAAGTGTTCTTACTTAGATGACATAATACATTTTTTAAATAAAAGCTATTTATTTCGAAAAACGAAAGGGACTACTTAAAATTGAAGAGAATAACGTCAAAGGCTACCACACACGACTGATCAGAACACTAATAAACAGAGTTATCTGATGCAAAAATTATTTATAAAGAACCTAATGGAAAAGAAATTATACCTGCAATATTTTAAAGCAACCAAAATGCGTTTAGTAAGCCTAGATTGACATTAAGAACATCTGGCATGCGTAAACAATAAATAGTTACTCCCGTTTCACATGAGACGTATGAACGCCCTACGCCTTACGCCTGACAAAAATTTCGCATTAAAAGTAATGTAACCTAACGCGTAAGCACCGCGCCTGCATGTAAAAGGTTACATTACTTTAAATAAATCAGGCATAGGGCATAGGGCGTAGGCCGTCTTATGTGTAACGGGACTTTATAGGTTTCTAAGTTGCTTTAAAAGTAGTTTTTAGTTATCACTTGAAAACATTCAGAGATGCATGCTAAGCGAAGCGTAGTTTACTTACAAATAAAGACATAGAATGTCAGGTTAGTGTTTTTAAAACCATAACATTGTCCAAAACCTTTAAGGAAACTTTACGATTATACATGAAGCGCACTCGTAAAAATAAACCGGCAAGAATGTATCAACAAAATAAAATGGGGTGCTTGTTAGCTTATTTTTCTGGCAACTTGATTTATTAAGGCCTCGGGCACAATAATCAGCGTCAGCGTCTAGCGGCTGATTTATAAAAACAAGTGCTTTTATTCTCGCATAAAGATCAAAGACAGCGCACTCACATTTTCCACTCAACGCTGGCCGCTGACGCTTAGTATCGTGTCAGAGGCCTAAGAGTTATATGTTGCTAATCTGCGTTTTATATATGAAACGTAAATAAGCATGCTGCATGGTTTGCACGATAAAGATTATCTAAAAACACTTTGATCTTAAACGTTAAAACAATAAAATGATTTTTTCTAAATAAACATAAAATCAAATTTAAAGGTAACTCTACTTTTATTTTATTTCTCAGCTTTAATTTAGGATTCTAATATTGCCAATTAGTGTTTTGCATTGGAACTCTACCAATTACACAAATTTTAAAGCAGAGTGCATAAAGCGCCTTTAGCTTTAGATAGATATGCCTTTACTGCGCGTTGGGTGTAAAGTTGAAACACTAAAACAACATTAATTAAATTTATAATAATAAGGAGACTTTCTTTTGCTCCAAATTTCTATAATGAGTGTTTTTTTTTTTTAAAGGATATTTTATTATTTTTAATTTGGTTTAATACTTTATTATTCTTATAATTCATATAACAAGGCACAACCCGAAACTTAAACAAAACGGTATATGGTAATTATTAAATTACACAAAAAAACTTTCGGTTAAAGGGGAATGTTTCTTTTCGGTTGTTACTTGTTTCTCTGCTTTTTTAAGGGGTAGTAACATAAAATATGTCCCTTTTAGATAGTTAGTTTGATTTTAAAATCTTTGTTTTTAAAAAAACAGAACTAACCATAATAAACCACGTTTAGTATTACCAATAATTATAATAAGTTTGCGTAAGTGCAGTATAGATATCATGAGTAAAATAAAAGTGAACATTTAGTCAAGAAGTATAATCCTCTTTGGTAAAGACACTCCTCATTTTTTAGTCTTCGAAAGCCTAGTATCCCTTAAAAATTCTTTTATTAAAAGCATAATGTGTGTCACATTTTTAGCCACCTCAACTGCTCTTAATTTATTTTTAACTGTGCACATACATCGTACATGCTCTTTAAAGCACACTTTATTTAATTATTTGGGAAAAGATTGTAACGATTTTTAAATAAATCGAGTTAGGGTGTTTTTAATTCTTAAAAATGCATCAAGTGTATCTACAGCATTCTGAAGATGTATACTTACGGTTAGAAAACTTGACAAGTAATACCTAATAAAGAAAAAAACTTTGTATCCTAAGAACAAAAGATTTGCGCACCTACATATGTTTATATAAACTTTTGTTTTTAAATGGCCCAAAGAATTCTGTGTTAAAATTAATGACTTAACTTTAAGAACACCATGTATTTAATGTTATTTTTTTAAATTTGAATAGCCAAATTTTTAGTACGTTCCAAGGTAAACAAATCTTACCTTAACTTTTTTAAAAACAAAAAAATAAAAGGATGTAAACTTATAACTTGCCACCCGGTACATAGAAAAAATGGCATTGTGTTTGTGTTAGACAAACACCGCGTGTTGTTATGTATGGTTAGAAATTCACGTTAAACTGTATACGTATACAGACGATATCGGGGACAGAGATAGAGTTTATTTGTATAACGTCCTTTGTGGACCGCGTGGTCAAAAACATGTGGTGACATTAATGGAACTAAAGCCATGTACAGACTTGGATACAATCAGGACAACATTGTCGGCCGACTGTATCTTGTTCAAAAAATTTTACAGCAACAAAGTTGGCCAACATTTGCAGATAGAAGTGTTTCGCGTGCACACTAGTTTAAAAGCTCGTACAAACTTGCCGAGGTTTTACATATTAAATGGAAAACGGGCGACTTGCCGATTCCTTGGATGAAAACGCCCACCGATGTTGCCATGGCGTTTGCAACAAGTCGGCCGACCGATGTGCAACATTCAAGATACAGTCGGCAAACAAATATTTTCGCCGATTGTATCCAAGTCTGTACGTGGCTTAAAAAAATAGGTTCTTGTGCTTTATATAAACCTCTTTTTTTCTAAATAGAAAAAAGTTGCAAATAGGTTAATATTTCAACATCTTTAATTTTAAAAGAAAGTTATTTTAAGCTCTAATCAATGTCAGAAGTATCGACTTTTTTTCTTAACAGAAAGTTTTATTTATTAATCAACCTTTAAAATATTTTAATTAAAGAGAATCATACCTTACTTTTATATATCTTAAGCCGGCGAGAGTCTTAATTATGGAGAAAAACTTTAAGTAAATTGAGCTATAGGCAAAAAAAAAAAACTTTAACGCTACAAGAGCTCATGATTTTTTAACAATATTTCGTCTATTAGAATGGTAACAATTTTTTTCCTGAGAATTGCCTTTAGAATGTGCTTAAATATTTTACTTCGTTGCCTTCTTTCAAAATCTCACTACTATGGAGTGAATGGGATCTGTACAGGTTTTTGTTTTAAGTTTAAAATAAAACAACATTTTCCAAATCACGAAGCTATGTGTGTCGGTAAAAAGAGGATATACTTTCTGTTTGAAAAAACACCGAAGGCTTTAAATCTTAGAATCTGGTAAAAAGAGTAAGAAAACGTTTACTGTACAATGCATTTGAAATTGTTAATTGTTTTGTTTAATTAATTTAATAAAATTTGCAAACAAAAAATGATTTATTTCTTAAATCTAAAATAATAAATATTTTACGGTATTAAAAATTTAGTTCTTAAAAATTAGTATTTTGTCAGTTTAAAAACGATTTTTCAAAAACAATGGAATTTAACATTTTCCGTACCTATGATTTTGCTAACTTTTAAGCTTGAAAGTACTAGATACCAGGGTAGCTAGGCTTTAAAATATTTAGTTTATTTTTTCCCTAGTTTCTTCAACGTTATCAAATTACGTCGCCCAACTTACACCTCCAAAAGGGATAATCATACAATTTTAATATCTTTAAAAAATGCCTAACTCGATCCGATGTGTAATATATCGTTCTTGGAAGTAAAATTTATTGGATTAGGTATAGAGTTTATGAACAAAAGTGAATTGCAGGTAAAATCTAGGCAGATAACATTTTACTAGTATTTTGAGATCTACCAAGTACTTTATATCTGAAACAAAAATGAAAATAAATAGTTAATGTCTCTGAGTTAAGCAAAACCTATAATTAATGGGCTAAAGTAGTACTAGTATTAAATTAACTTCAATTTAAAGAGCACAATATTTTTTTCTCTGGGAAAACAAAGTAGAGGTGCATACCTACTAAAAACTTGCAGATTTTTTGATACATAGGATAAAAGGTGCAGAAAAATGCTGCCGCAAAATACTAAGTGTAAAATATGACGATCTAACCAACTTACCTTTTACAATGGTGAATAGTTTCGGCTATACGGAGCGTCAAAAATTCAATTTGGTTTAAGTTTGTAAAAATTAATTTTGGTAATATTTCTGTGTTGTCACAATATTCGGCTAGAGGGCGTTTGACGGGGTGAAAATTGCAATCTGCTCTAAGTTTTATTTACTTTTGGACTGAAGTAAGTCGAGTTAGATCGTCATATTTTAGCCTCGGGTGTTTAGATAGCATTTTTCCGCACCTTTTAAAGGCCCTTCCCTCCCAGTATAATTATCTTTAAATCAACAGTTTATTTATATTAACACGTTGACTGCTACCACGAGAATTAAAAATGTGAGACCTCGGTGCCACAAAATTTCGGTTATTAATAAAGTATATGTGTGTGAGGTACAACATATGTGTTTCAGAGCACCAGCTTAACATTTAGGTAAGGTACAAACCTTGTGATGTTGCTACTTTAGTGTGCGGTCTACCGATATATTTTAACTTTAGTATGCGGACTACCGACCTGTCTCTGTTATAGTATGCGGTCTACCATTTAAAACAAAAACCAAATCTATGATTTGATATGACAATAACCCTGACACTATTTCTAAAATTAACATAACACATCGCTCAATAAGTCCGTAGGATAGCTAATAAAACAACAATATTTTGACATAATCTGAATTTATTTATCAATATAGTCTCCTTTTAAGGCGATACAGTCAGTCCAACGCTTCTCTAACTTTTCGATACCATGTTTGTAGAACGATTTTCTCTTCAAAATATGCCTCAGTTTCGGCGATGACCTCATCATTCGATCCAAATCTCTTTCCCTGGAGCATCCTTTTGAGATCCGAGAACAGCCAATAATCGCTGGGGGCCAAATCTGGCGAGTACGGTGGATGGGGCAACAATTCGAAGTACAATTCATTCATTTTCACCATCGTTTTCATCGACTTGTGACACGGTGCATTGTCTTGATGAAAGAGAATTTTTTCTTCTTCTTCATGTGCGGTCGTTTTGCGTCGATTTCAGCCTTCAATCGTTCCAATAAAACCATGTAATATTCGCTGTTGATTGTTTTACCTTTCTCAAGATAGTCTATGAACAATATACCATGACTATCCCAGAATACGGAGGCCATAACCTTGCCAGTAGAGATTTGAGTCTTTGGGCGCTTTGGGCGGCTTTCACCGGCTAGTGTCCACTCAGCCGACTGCCGATTTGACTCAGGAGTGAAGTGGTGGATGCATGTTTCGTCCATTGTGACGTAGCGACGTAAAAAACCTTTTTATGTTGTTTTTGGTCCGGTGTTAGCAAACGCGGCACCCATTTCGAACAAAGCTTCCGCATACCCAAATGTTCATGCAAAATGCTAAAGACACTGCCTTCTGATATCGTTACGGCCTCAGCAATCTCCTTTAATTTCAATTTGCGGTCGGATAAGACGATTTTGTGGACTTTTTGTATGTTTTCTTCAGTAACTGCCGAATTAGGGCGACCGGAACGTTCAGCATCATCGGTGTTCGTTCGACCACGTTTAAACTCACCAAACCACTTCTCAACCATTTGCCTCGATGGAGCAGAGTCCGGATAACATTTGTCAAGCCACTGTTTAGTTTGCACCGTATTTTTTCCCATCAAAAAGCAATGCTTAATGAGCACACGAAATTCAGATTTTTTTCAATTTACAAGAGTTGATTCAATTGTTCACACTGTAACTTGGTAAATAATAGTTCGAATGTCATAAATAAATTTTGACAGGTATCGTTTGAAGGCTGGTACTTTCTAAAAATCATAAGGATTTTGTATTTGTGTCGCCATCTATATGTCATCCTACGGACTTATTGAGCGATGTTATAAGCTTAGCTAAACTGAGTAGAGGCAGATTGGTGTATTGTTTTATTTTTTTATTAAAAATACGTCACATTAATAATTTTAATATGTACAGTTATCTATATACAGTTCTTATATCATTAAGGAATGCTATAAACAAATCTTCTGACTCGTTTCTCCATATTTTCCAGCAGAAATGATCCAGGTGAGATTGGAAATGCTGAATAGGTACTACTCTCATTTTTCAGAATTTGTATTTTGGCGTCTAACCAAGACCTCTCGACCCCTTGTGTATGGGCTTCTGTAGCTGGATCTACATAATTTTCTTGATACATAACTGTGGAATGTGTATACCCCAATTGATCCAAGTTCCTATATGCTGGCCTTTCATCAGAGTGAATTACTGACCCAAGCTGCACTTCTCGTTGAATGATTGGAATTATTGTGTCCCTATCCCGGCGCTCTACGAAAAAGTAGCGGCAGTCTATTCCTCTTTTTAAGCCAAATACCCAGGGGCCATCCACTCTAGCACCATGGATTCTATTGTTTTCTACCTCGGCGTCGCTGTCTTCAGATAATGCCGCCCGGTCTCCATCTAAAATAGCTGATCATTCCCATAAAGGTTTGTCACGCTGGTCATGGGGATTTCTTGTATAAAAAGAAAAACTAGCTTTAAAATGTCACATAAGCTGAGCTTGGAATTTATTCTATTGTTGATATCCGTGTAGTGGAAAAATATTTTGCCTCTCCTAACTGAACGCGTGACTTGACAACCCTTCATAGGAAAACGAAGAACAGGTCAAAATTGTCCTCTTTGATCCTGTTTCCTTTTCTGCTGCATTTTGCTTCCACACCGATGGCATTCTATATTTTCAGGTTCTTCTAAAAGTTGGTGTTGCCGCAAAAAGTTGACAGCAGCATTTTCGTCTAAAATAACTGTTCTATATAAATCTTTCAGCAACATTATTACGTATCACCATAAGAAATTGAATAAACTTATTTTTATAAAAATTGGCCCTTTGTATTTATATGCCATATCACCATAATTGGGTCATTAATATTCTATTAGAATCAGGTCCCTGCTTAGGTACTAATTCTTACAATTGTGGTACTATTAAGTAATAATGTTTATTAGAATTATAAGAAAGATTATGTAAATAGTAAAAAGATATTTGCCAAATAATAGGTTGATACCTTGGAAGATCCCAAACACAGGTAGACCGCATACGAAAGTGGCACCTCTTGTGTTTTATGGCAGTCAACCTGTTAACCTGAACCAGAAATGTTTCGGTTAATTGAATGAAAGTACCCACTCTCTTCTAGAATTATTAAGTAGGTGCAACTCGGACTCGTAAACTTTATTATTTAAAATATATTTTCGGGCTAAGATCAGGTTTAGATTCTGATAGATAATGGCAAAATTTATGCGACATTCCTGATGACTCGGGTCGAGATAGGCGACGTCTCGGAGGTAGATAGTTGCATTTCACCGCACCTTATGGGCTCTGCAGTGCACTTAACAACTATCTCTGAACTACCCCTTTAAATTTTAGGTAATAGCATTAAGACAGTACCCAATGGTGATAAACTACACTAGAAATGCTGGATTCCATTTAAGGCTATGTTTCCAAATTTTGTGATGTAATCGTTTCCGATTTTTTTGTTTACAATCGTACTGGAGACCTTTTTCGTGTTTTTGGGTGTTGTTTATTGCTTTTTAGTCATTAAAACTTACATATGTAATTAAGTTGTTATTAGTGGTGTAGGTAAAAATACTTTTACGCTTGTAAACAAGTCAAGAATTCATCGATGGTTAATGACTAACTACATTAAACTTTATAAATTGTTAATTGGGATAATATACTTTTTTCAAATTATTAAAGAGATTTTATTTTCATTTGTTAGGGCATTGTGATATTTTGTCATATACATCATTAGTATATCAGAACGGTGACGTTACCAGCCTGTGGACACAAATCCATCACTTCTTTTGAAATTTATCACTATTGAAAAGCCTATGCTTTAACGTTCGTTTCGAACCACACCCAACATTACGCGGAGCTTTCGGCGGAAAGTTAAAAGACCGAAAAGGATTAATAAAAATTGGCAAAACTTTACGCTATAAGTTAATTAGTTAATTAAGTTATATAATTTGATCTACTCTACTACGTTCAAACTATTGCTTCTAAGCAATATAAATGTATTTTTGTCCATTAATATTTTCAGATTTAAACATAAAAAAATATTAACAAAGAAAACCAAATAATGGCGAAATTTTATGAAAAATTAAACATAAAAGTTTATATATTCCGTAAAAAAATTTTTAGGGCTGAAAACAATTGGCACAAGGCTGCTGCCAATTAAAGCGTTTATTATTATTATTTTTTAAATTTAAATTAAATTGCCCAGTTTTAGCTCAAAATGAAAGTTGTTTATTAAGCAAATAACTCACTTTAATGTTGGTTAGGTCGTTTATTACATTTTAAAATTTTGCTTTGTAATGTTTTATGAAGCAAAATTTTAAACGACTCAGTAGCGTAGGCGGTCGCCTACGGCCTCGCGCGTGGGGACGTCGCGGCAAGGTGAAGGTATGGAATGTGATATAGGAAAAATACCAAAATAAAAGATGTGGACGGCCTTGGAGATCTGAAATTGTAAATAGGGGACCCCGTAAAACGTTAAAAGAGAAAAAAATGGGAAGGACCTTTTTTTCTCAATTTTTTCGAAAGGATAAAAGAGGCCTTGCCGATAACTTAACCTACGTTTAAAGGACCTCGCAAGAAAGATAAGGACCTATTTTTTTTTTTGCTTCTCAATAATTTTTCGTGATAGGAGCCTCGCGGAGACACGACTTCGCCTACGCCTAATTTTGATCACGTCACTGAAAGAAACGACCTAACAAACATTAAAGTGAGTTATTTGCTTAATAAACAACTTTCATTTTGAGGGTAATAATTTAAATTATAATAATAAACGTTTTAATTGGCAGAATAGCGGGCGTTTCTCACAGGTTGTTCTCCCCTATAACTTTTTAATCTTTTAATATAGAAAAGTAAAATTGGTTTGTCGTTATTTGACATAATTGTATATTGATATATTAATTTAATATATTAAATTATTCACTTGTTCTTATTCTTTCGGTCTAACCGGAAATGCTTCTTTAAAATTATAACTGGCACCACCAGTATATTTTATATTATTTTGATAGAATATGACATTCTGAATACAATAACACCTCCTATGTCATTTTTTAAAATGTTTTACAAAAATTGACCGATCTTACTTTAACATCAAAACGACCAACATTTAGTGACTTAAAATTTGGCATATAATCAAAATAATATATAACAAAAACCAGCAGGTCACAGCTAAAAAAAATAAATCCCATGTCTAATTTTTTTAACTAAATCACAAATTAAGTAATTTTAGAACCTGGTTGGTAAAATAATACAACAGTAAAATATATTTTTATATTTTACCCAAACGTTAAGATCAAGGTAATATTTTTACTAAACCATTTAGGGATTAAAAGAATGTGTAATTTTAGGAATACTCTGTACAACTTACATTTAGGGAGCAATGGCTGGATGAACGATTAAAATTCAACGACTTTCATGGAAGATTAAAATATTTAACCCTTACCGAAGCTAACAGAGTATGGATGCCCGATTTATTTTTTCCAATGAGAAGGAAGGCCATACGCACAATATAATCATGCCTAATGTGTATATCCGTATTTTTCCCTATGGTTCCGTATTGTACAGTATAAGGTTAGTAATAGTTACCCTTGGAAAGTCTTATGTCTACTGTAATGTATATATATTTTTTTAGAATATCTCTTACGTTATCCTGCCCCATGAATTTAAAGTTATATCCCTTGGACAGACAGATATGTTCACTCAGAATGGCTAGTTGTAAGTATTGTATTTATATATTTATATGCGTTTAGTTATTATTATGTTAAAACATTTATAAAATGTAAAAAAACATCTTTAGGTTGTATTTAAAAAAATACAAATGTTTTGCAAATAGGTTTAACGTTATACAGGTTGTTACAAATTCAAGGGCACCATAAGGATCTTAAAGAGGGTAAGAGATAGAGTGTGGGTTAGCTTGGGGCAAAGTTGCGTATTTTATGCAACAATCAATCAATTAATCAGTCAATCAAGCATTTATTAATCTACGAAGATTATATACATGACATTAGACAGGTCAAGAATACTATAACTAATAAATAATAAAATAAGCTTAACATAGATAAGAATGTTATAAGACAAGTTAAATATTAAAAACAAGAAGACAAAGCGCACAAAAAATACAATAAATATAACAAAACTAACAAAATATAACTTTAACTAAGACTTTTTTCAAAAAACTTCGAAAAACTGTAAAATACATTTATGATTAGGAAGTCTTTCAGTCTTTTTTGAATATGTTTACGGTCCATGATTCTTTAATGTACCTAATCCGGCATTCTTTTGTAGATTTTATTGCATAAATAATGGGGTAATTTTTTAAAGGTGGTCGTTCTGTGTTTTGCGATTTCTAGAAGTGATCCATTCCTGGTTTTGTAGGTTTGATAACGCAGGTTATTTTTAAAGCAACCTTATTCTTATAAACAAAGAATTCACAATTTAAAATAGATAGATGTTACTGTGAGAATTTTATGTTTTTTAATTGTTTTTCCTGTATGATTTCAATGGTTTCAGCCTAAATATAAGTCTAACTATTCATTTCTGTGATACAAAGACTCTATTAATGATTGTAGCTTGGCCTTAAGCATAATATTGTAGGAGACTAAATGGTATGCCAGGGCATAGTATCTAGTCATTAGGGTATTAATAGAAACTGTATCTTAAAGTTTTAGCAAAGCTCTGCTAAGTCCAGAGCAAATGTGGTCCATTTAAGGTTCCAAGCTGTTTCTTGAGTCCAAGTACGTCCCTATAAATTTTACTGATGCAGCACTGTCATTAATGTTAACTTTTGGAGTACTATTATCAGGGCCGTGCTAGGGTTACTTGCGCCGTGGTGCAAAACATTTTTGGTCGCTCTTACAAGAAAATGTAAATTGGGATATAAACATTTTTGAAGAGCAAAAAAAGGTCCCAACTTTAATTCCACTAATTTTATTATCTAAATACCTTCCTTTTATTTAAAAATTTCCGCCCTTTATTTTTAAATTTTCCGCTCTTGCAGCGTTGCGCCCTGGTGCCTTGCAGCGTTGCGCTCTGGTGCCTTGCATCACCCGGTAGGCACGGCCCTGACCATTATATTATAAAAATAAACCGTCATTGTATTTTCCTCATTCAGTAGCAGTCCGTTAGGTGAGCACTACTGATTAATACTCTGACTTACTAATTTTTTTATAAAATTTGTCTCCATTTCTGGCCGATATTTCAACAGTTGTATCGTCGGCGAACTTGATGGTAGTTTCTGGCAGTTTTAGCTCATTGATGAATAGTATAAATATATGTAAGTGGTGTAAGTATTGAGCCCTGAGGTGCGCCTAAGTTGACCTCATATTGGTCTGATTGGAAATTATTGAGCTGTACCAGGATTTTTCTTTCTTTCAGAAAAGACATTATAAGAGATATTGGAGGTTCCCTTATTCCCAAACTATAAAGCTTAAAAGCTAAACAAAACTAGGGTTAAGGGTGTCGAAGGCTCGTAACAAGTTAAAAAAATAGACTCTTGGTGTATAAACTGAAACAACTTAATACCCGCTGCTTTGCCTGATCTGTTAGGTGTGAAACCATGTTGACTATTGCAAAGAAGTTAGTATTATTTAAGGAAATTCACTAGTCTATTAAATAGAAACCTCTTAAAAACTTTTGAAAAGATATATTTTATAGTTATAGGTCTACAGTTCTTGATGTCTCCTGGTCACCTTTCTTAAATACTGGAACCACTTTTCCTATTTTTAGACCTGAGGGAAATATTCCCGTTTTAATTCCTGTGTTAGGCAATATCGTTAAAAGTTTGACCATTTCATAAGTTACAGCCTTGAGCACTTTTGCTGGTATTCCGTTAACAAAAATGCAGAAAAACCTAAATTTTATGAATTATTTTTTAGTTTCTTCTCAATTTGTTTAAGACACATGTGTGATTGCTACTTTTTTGTTCTATAAAATGATGTCAGTTCATTTAGGATCCGATGTTTCGTCTGTGAGCTGCCATCATCAGTTTTGTTTTTTTGACATTTCGAACCGAGCAACCAGCATTCACTATTTCGCCATTAAAAATTACGATTTAATTTTAAACGATGGTGGAAATTTTCATTTGAAGTTAAGTATGCGTGTATTTTTTGATGACAGACTATCGTAAAAATAATGGCTTTTAATAAAATTAAGTATTTTATCGTATGCAAATTGCATTCATTTTTGAAGCTTGTTAGTTAAATTTAAAATAAATAAATAAAAAATAATAATTTTAAGTAGTGATAGAAAAATAAATAAATGCATACTTCCCTAAATGGAATTTTCCACAATCGTTTGGAATAAAATATCAATTTTTTTCTTAATGGTAAAATAGTGAAGGATACTTTTTCGGTTCGAAACGTCACATTAATGTAAAGTGTATTATATCATTGGATTTAGAATTAATTAAGTTCGAAACCAAGTATTCTTTTTTTTATAGATAAAACGTCAGATAATACGTTTAATGACATATTTTTCTAGAACACAAAAAGTGGCAGTGATAACAAGTTATTTGTTTTTAAATGGTCTCTTCACTAAACTAATAAAAAAAATAAAAACTGTTTTGCAAAATGTTGTTTTCTTTAGGATATTCCGGAAAGTCTGCAAACTCCCTCTTACCTCGCTTAAGACACCCACGGTACGTTAGTATTTAGGCTTTAAGCCTTCGTGGTTTGTCCAAAGATAAAAAAAAGTACATGTAAATTTTTAAAACAGAATATTGTTAGCCATGAAATTGCGCAACTTTGCCCCCATTTAATCAACTCTGTATCTTTAAATTTGTAAAACCATGTATGTATGATATTTGTAAAAAGAACAAAATTTTGATAAATCTTTTATAAAATGATAATACAAAATGTCTTTTTTTTAATAAAGTAAGGTTTTTTTATGTTTAGTGGGTTAGTTTTGTTAAAATTTAGGGTTTATTACGCTCGAACATCAGTCTAGAACTCACAATTAAATTCTTTTTACCACGACTGTTTAAAAATGCTGTCTTTTAATCCTTAACATGAAGGTAAAGTACTCCATTTTAGTACAACACATGAAGTGTAAAAAAGTATTTTTTACAGCTTGACGCTTTTTTTCACACTTAAAATTAAAGTTTTATTTTCATGCCTACTACAATTTATTTAAATATAAGTTTATTGCAATGTAACAGGTTCACTTGCCTTTGATTTCACCATTATTTCTTTTATTTCACATGTAAGTTTATTTAAAATTTAACCATTTGCAAATCAATTAAATGACCCAAAATTAATAGTAATAATGCATTTGAATTACTTTAAAATTAAAAAGAAATTTATGATTTTTTGTATTATTTCTACAAAAAGTAAGTCCATACAATTTTCTAAATATTCATAAAAACGTAAGTGCATGATTATGAAAAGGGTTAATTGTCTCCTAAAAATGGAGACCGTGATGTCTTGTTGCAAAATAATGGCTGTGCTACAAAAATTCAAAGATAGATATTAATAATGTATAAAATGTTAATAAGGAATTTTTTTACAATTGCAGACTCGTGCTGTCAAACTTTCCATTCGTAAAAAAATCACTTACATAAATTATAACTATTTAAAAACTGCAACAAATAAATTATTAGTTTTCACGCATGTTTTGTTTAATTTTATTTTTTAAGTTACCTAAATAATCCTTGGTTAATCACCTTTACAGTTTTGTTTTTATAATATTGTATTTTATAGCATGTTAAAATATTATCAATTATTTTTTAAATGGCCTATATCCGCGTTTAAAACACAATACAGGGGGCCGTTCAAGTATTACGTAAGCACTATAGGGGTGCAGGGGTCTTGATTTTGCTTATTTTTGATGACAATGGGGGTGGGGGTCTAGATTGGGATTACGTCAGCAGCAGCTTTTAACTTGTTTACACATATGGCAACCCACCCACACAATGGGGCGCATTCAAGAGTACTCAGCCGCTGGGTAAGCAGAGTGGCAAAATTTTTAAATTAGACTTATAGGGTCGCTTTATTTTAATAGTTTTGACACTCCGCTTACCCAGCGGTTAGATGACTGAGTTCCTGACTGCGCCCATGCTTTAAAACAATACACATTTTCGGTGATTTCCACAGAAATAATGTCGAGTATGTACGTAAATGTATTTTCAAATAGATAAATTCAAGTTACACCAAAAATTTTTGAAAGCTTTAAAAATCTCATGCAAATACATAAGTACAAAATATAGTTAGTGAACGAAGTGTGGCGTAAATTTTAATTGCAAGCAAAATCCTACAAGCACTTGTGTGTATATTGTTTTTAAGAAAATTAAAGAATGTATATATAAATAAATCCAATCTACTATGATTTTTTATAAGGTGAATGTTAAAACCATTTGAGGCATAATTACTAGAACTAAGGAATCTAGGTTCTTGAGTTTGGACCGGGTCTCATTAAAATCATTTACCGACGTTTTGCCAGCGATTACTCAAGTCATCTTCAGAAATCTTTACTCTGCGAGATGGAAACACTGATTTCATAAGACAGATTTATTTTTTATGATTGACTCTGTGGACTGGTCACTATACAAACTACCATGTTTTTTTTGTATTTCTGTATTTAAATGGCTTGATGTAAACATTAATATAAAAACCAAAAATTTTTAGGAACGTTTGTTTTGTTCGTAATATTAATTAATATTGTAATATTTGTACCTTGTTTTATGTTCAATACGGTCAGTAAAGTTTGTTTAAATGAATATTTTTGTGCGTTGTCCTCTGCCTATTTTCTTATGTCTAGAATTATAACTGCTGCTTATAAAACAAAAAAAAAAACAAGAAATACATTAATAGAAATATGCCTATACAAATGTTTACGTAAGCATGGGAGGTGGGGGTAAGACTTTGCTTACTTTTGATGACATGGGGGAGGGGTGGTTAATAATTGCAATAAATCTGCTAACGTAATACTTAAACGACCCCAGGGTGTTTAAGAACTATAAGATCAAACTTTTAGGGGTTATTTTTGGCAAAAGACTACGGCTCTTAGACGCGTTAAAATTTAGAAGAGAGGATGGATTGCCTAAATAAAATTTAATGCATTTAATTTTTTTGCCATTTTACATGATATCATCACAACAAACTAATAAATTAAAAATAATAAATAAAGTAATAGGTTAAAGAAATTATAACATTTTTAAACATTGACATTTTGAACAATTGTTGTGATGATATATGTAAAAAAGGCAAAAAATTCAAATGCATTAAATCCTATTTAGCCAAATCATCTCTTCTAAATTTTAACGCGTCTTGGTTCTGTAGAGCCGTAGGACACTAATCCGGACATGGGTCCCTATGATCAAATTTTTTTACTGTTGCACCGAATAACCCCTAGAAGTTTGATCTTATAGTTCTGAAACACCCTGTATCAGTAATACATCATGTAATTAGTTCTTAAATTGTTTATCCTTGTTCTTGACCGAGAATTCTTTTAAATTACTTTTAGACGGCTGGACTACGGACGACTTGGTGTTCTTGTGGAAGGGAAGGTGACCCGGTACAAGTTGTAGAAAAATCTACACCTTCCTCGCTTCACCTTGGAGAATTTCTCACTGATTATTGTAACAGCAAAACTAATACAGGTAAAAATTGGGTATCACCCTAAAGAGGGTGCAACTGTATTGGCATTGGCACAATTTTAAACATGACTTCCTAAAATGTTACTGCAGACCAAGATTTCTTTTTGTAATTACTTTATACTTTTATTTTACTACAATACCGTTAGGTTTGCGGAATTTACTTTTAAAATTTATGACAAGAAAAGAAATTGAATTTTTGTGAAAAGGGGGGACCTTCTTTTTTCAGTCTTTTCATACAAATTTTTTGTCCAGCCCGATCCCCTCTCCATTAAAAAGCTATATATACGTCCGTGTACAGAATATTTTTAGCAACATTAGCACTTAAATCTCCTTAAAACTGCTAAAGTCGTGTTTAAAAACTTGGTATTTGGGAATTTTTAGGCATGCCTAATTGATCGGTAATATTAGCATTTTTTTCAAATTTTAATAAAAAATGGCGGTGTTTTAATATCTTGCTAACTAGTAAAAATACATTTTTAAAGTTTAAAAACTTACTAAAATTAGCACGCTCACTTTATTGCAATCAAAATAACTAGGGCATTTCATTTAAAAACCAAAAATATTACGTGTAGCGCAAAATAAATAAAAAAACTTACTACACACAGTGCTATTGTCATCATTCTTTAGTTTTACTTGCTCGAAAACCTTCAAATATCAAATTTGTAAATACAATATGCGGTTTTAGAGATATTTGAGGGTATATTTGTAATTTTTACCTAAAATGTGGACTTGTTAAATTTGGTATGCGCTATTTTTTGGGATAAACATAAATGGGGCGCTTTATTTAAAAAAGATACGGGTAGCACAAAACTGGGACATCTGGCAACAGTGTCAATATGACTATTATATTCTTCATGTCCGATACCTTCCAAATTTTAAATTTGGATTGCTTAAGCTATTTTAAAGATATTTAAGAGTTGCCGTACTTTCTACCAACCCAGTATACTTTTATTTTATTTATATACTTTATTCAATTTTATATTCCAAAAGTGTAAACAGTGATCAATGCGTGATAGGCAATAACGCATAATTGTGAACCGTGCATTGCCATGCAGGGCCGATATTGTAGTTCCGATTTGAAAATAATGGAATAATATTGTTTAAAATAATAAGTTATTCAATTAAATTACTAAAATCACTCCACAACTTACGACTACGACTTCAATGTCGTGATAAAAAAAAATTTCATCCTAATTTAAAAAGTAGATTTGCATTAAACCAAGGAAATTCTTTAGTGCGTCCCTGCATATTTTAGCGTACCCGTTCACACTACATGAATTTGTTTATTTCCTTTGCAGTTGTAACTTGGATAGACTTTAGGATTCCTATTTATTATCTTTTATAATACATCTTGTCTTTCGTATGTTTCTACAAACCTAATAACCTATTTACTATTCTATTTCATTCTACAGGGTTTGCCAAATTAAACTTGCACACTGTTTAACTAATGACAACTTTTTATCTGTTGCACCTATCTTTTAATTTTGACAGGGCTAATAGGTAGATATGTTTTCTCTAGGTTTGTCAATTTTGGTCAAATAGATTTAGTCAGGACCGGACTTACAGGACTTTTTCCAAATTGATGCATTTAACCTTGTTGCAAAAGAAATTGGATTTTAGTACAATTTAGCTAATACTATGGAAAATAATTCAGTAAAAGCGAATCTGTAAACAATTTGAGGATTCAGGAATTATGATTATTCTTGATAAATGATGCGCCTCAAAAAGCATGCATTTCTCTCGGTTTTACGAGGAAACTTTTTTTTAGTGTGCTTTGAAAATCAAAAATGTGAGATTACCATGGTTCCTGAGTTGAATGCTGACACAACTTAACAGTAAAATAATTAAAATTAAACCCATTAGCCTAATTGTAGATAAATTTGATTTTTTTGCAACGAAGTTAAATGCATTATTTTGGAAAAAGTCCCGTAAGTCCGGTCCTGACTAAATTTGTTCGACCAAAATTGACCTGGAGAAAACATATCTATCTATTAGCCCTGTAAAAATAAAAAGACAGGCGCAACAGATAAAAAGTTATCATTAGTTAAAAAGTGTGAAAGTTTAATTTGACCCACACTGCTATATTCTTTGCCAGAAAAATATCATATTGAACTTTTTATAAAAATCATTAGTTTATCCGCCACTAAACTTGCCAATGCCTTAACATGAAGGTGGGTTTACACGATGCCAGTGACTTAAACAAGTTACTAAAATTCAGCACTAGATTTTAGTGCTTGCTTTGTGTAAACATATATTTCAGTACTAAATTCCAGTACTGGTTTTAGTAACGATTCGAGTCCAGTGAATAGAAAGCATTTCTATTTACTGGAGCAAGTGGTTACCCCCACTTCCACTATCCTCTTAACTAAACCTGTGTAGATATGAATTTTGCTATGATTCCAGCGTTTGATTTTAGTCAATAAATCAGTACGTAATTTGATTTTTTTTTGAAGTATAGGGGTTATTATTATTTAAAATCTTCGCAAAATGGACTGAAGATACTACAGTAAAGTTTGTAGAATTATATAGGGAGGAAGAGTGCCTTTGGAATACTCAGTTGGTTATCTAAACAAGCCAGTGAGGCGGGTATAAAAAGAATTGTGGAATCAATGAAAACCAAAAAATTTTGGTCCAATAAATGAAAGAAAAACAAAATAAAAAATCGACGTATGTACAAGAGCTAGCGAAAATTAAAAAATCGTCTTCAACTCTTGCCTGTAACTTAGCACTACGAAAACTTGACATAGAGATTAAAAATGGATTTAATGCGGGTTACTGGATCAAATAACTGAAATGTGTAGACAACAACTATCTTCCAAAGAACTTGCTTTTAGTACTGGGTTTTAGTAGCTTGTTCAAGTCACTGGCATTGTGTAAACCCACCTTAACTGTGTGCTTGCCGTCAATTGATTAGTTGACTTGACTAAAAGCCTACACATGGCATATTTAGTGGCAACAATACTTTCCGCCAGTAAACTGTTTAACGATTTTTGTAAAAGGGTGCATTTTAAGAGTTAATCTTTAAGAAAATTGTACGTTTTACCATAGACACACAAAACATTGCCCCATTTTTGGTTATAGACTTGGATGTTCGCTTACTGAACCACGCACCATTTGCATTAAAAACCGGCATCGGTAAAATTTTTCAGGATTGTGGTATGTTAAAGTCTCATCTCTCCTGGTAATATTTCCATAAAAATTCGAGGAGTTAAAGTCCGCGCGTTTAGTAAAGATGCCACCGACTTCATCATTATCTACGCGAAATCTCCTGTAACTCTCTTTCAAACGCGGTTTTGAGGGCTTCGTATCGTTACCTAGGAAGTAGGCATTTTAAAGATTTAACAGGAGATTTTACTCAGAAAATGATGACGTCGGTGACCTCTTTACTAAACGCGCGGACCCTACCAGTGATATTGCTGATTTAGGGCTGCTCAAAGTGACGTCATTGAAGGATAATAAAAAGCACATTATATTACTTTACTTTATACAAGGTGTTTCACATCTTATCCGACAAACTTTAAAGGCTAATTCTACAAAAAAAATATAAAAAAACTTTATATGAAATATGTCCTAAACGTCTTAGTTTTTGAACTATATATAGGGTGATAAAAATGTAAAAAAATATGTTTTTTTTTAACTTTTATACCAATTTAGATATTTAGAAAAAAATTGGGGGACGCCTCTTATGCACCAAAAGACGTTTTTGGCATACAAGAAAAAAGAATTTATACCAATGCCGTTCATAAGGGGTTTAAGGTGAATATTTTTACAAAAAAATGGTAAGCCACTGCATGCCATCTAAATGAGGTGTTCAGGTAATTTTCAAAGTACCGCCATTTTGTAGAAGGTAACGGTATTGGCTTTATATTCGAGGATTATAAAGTACCTACTGGTCAGAAGCTTTAAAATGATGTGCCACCTTACCATTTTTTTTTTAATAGCGCCCAGCTGTCAATTTGACATGTATATTTGTCATTTCCTGTCTAAAATTTGGTTTATGCTGTCTCACTTAAGTCCTCAACTTTTCATGAAAAAATATCAAACAACTTAAAAGTTAGGAGGGGTCCTGAACTTAGACAAGCACTGTATATGTATAGAGTACATTCTTTTTAACAAAATAAAGAAATATTGTTATATTCCACACAAGTTTTATAAGTTACTTACCTATAAATGATTTGACAAAAAACGACATTAAGATCAGTGGAGCCAGAAATGTTACATTCTGTGCCTGAGTTTAGCATAACCCAATAACCAGGCAACTTGTATTTGCAAGAGTACCCCATATCTACATGTGCAGTAATATGAAAAAAAAATGGAAAAGCATTTTTCATTCTATTTTAAATGCCCTGTACATATATGTCACTAACTTTATTTTAAAAGCACCCTATATTTGGCCTATTCCAATAATTACATAAAAAAAAATATTTCAATGTATTTTTAATGTTTAGCAGTTTCAATAGACCAAAATATATAGTTTGTTGTAAGTACTATTCATTTAATTTTATGTAATATTAAAACTAGGCACATCTTGTTGGATTGTTTTAAAAATCTTAACTATGAAAAGTAATTAAAAGGTCAAAAGTGCAATTAAAACAAATTAATACTGTTTGCTTTTTAGTATCCACCAGTGACTTTACTTTAGGCAGCCCTAAACCCAAAATATCACCGGTGACCTCCCAAAAGTTTTATGGAAATATTACCAGCAGGGATAGGGTTGTAATATACTTTAATCTTAAAGAATTTCACAGATGATGGTTTTTAATGCAAATGGTGCAGGGTCCTTTATTTAGTGGCAAATTGTATGCATTGGATACGAGCAAAAAGTTTCAAATCTCTTGATGTTGCCGGTAATAACTACAATATTTGTGGTAAACAGGGTCTTTTAACCAGTTTATATACCTTAAAAATGCTCCGCGAATAATATTTGTTTGTTTCTAGCGGCCAGCGACAGGGTTTTTGCAGCCGGCTGATTAAAAAAAAGTTCTTTTATTCTCGCATAAAGATTAAAGACAGCGCTCTTACATTTTCCGCTCTACGCTGGCCGCTTTTGCTTAGTATCGTAGCCAAGGCCTTAGTCAATATCCAAAATTGTTGGTGTGTCTATAGTTAAAACTACTTTTTTTGGTAGTAATAAAGATTTTTTGTTTTAGGTGAATACAGTTGTCTTAAAGTCGATTTGTTGTTTAAAAGAGAATTCAGTTACTATCTAATTCAGATCTACATCCCCTGCTGTATGTTAGTAATTGTATCCTGGGTGTCGTTTTGGTTAGACCAAGGAGCTGTACCAGCAAGAGTGTCGTTGGGTAAGCAATAGTTTTAGCGAAATGATAATTATACAGTGTGTCCATGTAGTAAGTTGGCCTTATATGGAAAAATTTACGAAAAAGAGTGATTTTTATAAAGAGTCCTACGATTGTTTGGCCAAAAATGTATTCTTTACTCAGAAGTAAAGTACCTGTATTTTTGATAACATTTGAATTATCATAAAGAAAAGAAGTTTAGAATTAACAGTAACTATTAAATATGTAAACTTTTCTATTTACCAAAAAAAACAATTTTTCTTTTTTCTACAAAAATGGTAAAAAATTAGGTTTATACACTATTGCAGTGTTGTTTTTTGGTAAGAGATAATAATAAAAAAATATGAGAATCGAATATTTATAAGTAATGAATGTATTGCAGTAAACTACAAACTTAAGTTTTTATTGTTACCACGGAAAAAACTTAAAAAATGTTTTTTTTTGTAAACAAGATTTTCTTTATTAAAAGTTATTTTTATTCCAAACATTTTTTATAAGAATTTTTAATATAGGCTAAAGCAGTTTTTACAGTTTGAAAGATTTCTTGCATGAGAGTTTTCTTGCTGCAATTTTTCGACCTGGACACGCGCACTTTGCAGCAATTTTTAAAAAGAGAAAAAGGCAAAATTGTAGCAAGAAAACATTGCATGCAAGAAAACTTTCAAACTGTAAAAATAGCTCAAGCAAACATAAAGGGGTCGGCAAATGTCATTTTTGACAAATACAGGGTGTCCGGAAAGCAGAGGTCATTAATTATTCGGATCCTAGAGTGAGCTAAAATATTGTTAGTACTTCATATAAAAAAAATGTATCGCCCTTCGTTAGGAAGATATTGACCTTTAAATTTGGTATAAAAAAATCTACATATTTTTAATGTAACTTTGAACCGTTGCCACAGTACCAAGGATATTGTTCCAAATTACCTCGTATAAAAACACGTGTCTTCGTTTTTATACCTTTATTAACAATGGAACATAACTCTGGTTACAACAACGACAAAATCTGCACTTGTCAATGTCTCGAAGTTTACAGTACAAAAGTCGAATCTATACAAATCATTCGAGGGTTTTCTGTCTTCCTTTTATGGTAATATGGAAGAGTAAAGAATGATCTAGAATTTTGGAGAAATATCGCGAAAATTCCATAGTACATGATGGCATAAAAGTTCTTAATGGATAATTCGGGAGGTTTCGGAAACCTTCGAATGTGATGAAAGAACTTGGAAAAATAAAGGTAAATTATTTCAATAAATTAACAAACTAAATTAAATAATCCTAACTCTCTAAAATTATCTAACGTAAACACATTTTTGAACGTCTGTAACAATATTTAAGCAGCTAAATATCCTTATACTAGTGCTTCTTTCCATAGGTAAACGGCTGTTCAGTAAGTCGGAATTATACAGGGTGCGACGATTTTTTCTTTTAATGTATGCATTTTTAACACAGGTGACAGTGTTCCTTTATCATTTTCGTATGAAAAAATTTATATTTTATTTAAATCGATAACTTGGACCGTTTTTTATTAAATTGCATTTTAAGTCAAGACATATCAGAACTTTGTATGTAATAAAAAATTACATTTTATGAAAAAATTATTAATACATGACTCTTGGTCATTTCAAGATAACAAAATACACATATTCCTTACTTATGGTATTAAAGAAACAATATTTACAATGCAACACAATACAAGTACGCAATATCATCTAACATATTATTCTAAATATTGATGTTTATCCAGATATTGGCTCCAACCACCGGTCTTTGAAAAAAACATTTAGTACGAACGTGAATCCATCTACAGACCTGGAAGTGGTAAATAATGTAATGCTTAGGTTTATAAAAGAGCCTGAACAGAAAAGATACGGTCCGATACAAATAATAAAATTTAATCAAAAAATAACCAAAACCATACTAAAAACCTCACCAACTCAAAAGATTCGATACTTCTCTTACACTCTTCCACCATTTATCATAAGGCTTATAAAAATTAAGAGATATATTATGTAAAGAAAATATAGAAATAATCCTACACCGAAACATAAAAGAAAAATTTACAACTATAACAAAAATATTCTAAATCTTATTCAAATGTACAGAAAACAAAAATGCCTAGATGCTTGCAAAAATATCAAGCAACAACAAGATAGAAACTAAATAAATACAAGACCACCGCAAGCATTCCAACACCGAAAAGCTTGAATTTATGGCACAACATTTTAGCGAAGCATTTAAAGAAAAACCTACCCTGAATATGATGAAGCCAACTACACCCTTATAAATAATTGGTACAACGACTATAAGCACTTTTCCAGGACATGATATTGCCACTAAATCATCCGCCATTTAAATCCTCAAATACATAGGCATATTGCTGTATGTATGAATATTGTTTGAACAACCACTACTTTCCTAAAAATGGAAATCAGGTATAATGATTACGCTGACAAAACCTAACACAGACCACATAATGCCTTTTAACTACCGTCGAATAACTCTACTATGTGCACTAGGCAAAAACCTCCAAATCTATATAAAAATTAATACATAAAAATCTTTTGATTCTAAAATCCCAATATTCGAATATGTATTCACAGAACAATACTCTACGCAACATCCTACAACTATACTGACTTCCAATGTTCAAATTGCTCGTCTACTTAAACAACACACAGCAGCAATATTTTTAGACAATAAAAAACTTTTGATAGTGTTTGGAGCAAAGACCTGCTTTATAAGCTACATTTACTAAAGTGTCCACGTAAACTGATTCTTGTAATAAAATGTTTCTTTGGAAGAAAGACAGAAACAAATCAGAATTGACAATTCCCACTCAAACAGATTTTCACCGGAATAAGGACTCCTCCAAGGATTACCATTATCACCATTACTATACAATATATATTGCCATGACATATACAACACAGACCAAGAAGTATATAAGTATATTAACATCAGTATATGTTACAATTTGCTGACGATACTGCACCGATAGCCACGCTATTCTTAAAACAGATAGAAAATTTTCAAGAGGTAATATACACAACACTTACATGGTTTCATCGATGGTGGTTACAACCAAATTCTACACAAGCGCAGTTTATAATCTTACCCCATAATATTAAAGAAAATTTCTCTACAATAAAAATAGCCAATCTGAACATACAGCCAAAAGTGTCAGCGAAATTTCTAGAAATAATAACTAATAATAAAATGAACTTTATTCAGCATACATCCAACATCAAAAAGAAGACTATAGCCAATGCAAAACATTTTAGAAATTTAACATTTAAGGAGCAAGGCATAAGCAGAACAACCGCTACCCGAATATATAGGGTTTACCAATAAGAGAATTATGTCACCAAACTGTCATATTTGTGTTTATGTAATGTCTAACAAATTACTGTGGAGAGATACACGATTCTACAACGTGTAGAAATTATAAAAAATGAAATTATTAAAATGTATCATCCGAATGCGGGTTATTTCCAGAAATGGTAATGTGAACTGGCCGCCAAGGTCATCCGATCTCTCACCCTTGGATTATTTTCTGTGAGGCTACCTTAAATCTATGGTCTACAAGAATACGGGATACGAATACGAACGATTCGTGACCTCCGGGAGAATATTTTAAAGTAATGAGAAATTGGACCACAAGAATCCTTCCAACTGAACAAAGTGGAGGAGGATTTTTAAACAAAAATATTTCTAAAACTAAATATTATAAATTTATTTCTTTAATAAAATAAAAATTACTTACATTTTACTTGTAGTTATTATTTAGTGGCATGTTAAAGTTCTGACACTCTTATTGGTAAACCCTTTACAAATCTATATGCAGACCCCTCCTTTAATATGGTCATACAAAATTAATCAACCTAAGAAAACCAGCATTAAAATATTTTGAAGTTGCTGAAACTACTTCAATTCGCCTTATAACAAAAACACGACATCCCAGAAATCTTCAACATAATCTATCGAACCAGCTACTGTACAATAACACTCTAATCCAACCAATGTCGAACAGGCTAGTACGATTATTCCAGAAATTTCTCCGAAACAGCACAACATTGACCGCCTTAACACCATTGGGCCATATGAATAAAGAGGAAGCAAATGCTTTTGCTTGTAATAATTGAGGGGCCTAGTTTCAAAGTGTACAATCTCCATTTAGACTTTTTTTATACAACAATGAAATAATTGTCCGAAAGTTGGATTTTTAGCGCTGAATTGAAATAAATCACTTTTTAGGCCATGACTACATCCATAATAGGGTGTTCAAACTTAAAAATAATAAATTACATTCAATTTAAAGATTCTTTGTTCATTTTTTATTAGATATAACATACAAATCTAATTTTGGAGAAGGTCCACTTTGAAACTAGGCCCTTCAATTATAAGGTAGAGAAGGATTTACGATTTAACTTAGTTCAAACGTATAAATAAAGTCGAGAATGTGAAGCTACTGAATAGCAGCATCACTTTTCTTTAAGTTAATACTCGCACTTGTAAGCAAATGCTCGACTTTATTCATACGTTTGAAGTAAATCCTTCTATACTTTATACTTACCCTATAAGCAGAAGCATTTGCTTCTTTTTATTTATATGGCCCATTGTGTTCTCATAGAACTGTAAACCAAAAACAGCATCCACCATACAGATTTCCAACTAGAACAAATTTTGAACAGCTACAAGAAATAGGCAATCATTACCTCCTCTTATACATATTTTGTTTCGTTTCTATACCTTTATCACAACAACGAATAAATATTATTATTATTTTAATAAAAATACTGGGCAGCAGGACCTAGGTCAACAGCCCATTGGCATAGTATAAGTATGAATTGTATTGTGTCTATCAATAAATAATATTAAAACATGGTAAAATTAATACAAAACAGTCGTTTTTAAAATTATATTGTAGTTTTAAAAGCTAACAAACAAAATGTTTAATAATTTTACCTCATTTTAATGATTTTCCTAAAAAAATTATTACATACAAAATGCTGGTATATCTGGATTTAAAATGCGATTTTATAAAAAAGGGTTCAGGATATCAAGTCAAATAAAAAATACCTTTCTTTTAAAAAAAAAAGATAAAGGACTCAAACTGTCAAAACAATTGTCAAAAGAAGCATATATATATTTAGTTGCCTAGTATCTTTGGTACTGTGGCAACAGTTAAAATAAGCCTTTCTTTATCCTAACTTTTAGGGTCAATATCTCTGTAACGAAGCGCAAGAAAACAATGTTATATAAAGTACTAGCATCATTTTGGCTCATTCTATTACCCGTATCATTTGGGACCTCACCTTTGCGGATACCCTGTATATTAGACATGACAAAAGCGCTTGGACTTAGATATAGGACATGATACACAAAATTTGTTTAAAGGTTTATGCAGAACAAAAATTTAATAATATAATTTAAAATAAGC
This sequence comes from Listronotus bonariensis, assembly GCA_014170235.1. NCBI lineage: Eukaryota > Metazoa > Arthropoda > Insecta > Coleoptera > Curculionidae > Listronotus > Listronotus bonariensis. The sequence continues at coordinate 597,897 of JACEGR010000032.1, forward strand.
AAGTTGACATGCACTTCCGGACAGTGTCGTAGCGTGCCTTAAAGGGGTGTATCACCATTAGTTGCGGAGCCCCAAAAAAAAAAAAGAAATTAAAGAGAAAAAAGTTCCTACTTTTAAAAATATCGCTTTTCTTATTTGTTTTTTCGAATCTATCAAAAAAAAAGGACGAACTTTCCCAATTTAACCGACAATTTTACAGTCTTCCACCACTAATTTTTTCTTAAACACATTTGGGGGCTCTTATAGCCGGGGGCCCATTATCAATGATACAGCTGATGCGGCGGTAGCTACGCTCTTGCTTCTGGATTAAATGAAAGTCCCAGAAACGTGACATATTTGTAATATAAAGATCCATATTACTTTAACCCAAAGCTAAAATTTAAAAAAAAATGTATCGTTAGTAGTTCCCGCGAGATCTTTTAATAAGAGACGGTTGCCGTTAATAACCCTGTATAATGATACTTTTCCTGTGAACGACAAATAAGCTACTATTTATACTTTTTGGTATATTTCCTGTAATATTTTACTTAGAAAAGTATCTAAAACGTGCGTGTGTTTTTTTAATTTACTTTTTATAAGTCCGCCACTGAACAACCTGCTGATTGAGCAAGAAATAACAAAATGCGAAATCTCCTGGTAAAACTATATCATTCCATTGCCATAAATCATTTATTCAATTCATTTTTAAGACATCCGAATCACGAAATTCCTAACTAAATAGTGTTTAGTGGCGATATTAAAAATTATATCAGTATGTTGCGCTTTGCATTAGAAAGAGATTTAAATGTTAAAATAAAATATTCCATCTAAAGTGTTCAAAAATTTCAAACATTCTCCGGTCAGTTTAATTAAAAATTTACATTTCGAAATATTCATTTATTTTAACAAAATAGAATATATCACTAAAGGTGGAAGTAAAATAAGTCCTTTTTTGGGCTTCCAAACCCTACTAACCAAACGAATTTCTTAAAAACCGTTTGTAAGAAATCAAATATTTGGATTTTTCGGTTGCCGAAATGCTGGTGTAGCTTAACATAATAGTACACAATAAATTTTGGTCAACAACAGGCCCTACCACCATTTATACCGACCTCTAACATTGGGTTTTTATCACTTCAGAGTAAAAAGCGTGGGGTGCTTAATATATTAAATGTTATAATTATTATATTTGCCAATATCTATGAGGGAAAAGTTATGAAAAAATAGTAAAATGCACCCCACGCTTTTACTCTGAAGTGACAATCTTTTTTTTAATGAAAAATTATTTTCTAATTTTTAGTTCGGTTGCATATAAAAGCGTGTTTTTTTAGTTTTTTTAAACTATTATTTATTTTTCATTTTTAGTTCGATATGCATGTATGTATGTATGTATGTATGTAAAATGCTCCAGTTTATTCACTAAAAAATTCCTTCGCCATTTTGTCAAGAGTAGCTAATAAAGCGTGTCTTAAAGTTCTGAGAAAAGTTTGGGATGTTGCCAAAAGATGGCAACACAGGTGTTGTTTTTATAATATAAAGGAATTTTTTTTATCCTGGCGATCCTAACCAGGATAACGGGATACTGTTTGCAGATTATTGCATTGTCATGGGTCCTTGATACGTGTGCAAAGTTTCAAAGAAATCGAATAGCTGGAAGTTGGTAAAAATTAGGCTCAAAGATTCCGTTACATAGATAGATAGATAGATAGATGGATAAGTTACAACCCAAGTTAATAAAAG